>JACBWV010000678.1:1069966-1110977 GCA_013435795.1 Chlamydomonas sp. ICE-L | reverse complement strand
GCCCCCCCCCCCCCCACCGACCACCCATAAAAGCACCCCTCCACCCCCCACCCCCACCAACACCCCATAAAAACACCCCCTCAACCACCCACCCCACCAACCCCCATAAAAAGCACCCCTCCCCCCACCAAACCAAACACCCCATAAAAACACCCCCTCAACCCACCCACCCCCACCAACACACCCCATAAAAGCACCACCTCAAACCCACTCACCCCCACAACACCCAAGAAAAAGCACCCCCTCACCCACCACCCCACCACAACCCCATAAAAAAGCACCCCCTCACCCACCACCCCCACCAACACCCATAAACAACCCCCTCACCCACCACCCACCACACCCCATAAAAAGAACCCCCTCCCCACCCACCCCCACAAACACCCATAAAGCACCCACCTCACCCACCCACCCCACCAAACCCCATAAAAGCACCCCCCTCAACCCACCACCCCCACCAACACCACCCCATAAAAACACACTCCTCACCCACCACCCACCACCAACACCCCATAAAAGCAACCCCCTCACCGCACCCCCACCACCAACACCCCATAAAAAGGAACCCCTCAACCGCCCACCCCAACAAAACACCCCATAAAAAAGCAACCCCTCACCCACCCCCCCCACCAACACCCCCATAAAAAGCACCCCTCAACACCCACCCACACCAACACCCCCATAAAAACAACCCCTCACCCGACCCACCCATAAAAAGCACGCCCCGCACCCACCACCCCCACCAACAACACCCATAAAAAGCACCCAGCACCACCCACCCCCACCACACCCCATAAAAAGGCACCGCCCTCACCATTCTCTCGGTGGGTGGGTGAGGGGGTGCTTTTTATGGGGTGTTGGTGGGGGTGGGGGGTTTGAGGGAGGGTTGCTTTTTATGGGCGTGTGGTAGGCGGGTGGGTGGGTGAGGGGGTGCTTTTTATGGGGTTGTGGTGGGGGTGAGGTGGGAGGGTGGTGCTTGGAGGGGGGTGGTGGGCGTGGGGGGGGAGGGCGGTTGCGTCTTTTTATGGGGTGTTGGTGGGGGTGGGTGGCGGTGCATAATGTCATAATTGGTAGCGTAACACACAAATTCTGAACAAACAAACAGAATATTGTGGTAGGGATGTCATCCCAACCCAAAAACCCCACAACAACCCAAAACACTAACCCGAACCGACATAACAAACCTCCCGCCCCATGCAGGTCTACGTGCATGGTGGCGAAGGAATGGACATGACACTTAGTAATGGGCGCCCCTTCCCGTCCGTCATAGCAGGTGTACTGCTCCCACATGAGAGTGAGAAGTTGGAGGTACGTTTTGGAGGGGTGTACTGCTCCCACATGAGAGTGAGAAGTTGGAGGTACGTTTTGGAGGGGTGTACTGCTCCCACATGAGAGTGAGAAGTTGGAGGTACATTTTGGAAAGAGCTCACTCTGGGTGACCACCATCATACCACCCCAAATCCCCACCCAACCACTGCCCCACCCGACCATTGTCCCACCCCACCACCCCACCAACAGAATCCAACCCACCCACCCCACCCAAAACCCCACAATCACACAAACCCTAACTCACTCCAGACCCCACCACCCCACCGTCCCACCCCACCTCCCAACCAACACAAACCACCAGCATCATCCACAAAACCAACCAGACAGATCAACACCCACCCACTCACCAAACGTACCAAACCTACAACCGAACCCACCAACAAACTCTCCATCTCACCTACCCACCAACCCACTCACACCCCAACCCACCCACATGCCACACCATACCAACCCCACCCCCGCACCCCCATCCACCTGGCACCCCAACCCAACCCACCCCCCTCACACCATCACCTTGTCCCCACAAACCCAAGTGGCATCTCCCCCCACTACTCTCTCCACGTGCTCACCGAGGTCATAGAAAGGGCGAGGTTGAGTGGGATGCAAACAAAACAAACCATACCAAGCTAAGCCAAACACACCAACACACCAAACCATACACACCACCCTCACCCCGTCACCCCCTCACCCCACAGAAAAGTGGCATCTCCCCCCACTACTCTCTCCACGTGCTCACCGAGATCATAGAAAGGGCGAGGTTAAGTGGGATGCAAACAAAACAAACCGTACCAAGCTGAGCCAAACACACCAACACACCAACACACAAAACCCAACACACCACCCTCACCCCGTCACCCCCTCACCCCACAGAAAAGTGGAATCTCCCCCCACTACTCCCTCCACGTGCTTACGGAGATCATAGAAAGGGCGAGGTTAAGTGGGATGCAAACAAAACAAACCGTACCAAGCTGAGCCAAACACACCAACACACCAACACACAAAACACACCACCCTCACCCCGTCACCCCCTCACCCCGTCACCCCCTCACCCCACAGAAAAGTGGCATCTCCCCCCACTACTCCCTCCACGTGCTCACGGAGATCATAGAAAGGGCGAGGTTAAGTGAAATCAGAGAGGAAAAGCTGCTGTATGCAATCTCCGCGTTGAATGAGGCGGTGGGCACTAGCGAGAAAATCCTGCGCTACCCCATCCCCCTCAGCTACACACGCCACACCTCGCGCTTCATGCTGCTGTGGCTGGCCTTCCTACCAATAGCAATGTAAGTGGGGTGTGGGTCCGTGGGGGAAGATGTTTGTATGGGAGGGTGGGTGAGTGGGGTTGGAGGGAGGTAGGGGTGCGTGTGTGTGTGTGGTCACACTTCTCCCTTCATCATGCTGCTGTGGCTGGCCTTCCTTTCAATAGCAATGTGTGTTGGGTGAGGGTGGCTATGTGGGTGGGTGGGGGATGAAGGTCACACCCTCTCGCTTCATTGCTCCTTCTAGGTGGCCCTTATTCCAATAGAATGTAGAGTGGTCGGTGCAGGGTGTGGGTGGTAGGGGGGGAGGTGTGGTTGGGGGGGGGACTGAAGACGAGTTATGGGGGGTTGGGGGGGGGGGGTGGGGGGTTCGCCACCCCTCCCTCCCCTCCCTAACCTCCCCACCTACCCCAACCTATTGTTCGCGACAAACTTGCCCCTTCCACACCATACACACCCTAACCCACCTCACCTCGAACACCCTACCCCTCCCTCCCTCTCTCGCCCCCCACACACACTCCCTCCCCCCCACCCCTACCCACACTTTCCCAACCACACCCCTCCCTCCTCCACTCACCCCAACCCTATCAACCTAATTGTTGCATTCAAACTGCACCCTCCCCCTCTCACACCTCACCCCACGCCCACCCCACATCACTACGCAATCACCACACGCCACCCCACCATCACCCCAAGACAACCCAACCCAAACTTACAACCTACCTCATCTCACACACAACATAAAACCCATCCTCCAAAACAAACATAACCCTCCCTCCTCCCAAAACATCACCCCTCCCTCCTACAAACCGACATACACACCTCTCCACACACCACCCACCCTCCCTCTCTCACCCAACCTATCCCCCTCCTCCCATACCCACTCACCCCTTCCTCCCTCCCCACCCCTACCCTCCCTCCCTCACCCACACCCCACTCACCCTCCCCCTCCACACACCCTACCCCTCCCTCCCTCACCCTCACCACACCCTCACCTCACCCTCACCCCCACCCAACCCAAACTAATTGCTTGCATCAACCACAGGTGGGGCGACATGTCATGGGCGGGTGATTCAGCCACAGGCATCATGTTAGGTATTGACCAAATCGGTGTTCAGGTGTCGGGCAGAAACAAAGATTTGGTTCGTCATACCCTCCCCACCCTCACCCTCACGCCATCCCACCTCACCCTTGAACTCCCCACCCCACCCCACCCCATGCCACCCCACCCCACCCCACCCCACCATCCCTAGCATCACCCCACTCTACTCTCAAACACCCTACCCCTCCCTCCTCTCACCCCACCCAACCCAACCCAACCTAATTGCTTGCATCAAACCGCAGGTGGGATGACATGTCGTGGGCGGTGATTCCAGCCACAGGCATCATGTCCTTCCTCATTGACCAAATCGGTGTCCAGATGTTGGGCAGTATCACAGATTGTGTTTGTCAAACCCTCCCCACCCTCACCCTCCCTTCCTCCCCACCCTCACACCACCCCACCTCACCCTTGAACTCCCCACCCCACCCCACCCTCACCCCATGCCCCCTCACCCTCCCTCCCTCCCTAGCATCACCCCATCCCTCCCTCCCCTCACCCCACCCTACCCAACCTAATTGCTTGCATCAAACCGCAGGTGGGATGACATGTCATGGGCGGTGATTCCAGCTACAGGCATCATGTCCTTTCTCATGTTGGGCATTGACCAAATCGGTGTCCAGATAGAGGAGCCCTTCTCAACTCTCCCCCTGGCTGAGTAAGTTTTGTTTTGAAACTATTACATCGTGCTCCATGCTAATGTTATATTATATTATATCTCATGCTAATATTGTATTATATATCATGATAATATTATATATTATATTATATTAATTATATTATATTATATTATATTATATTATATTATATTATATTATATTATATTATATTATATTATATTATATATGTCCAGATAGAGGAGCCCTTCTCAACTCTACCCCTAGCCAAGTAAGTTTATTTACTTTTTTTGTTTGTGGGTACAGCATCGTACTCGGTGGACTAGATCCCCCACCCCAACATCCCTAGCAAGTCCTATGCAGCGTCGCAAGCGATGCGGAAAATTGGCGGAGGGTTTTTTGTAATGGAACGAAAGGTGGCAACTATGGAGCTGACCGAAGCGAGTTAGTTACGCGACTGTTGGATGACGTGTCAGGCTCCAAGAAATTTTTCGGTCGGATGGACAAATGGGTAAACATGAGGGCTCCCGCCCCCTTGAAGAGGAGGCTCCGCAAAAAACTACGTTACAGACCTAGTGAACACATCCATACAAGTCCCACCCAAACCAAACCAAACCAAACACCCTCCCATCACCACCACCACCTCCCAACCACAACTCCGCAGCATCACCACCGACATCATGGACGGCATCTTGGTCACCAACAGCTCGAAGAATGATGTGGCAGACCTGGTGAACACATCCAAAGAGGTCCTAACCAATCCCAACCCAACCCAAACACCACCACCACCACCACCACCCACCACTCCGCAGCATCACCACCAACATCATGGACGACATTTTGGTCATCAACAGCTCAAATAATGGTTTGGCCAACTTTTTTGAAACTACACCACCACACCACCATAACCCAAATACAAACCCCAACCCCTACCCCACCCACCCATCACTCCGCAGCATCACCATCGACATCATGGACGACATCTTGGTCATCAACAGCTCAAATAATGGTTTGGCCAACTTTTTGAAACTACACCACCACACCACCATAACCCAAATACAAACCCCAACCCCTACCCCACCCACCCACCACTCCGCAGCATCACCACCAACATCATGGACGACATCTTGGTTATCAACAGCTCAAATAATGGTTTGGCCAACTTTTTTGAAACTACACCACCACACCACCATAACCCAAATACAAACCCCAACCCCTACCCCACCCACCCACCACTCCGCAGGATCACCACCGACATCATGAACGACATTTTGGTTATTGACAGCTCAAATAATGGTTTGGCCAACTTTTTTGAAACTACACCACCACACCACCATAACCCAAATACAAACCCCAACCCCTACCCCACCCACCCACCACTCCGCAGCATCACCACCGACATCATGGACGACATTTTGGTTATTTACAGCCAAAAAAACTAGACCTCGGTGCAGACCTCGCGAGCACCTGGATACAAATCCCAACCCAACCAAACCAACCCAAACCAACCCAAACCAACCCAAACACTACCATCACGACCACCACCACCCACCCACCACCCCGCAGCATCACGACCGACATCATGGACGACATTTTGGTTACTAACAGCTCGAAGAATGATGTGGCAGACCTGGTAAACACCTTGATACAAGTCCCACCCAAACCAAATCAACCCAAACCAACCCAAACACCACCACCACCACCACCACTCTTTCACCCTCCACCTCACAGCATCACCACCGACATCATGGACGACATTTTGGTCATTAACAGCTCGAAATGATGAGGCAGACCAGGTGAACACCTTCATACAAGTCCCACCCAAACCAAACCAAACCAAACCAAACCAAACCAAACACCACCACCACCACCACCACCACCACCACCACCCACCCACCACTCCACAGCATCACCACCGACATCATGGACGACATGTTGGTGATTAGCAGCTTGAAGAATGATGTGGCTGACCTGGTAAACACCTCCATCAAGTCCCACCCAAACCAAGCCAATCCAAACCAACCCAAACCAACCCATACCAACCCAAACACCCTCCCACCACCACCACCCACCCACCACCCCACAGCATCACCACCGACATCATGGACGACATTTTGGTGATTAACAGCTCAAAGAATGATGTGGCCAACTTTGTTGAAACTACACCACCAACAACACCACCAACACCAACACACCACCATGACTCAAATACGAACCCAAACCCAAACCCCTACCCCACCCTCCGACCCGCCACCCCACAGTATCACCACCGACATCATGTACGACATCTTTGTCATTAACAGCTCAAAGAATGGTGTGGCCAACTTTTTTGAAACTACACCACCACCACCATCACCACCACCACACCACCACCACCACCACACCACCACCACCACCATAACCCAAATACAAACCCCAAACCCTACCCCACCCACCCACCCACCACCCCACAGCATCACCACAGACATCATGGACGACATCTTGGTTATCAACAGCCCAAATAACTACGTTGCAGACCTCATGAACACATCCATACAAGTCCCACCCAACCCAACCCAACCCAAACACCACCTCCACCACAACCACCACCCACCCACCACCCCAAAGCATCACCACCGACATCATGGACGACATCTTGGTTATCAACAGCCCAAATAAATTGTTGCAGACCTCATGAACACATCCATACAAGTCCCACCCAACCCAACCCAACCCAACCCAAACACCATCTCCACCACAACCACCACCCACCCACCACCCCACAGCATCACCACAGACATCATGGACGACATCTTGATTATCAACAGCCCAGAAGAACTGCGTTGCAGACCTTTTGAACACATCCATACAAGTCCCACCCAAACCAAACCTAACCAAACCTAACACCCTCCCATCACCACAACCACCACCCACCCACCACTCCACAGCATCACCACCGACATCATGGACGACATTTTGGTTATCAACAGCCCAAAAGAACTGCTTTGCAGACCTCATGAACACATCCATACAAGTCCCACCCAACCCAACCCAACCCAAACACCACCTCCACCACAACCACCACCCACCCACCACCCCACAGCATCACCACCGACATCATAGACGACATCTTGGTTATCAACAGCCCAAAAGAACTTCGTTGCAGACCTTTTGAACACATCCATACAAGTCCCACCCAAACCAAACCAAACCAAACACCCTCCCATCACCACAACCACCACCCACCCACCACCCCACAGCATCACCACCGACATCATGGACGACATTTTGGTCATCAATAGCTCGAAGAATGATGTGGCTGACCTGGTGAACACCTCCGTACAAGTCTCACCCAAACCAAACCAACCCAAACAAAACCAAACACCCTCCCATCACCACCACCACGACCCACCCACCACTCCACAGCATCGCCACCGACATCATGGACGACATTTTGGTTATCAACAGCCCAAGAAACTAGGTTCGAGACCAGGTGAACACATCCATACAAGTCCCACCCAAACCAAATGAACCCAAACGAACCTGAACACCCTTCCATCACCACCACCACCACCACCACCCACCCACCACTCCACAGCATCACCACCGACATCATGGACGACATTTTGGTCATCAACAGCTCGAAGAATGATGTGGCAGACCTGGTGAACACCTCCATGCAAGTCCTAACCAAACCAAACCGATCCAAACCAACCCATCCTCATTTCACCACCACCACCACCACCACCCACCCACCCACCACTCCACAGCATCACCACCACCACCACCACCACCACCACCACCCTCCCACCCACCCACCACTCCACAGCATCACCACCACCACCACCACCACCACCGGCATCACCATCACCACCGGCATCTGTGCCATCAACAGCTCAAAGACTGATGTGACCAAGTCAAACCAACCCACCCTCCCACCACCACCACCACCACCACCACCCACCCACCACTCCACAGCATCACCACCGACATCATGGACGACATTTTGGTCATCAACAGCTCGAAGAATGATGTGGAAGACCTGGTGAACACCTCGATACAAGTCCCGGCCCTCTCCTCTGGGGAGTTCTCCGCCCCACTGGAAGAAATCATCATGCTGCAACGCTCTAGTAGCCTCAACAACGTAGAAGCAGCAGCAGCGAGGTAGGTGGGTGGGAAGGGGGTGGGAGTGGGGCAGGGGTGGAGTGGGTATGGGTAGGTGGGTGGGTCTGTGTGTGTGTGGGGGGGGGGGGGGGGGGGATGCAACTCAAATGCTCTAGCAGCCAGGACAACGTGGAGGCAGCAGCAGTGAGGTAGGTGAGTGGGTGCGGTAGTGGGGCGGGGGTGGAGTGGGTATGGTATGGTGGGCGTGTGTGTGTGGGGTGGGGGGGGTGCGTGTGTGGGGGGGGGGGGCTCTCCTCTGGGGAGTTCTCCGCCCCACTGGAAGAAATCATCATGCTGCAACGCTCTAGTAGCCTGAACAACGTGGAGGAACAGCAGGCATAGGTAGGTGGGGGTGGGGGTTGCGGTGGTGTGTATTGGGTCTGTAGGGGGGGGGGTTGGGGTTGGGGGGGCGATAGTGAGGTGGGGGTGATGATACAGGGGGGGGGGGGGGGGGGGGGGGTGGGGGTACTCAACTACACGCTCTAGTAGCCTAAACAATTGGAGCAGCAGCAGCAAGGGTAGGGTGGGGGGGGTGTATTTGTAGGGTGGTTGTGGGGGCGATAGGGAGTGTGGGTCATGGTAGTGGGGGGGGGGGGGGGGTGTCATTTTCAACGTACACACCGCTCTAGTATCCTCAATAACTTGGAGGCAGCAGCATCAAGGTATGGGGGGGTGGGAGGGTGTGTGGTAGGGGTGTGTTTTTTGTTGTGGGTTTTTGTGGGGTGGTTGGGTTGTTTGGTTGTGTTTTTTCATTGGCTGGTTGGTGTGTGGTTGTGTTTTGTTTGTTTATGTTTGGTTTTTTTTTTTTTTTTTCGTATTTTGTTTTGTTTTTAGTTTTTTGTTTGGGTTTTTTGTTTGTTTGGGGGGGGCGGGTGGCGGTGTGTTAGTTGGTTGGGTTGCTCTTCTTTGGGTGTTCTGGTCGGGTGGGGGGGTTGTTGGGGGGGGTACGTTCCCCTCCCCCCACTACCCCGCTCCCCTAGTCTCGTCAACCATGTGGACGCCGGCCGCAGCAAGGTTGTGTGGGTGTGGTTAAATCAATCACCGCTTGGCAAGCCTCCCCACCGTGGTAGCAGCAGCAGCACGGTAGGCTGGTGTGTTGGGGGGGGGGGGCGATAGTGAGGTGGGGGTATGGTAGGGGGGGGGGTGGTGGTGGGGAGGGTGGGGGGGGTGGGGTGGGGGGGGTGGCGGGGGGGGTGGTGGGGGTGGGTGGGGGGGGGGGGGGGGGGGGGGGGGGGCGATTGTAAGTTGGGGTGATGGTGGTGGGTGGGGTTGGGTGTGGGGCGCGTAGTGAGGTGGGGGTGTATGGTCGGGTTGTGTGTGTGTGGTGGTGGTGTTGGTGGTGGTGGGTAATTCAACTCAAACGCTCTAGCAGCCTCCAGCCTCAACTATTAGAAGTCAAGCAGAGCAAGGTAAATGGGGGTGTGGGGGAAGTGGGACTATTGGAATAGGGGGGTGGGGGGGGTGGGGTGCTGGTTTGGGGGGGGGGCCGGGGGGGGGGGGGTCCTTCCCACCTCCACTCACACCAAAAACAACGCTCTAGTAGCCTCCACACTTGGGGAGGCAGCCACAGCAGCAAGGCGGTGGTGGTGGGGAGGGTGGTGGATGGTGCGGTGGGCAGGTTCGGGGGTGCGGTGGGGTGGTTGGTGTTTTGTTGTGTTGGTGTTGGTGTTTTCTCTTTTGTTGTGTTTGGTTCGCGTTTTGCGTGTTTCTGTTTTTTGTTGTTGTTTTGCTGGTTTGCTTTTTTTTTTTTGGTTATTTTGTCCGGTGCGTGTTTTTTGGCTCTCCTCCCCTACACTCTCTAGTAGCCTCATCAACAATGTGGAAGCAGCAGCAGCAAGGTGTGTGTGTGTGTGGGTGGGGGGGGGGGTACTGGGGGCGGTGGCGATGGGTGTGGGGGGGGGGGCGCGCGGGGGGGGGTGGGGGGGGGGGGATGGGTTCTCCCTGGGAGTTCTGTTCTCCCCCCCTCCCCGGGAAAGATCATCATGCTGCAAAAAACGCTCTATAGCCTCACCATGCACGCCCATCCCCACCTTCACCACACGCTCCGCCTCCACCCTCAGCACACACCAAACGTAACAACCACCATCATCATCCCCCCTACCACCCATGCTCAAACACAAACACGGAACTGCCCCAGCGTCTTCTCCCTCACCCCACCCCCCACCCCCTCACCCCCACCCTCAAACACCCTCACCCCCCAACCCCACCAGCTCTCACCACCATCCCCACCACTCTCAACCACCCCCCTCACCCCCCATGCTCAACACCACAGGTCGCCCAGCGGCCTCTAACCTCACACCCACACCGCCCACCACCCCACCCCCCCAACCCCACCACTCGTCACCACCATCCCCACCACTCTCACCACCACCCCTCACCACCCATGCTCAACACCACAGGTACGCCCAGCGTCCTTCTACCTCACCCCCACCCCCACCACCTCACACCCCACCCTCACCCTCACCCCAACCCCACCACTCTCACCACCAACCCTCACCACCCCTGCTCAAACAACAGGTATGCCAGTGTCCTGTACCTCCACCCCCACCCCACCCCCCCCACCATCACACACCCCCACCCTCACCACCCTCAACCCCTCTCACCCCCATGCCCTACACCACAGGTACGCCAGCGTCCCTCTACCTCAACCCCACCCCCACCCTCACCCACCCCATGCCCTACAACCCACCAGGTACGCCCCAGCGTCCCTCTACCTCACCCCCACCCCCACCCTCACCACCCTCAACCCCTCACCACCCATGCCCTGCACCACAGGTACGCCCAGCGTCCCTCTACCTCACCACCACCCCCACCCTCACCACCCTCAACCACCCTCACCACCCATGCCGTACACCACAGGTACGCCAGCGTCCCTCTACCTCACCCCCACCCCCACCCTCACCACCCTCAACCACCCTCACCACCCATGCCCTGCACCACAGGTACGCCCAGCGTCCCTCTACCTCCACCCCCTGGAATAGATCAGCGACCAAGAATAAATCTAGCACCCCACCACCCGTGGGCTGGATGGAGGGAGCAGCACAAAGGTAGGTAGATAGGTATAGAGTCGTGGGGGTCGGGGGAGGGTTGGGTGGGTGGGTGGGGGGGCTCACCACACACCCCACCACTCAGTCACTCACCACACCACACCAACCCTGGACTGGACTGGATGAAGGAGCAGCGGAAAGGTAGGTAGATAGGTATAGAGTCGGGGGGGGGGGGGGGGGGGGGGGGGGGGGGGGGGGAGCTCACCACACCACTCAGCCACTCACCGCACCACACCACACCACACCCCTCAGTCACTCACCACACCGCACCAACCCTGGACTGGCTGGAAGGAGCAGCGGAAAGGTAGGTAGGTAGTTATAGAGTCGTGGGGGGTTGGGTTGGGTTAGGGGGGGGGGGGGGGGGGGGGGGGGGCTCACCCACACCACTCACCAAGCACGCCACCACCCATGCCCTATACAACCCACCCACCCCCTCACCATGCACCCCACCACCCATGCCATATACAACCCACCACCACCCTCACCATGCACCCCACCACCCATGCCCTATACAACCCACCACCACCCTCACCATGCACCCCACCACCCATGCCCTATACAACCCACCATCCCCCTCACCATGCACCCCACCACCCATGCCCTATACAACCCACCACCACCCTCACCATGCACCCCACCCACACATGCCCTATACAACCCACCACTACCCTCACCATGCACCCCACCACCCATGCCCTATACAACCCACCACCACCCTCACCATGCACCCCACCACCCATGCCCTATACAACCCTCCACCCCCCTCACCATGCACCCCAACACCCATGCCCCAAACAACCCACCCCCCCCCTCACCATGCACCCCACCAACCATGCCTTATACAACCCTCCACCCCCCTCACCATGCACCCCAACACCCATGCCCCAAACAACAGGTATGCCCAGCTCAGCTCAGATCAGACTGAGCCAGCCTCTCCCACCACACCCAAGAAAAGACCTAGCACCCCAGAGGGACCACCAGAACCTCCTATGGGAAGGAAGCCACCGCCACCTGATAAATCGTTCTTCGAGAAGGCGTACTCCTTTGATGATCAGTGAAGGCCCAGGGCTGCTTAGAAGCTGCTCCTTCTGCTGCCCAGAAACTGCCCCTGCTGCTGCCTAGAAGCTCCTCCTGCTGCTGCCTAGAAACTGCTCTTGCTGCTGCCTAGAATCTGCACCTGCTGTTGCCTAAAAGCTGCTTCTGCTGCTGCCTAGAAGCTGCTCCTGCTGCTGCCTAGAAGCTGCTCCTGATGTTGCCTAGAAGCTGCTATTGCTGCTGCCTAGAAGCTGCTTCTGCTGCTGCCTAGAAGCTGCTCCTGCAGCTGCCTAGAAGCTGCTCCTGCTGCTACCTTGAAGCTGCTACTACTGCTGCCTAGAAGTTGCTCCTGCTGCTGCCTAGAAGCTGCTCTGGCTGCTGCCTAGAAGCTACTCCTGCTGCTGCCTAAAAGCTGCTATTGCTGCTGCTTAGAAAGTGCTCCTGCTGCTACCTAGAAGCTGCTATTGCAGCTGCCTAGAAGCTGCTTCTGCTGCTGCTCAGAAGCTGCTACTGCTGCTGCCTAGAAGCTGCTGCTGCTGCTGCTGCCTAGAAGCTGCTCTGTCTGCTGTCTAGAAGCTGCTCCTGCTGCTGCCTAGAAGCTTCTATTGCTGCTGCTTAGAAGCTACTGCTGCCTAGAAGCTGCTATTGCAGCTGCTCAGAAGCTGCTACTGCTGCTGCCTAGAAGCTGCTGCTGCTGCTGCTGCCTAGAAGCTGCTCTGTCTGCTGTCTAGAAGCTGCTCCTGCTGCTGCCTAGAAGCTGCTATTGCAGCTGCCTAGGAGCTGCTCCTGCTGCTGCCTAGAAGCTGCTTCTCCTGCTGCTCAGAAGCTGCTACTGCTGCTGCCTAGAAGCTGCTGGAGCTGCAGCCTAGAAGCTGCTCCTGCTGCTGCCTAGAAGCTGCTCCTGCTGCTGCGTGGAAGCTGCTATTGCTGCTGCCTAGAAGCTGCCCCTGCTGCTGCCTAGAAGCTGCTATTGCTGCTGCCTAGAAGGTGCTTCTGCTGCTGCCTAGAAGCTGCTCCTGCTGCTGCCTAGAAGCTGCTCCTGCTGCTGCCTAGGAGCTGCTCCTGCTGCTGCCTAGAAGCTGCTCCTGCTGCTACCTAGAAGCTGCTACCACTGCTGCCTAGAAGCTGCTCCTGCTGCTGTGGAGAAGCTGCTGATGCTTGTTTTCTGCCCCTGCTGCTGCCTTGAAGCTGCTGATGCTCATTCTGCTGCTGCTGCTGCTGCTGCCTAGAAGCTGCTGCCCATAGCCGGAAAGAGAAGCAGTAGTAGCACCCCTAGCTTCTTTGTTTTCTTAGGGGGTATACCCCCCCACACACACACATAGCACAGCTAGCTTATTTCGGGAACAGCATATCAAGTAGTGTTGACCAAAGCCGAGTATGATATCATATGATACCATACAAATTGTATCATATGATTTCATACATGTGTGGTAACTTTGGCCTAGCTAAACCACCGTCATCATATGATATCATATGATATCATACTGCCGTTCCCTGTGTATATTACTTCTTTTGTGATCCCTCACTGGCAAGCTAATGGTGCTGGGTGGGGTACCCTACGGCAGCATGCACCCTGCTCAGGTTGTTAAACAGGTGTCCAGGGTGTTAAACAGGTGTTCAGGGTGTTAAACACCTGTTAACGTTCAGCATTGGTTAAACATGTAGTTGTTTAACAGGTGGTATAGTGCATGCCTTGCTTCCTCCCCCAATGTATGTATGTTACAGTCCAGGGGTAGGCCGAATAGGCTAAAGGGACTTGCCCAACCGTAGTAGGAAGGGCTCTCCCAATGCACACACAAAAAACAGGTCAGGTTGAGGGGGCCAGCTCGTTTACTTGCACTGGGGCCAGCCACCTGCAGCCATGTAAACTAATATTAAATAATGTTTTGTAGGTTTGTTTATGGGTGTGAATGTGTGTGTTCCCACCTGGTGGGATTCTGGCCAATGGTGGAGAGATTCGCTTGTATCAGCTTGTTTTAAAAAGTCCTATGCAGCGGCGCAAGCGACGCGGAAAATTGGCGGAGTGTGTTGGCATGGAGGAAATGGAGCTGATCGAAGCCAGTTAGTTTGGCTAGACAGTTGGCTGATGTATCAGGCTTCGTCTCGGTCGCCGGACAGACGGACACATGGGTAACCCTGAGGGCTCCCGCCCCCCCAGAAGGGGGTGCTCCGCCAAAAAGTAATGATAACGCCTGGTGGGGCATGGTATTAAGGAAGCCTTGCCTTATGGTGGTAGAGAACAGGATGCTACTTCACCTGCAAACTTGTAAACCAGTATTACATTGATTTGTGTAGGTGAGGGTGTAGGTAGTGATGAGGTAATCTGAGGAGGGCGTGGTCACAGCCCTTCTTATCGGCTATTACCAGCAGCTTCTAGGCAGCTCCCTTCACTTGCTATGCAACCACATTGATGTTTGTAGGTAGTGGTGAGGCAATCTGAGGAGGGTGTGGTCACAGCTCTTCTTATCGGCTACTACCAGCAGCTTCTAGGCAGCTCCCTTCACTTGCAGCCAAGTTTATGATTGTTGGTGGATTGGTTTTAAGGTAGCTCCGGTGCAAATTAGGAAGTGTGAAAGTTGGTTTGTTAAGCTGTTTTAGATTACATTAGCCTTCAGGCTGCCCACCATCAGCGGGCCATTTGATCACAGGAGTTTAAACTCTACCACTCCACATTTCTGATATTTTGGCTTGGATTGTTACATGGTTTTTCAGCGTTAACATTACTAAACCACTCTCCTCACTGAATTAGTTGTGGGTTGACTGGAGGATTGGATTGTTACATGGTTTTTCAGCCAACTCTGGGCTGCGCACCGTCTTCCAATTCCAAGTCTCCCCGTGCGAAGAAACTAGGGAGCATACTAAGCTCCTAAGCGGATTTGTTGTGGGTAGACTGGATGTGATTAGATTGTTACATTTCAGGATTAACATTACTACACCACACTCCTGAGCGGAATAGTTGTGGGCAGACTGGATATGACTGGATTGGATTGTTACACTGTTTTTCAGCGGTTACATTACTACACCACACCCGTAAGCAAAAATATCGTGGGTAGAGTGGAGAAAAGGATCACTGTTTCATTTTTGGGCAACTCGTAGCAGCTTCTAGGCAGCTCCTTT
Organism: Chlamydomonas sp. ICE-L; assembly: GCA_013435795.1. Classification (NCBI taxonomy): domain Eukaryota; kingdom Viridiplantae; phylum Chlorophyta; class Chlorophyceae; order Chlamydomonadales; family Chlamydomonadaceae; genus Chlamydomonas; species Chlamydomonas sp. ICE-L. Next base: position 1,095,334 of record JACBWV010000678.1, on the reverse strand, counting down.
CCCCCGTCCTTGGGCTAAGCCTGAAGCCAGCTAGTGCGTCTGAAGGTTCTCATCACGGGCATTTCAATGCAACTAAAAGCTTTCGGCTAGACCCATTGCCTGGCTGTTGGAGCTAGCTGGAAGCTGCCATGCGTAGCCCAAAAATGAAACAGTGGAAAGGATGCAGCGAATCAGATAATTCTTGTATGTTGAATCGGGTAAGTAATGACGACAAAATAGTACTGGTACTTGAGCGCATGCCAAATGATAGCAAAGATGCTTGACTTTTGCTGCGATCGATAAGTACTCTGCAGGTCTCTGTCTGAATCAGATGATTAGCGGCAAGCGTTTCGTCTTCCGGGTTTCACCGCAGGGTTTCATTTGAAATTTGTGGCGCGCCTGTTGGTTCCGAGTCCGTCATCGGAATACTTCATTTCTCACACTACGGTGTGGGAAATCCGGCTTTTTATGTATTGAATCGGGCAAGTGATGATAACGCCTGGTGGGGCGTGGTATTAATGGAGCCCTGTCTTTCGGCGGTAGAGAACGGGCTGCTACTTAACCTTTGACAGTGCTACCATGGCGGTTGACAGCGACCACAACCACCTAAGCGCACCCATAGGGGTTCGAACCCTGCACCTTCTTGTTTTGACGTGCTCTACCATTGAGCCAGTCTTCGAAACGGGATTTTGAATCGGGCAACTTGAACTCTTGAACTCGGTAACATGGCTCCAGCCAGCAATTTGGCTGCTCGCCGTCTTTGAATCTCAGCAATGAATGCTCACTGTCTGCGGGCCCTGTACATGTGTAGCATGAGTTGTGCATGGGTGGCATGGGTGGCATGAACAATAGTACACCATACTCCTCAGTTTTGATTGTGGTTGTGGAGTGGAGGAAAGAGTACTGCGAAGCTGATGATTCTTGTATGTTGAATAGGGCAAAGAATGTTCACTGTCTGCTGCCAGAGTTGCACATGGGTAGTATGAACAATTCTACACCGCACGGCATGATCAAGATTACACCACACTCAGTTTTGATCGTGGGTCGACTGGAGGAAAGGGTGCTGCAAAGCAGATGATTCTTGGATTGTTACATGGGTTTTCAGCCAACTCTAGGCTGCTCACTGTCTTCCTATTCCAAGTCCCCCTGTGCGATTTAAACCAGGGAGGACAATAAACAGATTCCAGTAGACTGGCGAAAAGGATGTTGCAAAGCAGATGAATCTTGCTTGTTGGGGTTCAGTTATAGGTAAATAAATAGTACGCCTTGTTACGAGGCGTGAGGTTGAGTGGGCCAGCCCGTTTGCTTTCACTGGGGCCAACCAGGGTTCAGTTATAGGTAAATACAAAGTACTTCTTGTTACGAGGCGTGAGGTTGAGTGGGCCAGCCCGTTTGCTTTCACTGTGGCCAACCAGGGTTCAGTTATAGGTAAATACATAGTACGCCTTGTTACGAGGCGTGAGGTTGAGTGGGCCAGCCCGTTTGCTTTCACTGGGGCCAACCAGGGTTCAGTTCATAGGTGTTTTTTCGTTTTATCCCTTCTTGCCACGTTTGGGCAAGTCCTTTTAGTCATGATTACGCCTGGTGGGGCGTGGTATCAAGGGAGCCCCGTCTTACTGCGGTAGGGAACGGGTTGCTACTTTACCTGAGCAAAGCTGCCATGGATGATGCAATTTGTATGATATCATAGGATATCATGCTCGCCTCTGGTCAAAATCATATGTTATGACGGTCCCTACATAAATGTTTAGTCAGGCAAAAAATGCTGCGGGGGCAGATTGTGCCTGTAGAATTGGAATTATTGCATTATATTTGTCTGTCAGCCTTCAGGCTGATCACCGCCTGCATGTGGAGTTAACATGGGCAGTATAAACACTGCACCACACTCCTTCGAACTGAATGCAATCAGATGGATTAAGAAATTGAAATTGAAATTGTTACATCCGTGTAATACATTCACTCACAGGACGTGAAATGCAATCAGATGGATGTAGATCGTTTCATGCTTTCATCCTACTCCCTCTTTATACAGAATTGTGTAGGACTGACTCCGCCAATGATGTTCTAAAATCCTCGAGTCTAGGTCTATTGTATGGAGACCCACCCTTTGAGGCGAAAATATTTTTTTGTAAAAACAAAAATGTCCAGGTTGATTCCGCAGGGGTTTTTGCGCTATATCTGCCAGATTATTTAGAAACGCCGACAGTGTAAGTAGTATGAGACAATACATGGGGAAGGCAAAAGGTAGAGGCGAACCAGGAGGGCGCAATAATAAACATGTGCCAGACAGCCGAGCAAACCAAGTGAGGGCAGCATGAACCCTAACAGCGTGTTCCACAGCCCACAGGTATGAACTTGAACTCGAACTTGAACTTGGTTACACAGCTCCAGCCAGAAATTTGGCTGCTCGCCGTCTTCGGAAGAAAACAAATATAACCGCACCAAGAACATGTAAGCGCGAAAAAAACATTTTTCGTTTTTCATTTTTATCCGCTTCTTCTTAACGATAAAAGAGTGCCACAGGTATTAGGGGTGTCCAGGGTTTCCACGATTGCTGCGTTGGCTTGGCTTCGAAATTGAAACCACCTGCAAATAGTCGGCTTCGCAGGTGCAAGGGGTCGGGCTAGCTATGGCCAACAGGACCTGGACTGCTGGGTTTAGGGTTTGGGTTTAGGGCTAGTTTGTGTCAGGACTCAGGACACCCACCACCTGGCGATGACATACCTTTCACAACTTGTAAAACGTAGATATTGAAGTATCATTGGACAAACCTGACCAACAGCAAAGTTGTAAACTTGTTTTTTGAATGAACAAAAAACCCACCCTGAAGGATGGGTCTCCAGGGTATTTTTGAATTGCGACCTGTCCTCTCAATATTCGTATGGGCCCAAGTGATCGGTTCTCGATTTGGTAACGTGCATTTTTCCGAATGCTGACACCCGGTCCTCTGGCCAAATCGTGGAGCGGCCGAAAATGTCGGCGGTTACCAATGCCTTGGCCCGTAGCGCTGCAAAACAGTGTAGTACATTAAGAGTTTTAAAATATACCCAGTTCAAAAGCGTTGCACAGCGAGCCGAATGCACAGACAACGCAGTTCCTGTCCTCATGAATACTTAAGAATCAAGGAGCACTCCTTCTGCCAGATACAGATTTGCCCCACCCCCGCCCCCCCTCCTTTCCCGGGGATTATATTGTCAGTGTTTAGGTGGGCGATATATTAGGGTGCATATTAGGTTGCAATAATTGAGGATGCTCCATTCATTGATTCTTAGGGTTCGTCGCTTTCTCAATTTCCTTGAAGTTTTCAAGATTATGCTGTTTCCTAGAAAGTCGAACCTTTGCGAACCCGATGTATAAGGGTGCAATATGTAAGGGTGTAGAATATTATAGCCGGGTGCAAAATATTAGGCTGTAAGGAGACTGTTATATAAGGGTGCTGGGTGCAATATATTAGGGTGCAATACTGCAATATATTGGGTGTAAGGAGGCTGATGAGAGAGGATGGGGATAGGGATGTTGACAGTACACTAGCAAGGTGTTTCAATTTGTTTATTGCAGCATGTGCATCTCTTAATTTATTTTTTATATTGTTTCATAGGAGCCACCGCACATCTGCTTGGGGCTGTTTATATTTCCAGTGCCTGGGGGGGCTGAGGATACCGTGGTGATGTTGCCAATACACACGCAAGCCGTTTGGCGTTTCCTTTGTAGGAGGGAAATACTGAATTCAATTTACAAAAATGCAATAATAATCGCACAATTAAATTATCATCCCAGCTAGGATGATGATTTAATTATATTGTATAATTAAATTATCACTGTAGCACGAACTCAGGGCCCCTGCCGGTTAAACGATTGTTTGGGGTTCAGTTCATCAATGCTGTTTATTTTTAAGCCCTTCCTATACGGGTAGGCAAGTCCCTTTAGACTATTTGGCCTACCCCTGGACTGTAACATAGATACATACATACTTAAAGTGTTGTTCATGGAAGTTTGTGCATCTCTATTCAATTCCGATTGATTCCTTGCAGCTACTTCTGGCTATGACTGATTTTTTTGGTGGAGCTCCCCCTACTGGAGGGCTGGAGCGCCCGGGTTCACCCCGTCTGCCCGTATGTCCGTCCGATCGACACGTCAGCCAACCGTCTCGTAACTAACTGGCTTCCCTCCCGTCCGCTCCATTCCGTTGCCACCTGTCGCTCCGATAGCCAACACTGTTCGCCAATTTTCAGCGTCGCTTGCGACGCTGCCTAGGCCTTGTCACTTTACCTAACCATGAAAATTGAGGTGGATTTACAGAGCTCTTTGGGTCAGCTACTTTTACCAATCATTGTGCCTAATGTCATTTGAGGCACTTTCTGGGACCGTTTGCCAAACATTGTTATACGATTCCCTTGTAACCGTAACCGGGTAAGCTCCTTCGATTCGCTGCACGACAAATAGTCAAGCTTGCAGTTCACGCAGGCGAGGTGGCAAGGATCCGTCCCAGAACCTTTAAACAACGAGCCCTGATCGTTACCTATCCAATCGAAGGATCAGTTGTTATCGGCTCAGCTGCTTGCGACGCCTCAGTCGAACGAAAGAAATTCGAATCGAAGCCCGATCCAAATCCTTCAAACCCTCTTCGGGACCACGCCACCTGGCGTCTTCTTGTCTTTTCGTTTCAAACCTCCCTCCATCCACTCTGCGAGCCACAATCAAGCCAGAGTGCATTGTTGATGCGCAACATCTTGGTCTGTTCAGAGTATACCAGAAGTTGTCACCATACTTTCTACCCCCCTCAATCTCGTGGGCACATCCTAGGTGCCTTGCTTCTAGATACCAAGTCATGCCTCCCGGCATATGATTTATTTGCCCCTCTTTCTTTCCGCCCTTCTAGCCTATTTCCCCATCTTTCTCTCTTTCTTATAGCTTAGCCGTCGCATCCCTGCCCCATCTTCATCGCTTGCTCTGCTGCGCTCCGCGCAGCTCGTATCCATTGGCATTCCACTGGCCGTAAAATCGCCCCATACCAGCGGTAATTTCTGCAGCGGTGGGGATCTTCAGTACCACCTCATCCGAGGCTAGACAAGCCAAGCACGTAGTTCAGCTACCATCACCTAACCTCACCCTAAACCCAAACCAAGCAAGCCAAGCAGGTACTGCCCCACCTCATCCGAGGTTTGGTAAGTCTAGTCAGTCTTCTGCAGGTGGTTGGTTCTCACCAAGTGGAAAGCAAGCCAAGGCAGTCGGCTACAGCTGGTTGCTTCTAACTCAGTCCGAGGCAAGCCAAGCCAGTCTGATACAGCTGGTTGCTTCTAACCCAGTCCAAGGCAAGCCAAGCCAGTCTTCTGCACGGTTGTCTCGCCAGCTCTCTGATTCATTACCATGGCCCCTGCCAAGGAGGATTTGGAAGACGGGGAGTTGGAGGAGGGAGAGCTGCCCTGCGAGTCAGATGGTGAAATCGATGCCAATGAGGTAAATCTGTGGTACTGCTTTCCTTTTCAGCTACGAGCCGCAGCAGCTTCTAGGCAGCTCCCCTGGCTGCCTTTCCAGCCAAACAGAAAGCAACCTAGTGCACCTCGAAGCTTACACCATCAGTTTCTAGTTCTGCAGAAATCTGCAGGTTTAGTCCAGTCCAGGGCCATGAAGCTGTCTAGAAGCTACTGGTTGTAGTCGAAAAGAAAAGCTCTGATCAGTGAGCAAGAGCTCATTCATGGTTCATGGAGGCCCACCTACATGCATGCCAGCATGCTGGTTTTACGTATCCAATTATATGATACATCATGTGCATGCTGGTTTTGTGCATTAAAATTTATGACACTGCAAGTGCATGCTATTTGTGCGCTTTCTCATGCATGCTATTGCCCATTGCACATGCATGCCCTATTTCAATTCATACATGTGTGCCTATGCATGCACATGCACACGCACACACACACTCACACACACACACACACACACATGCAAGCTTACATGCATGCATACATCCATTAATTTGAGCCTATGGATATAGATGCATGCAGAAATACTCACATACACATACACGCACATACACATACACATACACATACATACACATACACACACATACACACACACACTCTGAACCTCTGTCCCGCCCACCCATGCAGCACACTAACCCCAATGGACCGAACCACCACGACCATCCTCGACGTGGGGCCCCCATTTACGTCCAAAGCACTGTGACCAGGGACGCAGGGGGGCGCTTGTGCGAATCCCCTAGACCCCCCACTCGTTCTCGTTTAGACCGCTCCCCCACTGCCAGAGGAGGTAGGCGTAGCCACGACAGGCTGGAGTCCAGCTCACCCAAGGCTCGTGACAGGTCATCCAGAGAGCATGACAGGTCACCCAGGGAGCATGATAAATCATGTAGGGAGAATGACAAATCATCCAGGGAGCATGACAAATCATCCAGGGAGAAAGACAGGTCAGCCAGGGCTCTTGTTTTGGACCCTAAGGTAGCCAAAGAGCTTGAGGAGAAGCAGGCCGCCAGGCTAGAAGCTAAGGGGAAGCAGGAGCTGTGCGATCAGTTGAAGAATCTGACCCGCCACCTGTCAGTACAAGAATGCATGAAATCATTGAGCTCGGGTAGGTCCTCCCCCCCCCCACCCCACCCCTCCCCCCCCCACCCCCCCCACACACACGCTCGCACTGACATGCAAACACACTCACCTGCGCACACACGCACATGCATGCACACAAACAAACACAAACACACTCGCACAAGCACTCCCATACCCACGCACATGCCCACGCACACACACACATGCACCCCCACACAAAAAACACACACGCACACGAACTAACACAGACGCACGCACACAAAAACGCACACACACTAAAACAAACACGCGCACACACACAAAAACGCACACTCACACACACAAACACACACACAAACACACACCAACGCCCCACCGACCCATGCCCTCACAGTGTGTAGCGACTTGAAAGCAGCTATCAGGAAGCTGGACAAGCTGGTGAAGAAGAAGAAGGTATGAGCAGTACTATGCCATGCAATCTCGTGCTCACGGCCCTGCATATGATTGTGAAAACGACCCTGGATATGATCGTGAACATGACCCTGAATATGATTGTGAATATGACCCTGAATAAGATCATGATCATGACCCTGAATATGAGCGTGAACATGACCCTGGGTGTGATTGTGAACCTAGTCCTGGATATGATCATGACCCTGAATATGAGCGTTAACATGACCCTGAATATGATCATGAATATCATTGTGAACTTGACCCTGAATATGCTCATGAACATGATTGCAAGCGTGTGCTTCTACTTCTGCAACCAATCAGACACCATCGACAGCACCCCCACAAGCATGCGGTACGCACGGAGTGTACTGCAGACACTTTCAGTACAGCCCGGAATGATGGAAATGCAGAGTTTTGAGCCCCATTTCTTTTGCGACTGGAGCTTGGAAGAGAAATTGAAGGAAAGGAAGCTGAACCCAACCCAACCCACTCTGTGCGCAGTATGCTTGATGTTTGCTTAAAGAGCCGAGGTCTATCCCAAACACACACACCCACACCCAGCCAAAAGAAATTCCCAACCCCTACTCCAACCCCTGTCCTGCAGCTTGCCCTGCACAGGAAGCCAAGCCAGACAGGTTTGATTGATCTACAGGCACCGGCACCAACACAAACAAAAACACATACACCAACACCAACACCAACACAATCCCCAACACCAAAACCAACACCAACACAAACGCAATTCCCAACACCAACACCAGCACCAACACAATCCCCAACACAAACTCCAACACCAACACAAACACAATCCCCAACACGAACACCAACACCAACACAATCCCTAACAACAACACCAGCACAATCCCCAACACCACCACCAACACAATCCCCAACAACAATACCAACACCAACACAAACCCCAACAACAACACTATCCCCAACAACAACACCAAAACCAACACAATCCCCAACAACAACACTATCCCCAACAACAACACTATCCCCAACAACAACACCAGCACAGTCACAAAGACAATCGCAGTCCCCGACACAAACCCAAACGCAATCTGAAATCTAACACAAACACCAACACAAACGCAATCTTCAACACTAACACCAACACCAACACAATCCCAAACACCCAAATCAGCACCAGCACCAACACCAACACAGTCTCCAACACTAATATCAACACCAACTCAATCCCAAACACCAAAACTGACACCAACACCAACACCAACACAGTCCCAGACACCAGCACCACCAACAATGCCGACAACAACTCAAGCTCAACACCCACACAAGCGCGATCCCCAACACAGACACCTACACCAACTCCTCAACTTAAACAGGGAGTCAAGACAGACACCGTCGAAATCTTCCCTGTTTGTGTGCAGTATGCGGGTCGTGTGTTGGAGGGACTGGAGTATGTCCCTAACGCAAACACCCGTGCCGACACTCATGCCCACACCCACACAAAAGTATACACCAACACCAACACCAACTTCTCAACCTTAACAGGAAGGCAAGACAGACAACGTTGAAAGCTTCCCAGTGTGTGCAGTATGCTAGTTGTGTGTTGGGGGGACCGAAGTCTGTCCCTGATGCAAACGCGCATGCCCACACCCACACAAAGTATACCCAACACCCACACCAACACAAACTCCTGAACCTTAACAGGAAGCCAAGACAGACAGCGTCGAAAGCTTCCCTGAGTGTGTGCAGTACGCTGGTCGTGTGTTGGAGGGACTGAAGTCTGTGAACATCGTGTGTGGGGCCTCGGGCATTAGCCAGTCACTGAGAATGGACGATGCAAGGCGCCTGTTTAAGACTGCCCTGGAGTACAGCCTCAGCATTTTCACAGCAGAACAACAGGACCAGCTGGAAGGCTACGTTCGGAAGTCAAAAGTCTTCAAGAGTCTCTTGGCCGAGGACCCCCCGCAGGACGCAGGCAGTACAGGGGGGGGGGCGGAAGGGGCTGGGGGGAAGGGGGGCAAGGCGGGAGTGCAGGACAGTAAGGGAGAGCAGGGTGGGGGTCAGAATGGGCTGGTGGGGAGTAAGGGGGTGGCAGGGGCTGCTGGGGGTGGGGCTGCAGGGGGGAAGATAGGCAGTGGGGGCAAAGAGAACGCCCCCTCTCCCTCTCTCCTTCTCAACCCTGGGGTGGGACAAAACGGAAGAGCGGGGATTGAACCCCCTCTCCCTCAGCTGCCTAACCCACCCTTGCCAGGTTCCAATCAACTCCCCTGGGGGGCTTTGGACACAAGGTCTCCATCACCCCTGCCAGTTACCAATCAAATCCCTGGGGGGGCTTTGGACACAAGGTCTCCATCGCCCCCCCCTCCCCCTCCCCCCCCCCCTCCCCCCCTCCCCAGCCCACCGCAGCAGTACAAGGCAGCTTCCATGCAGCTGCCGTACACCAGCAGCTTAGACAACGCCTTTGGTAGCGGTGCCCTGTCTGATGATTTTGTAGCTGACATAGCGGCCGAACTCAAAAGCAACGGGATGCCTCAGCTACACTCTCAGCTACAATTTCAGCTACTAGGGCGGTACCCACAGCCCCCCCCTGTTGTGAGTCAGTTAAAGCGGTTGCATACATTGGACCCTTCTGAACCAATGGACTTGTCACACTCACAAGATCCCAAAAGAGTGAGGCAGGGTGAGGAGGACCCCCTGCTGAGATATGTTAACCCTAGCTGTCAGAACGGTTATGGCTACTTTAGCCACGTTGTGGGTGGTGCCAATGGCCCCCTCCTCCCCCCTCCCCAGCATCACCTCGGCCAACCCCAGCAGCAATCCTTCCTCCAACCAAACCAACTGACACACATGACAGCTCATCAGCAGTTTCTGCACCCATCTGTCCAGCAACAGGCCTGGGCTTTTCACCAACAGAATCAACCACCCCCCATGCCAGGTCAGCCACAACACCAGTCTCTGCCGCCACCCCCACCCATGCAACAGTCCTTGTTCTCCTCCCAACCGAATCAACCGCCCCAACCGCCACATTCACAATCACCGCCTCCCTATCACCAACTGAATCAACCATCACAACCACCACAACCGTCGCTGCCTTTCCAGCAGCAACAGAACGCTGAGCCCCCCCCCAACCTCCCCCAGCAGCAACAGAACGCTGCCCCACCCCCCTACCCCCCCCAGCAGCAAGAGCACGCACTGAAGGCAGATGCCCCCCCCTATCCCCCCCAGCACCAAGGGCATGCACAGAACGGGGAGCCCCCCCCCTACCCCCCCCAGCAGCTAGGACATGCACAGAACGAGGACCCCCCTCCCTACCCCCCCCAACAGCTAGGGCATACACATAAAACTGAGGACCCCCCCTACTCCCCCAAGCTGCCCCCTACTCCCCCCACCCCCCACCCTACCCCCCCCAGCAGCTAGGGCATACAAGGAACAAGAAGCACCCCCCCTACTCCCCCCAACCGCCCCCCTACTCCCCCCAGCAGCTAGGGCATACAAGGAACGAGAAGCACCCCCCATACTCTCCCCAGGAGCTAGGGCATGCACAGAATGAGAAGCACCCTCCCTACTCCCCCCAACCGCCCCCCTACTCCCCCCAGCAGCTAGGGCATACAAGGAACGAGAAGCCCCCCCCCTACTCCCCCCAGGAGCTAGGGCATAGACGGAACGAGAAGCCCCCCCACTACTCCCCCCAAGCCCCCCCCTACTCCCCCCAGCAACGAGGGCATACACGGAACGAGGAGGACTCCCCCTACTCCCCCCAACCTCTCCCCTACTCGCCCCATCAGCAGAGGCATAAACAGAACGAGGAGGATTCTCCCTACTCCCCCGGATCTAGCCCCAACTCCCCCCACCAGCCGGAACATACACGGAACCCTGACCCCGACCCTCAATTTCATGAGCCTGAGTTAATTACGAAAACTCAAACACCCTCTCCTCTCAGCCCCGCCAGCCCACCACAACAGCATGGCTCCGAAACCGATCGCAGTTCCACCCCCCTGCCTCCTGATGTGGCGCCAATCTTGGAGGAGTCCGTCGCACACCTCCTGTCCCAGGGGCGGTTGTGCCTCATCTTAGATCTAGATCACACATTACTCAACTCCGCCTTCTTTTCCGAGGTCACTCCCGAGGCAGAGGCGATGCTGACTCAGCAAATCGCCAGCATGGAGGCGAAAAACCTTCCGGAAGCTTCCATATATCTGTTTCGGTTGGAACGCCTGGGGCTGTGGACCAAACTCAGGCCTGGCGTGAGGGAGTTTTTAGACGCCGCCAAAGACAAATTCGAGCTGTGGATTCATACTAACGGAAACAAGTCCTATGCGGATGCCATGGTGGAGCTGCTGGACCCTACAAAGGAGTTGTTTGGGCCAAGAGTGATAGCGCAGGCATGTTAAGGGGGTGGAGTGAGGGTAGGTGGTGGGTAGGTAGTGTGTGTGTGTAGGGGGTGGGGACGAGTGGGGGGGGGGGGGGGGATGGGTGGTGTATGGGTGGGCCGGTTTGGGGTACAGGGATGTGGATGGAAGGGAGGGGACCCTACGAAGGAGTTGTTTGGGGCAAGAGTGATAGCGCAGGCATGTGAAGGGGGTGGAGGGGGGTGGGGTCGTGTGTGTGTGGTGGGGGTGGGGGTGGTTGGAGGATATGTAGCTTGTTAAGGGGGTGTAGGGGGGGCAGGGGGCGTGTGGGTGGGTGGGTGGGGGGGGGGGAGGATGGGTAGTGTATGGGGGGATATGTGTGGAGGAAGGAGGGAAGGGGTGGGGTACAGGGATGTGGATGGAAGGGAGGAGAGCCTACGAAGGAGTTGTTTGGGCCGAGAGTGATAGCGCAGGCATGTGAAAGGGGTGGAGGGGAGGCAGGGGGTGGGTGGGTAGCGTGTGGGTAGGTGGGTATTGAGGGTGGACATCTTTGTTTGTCTGTCTACACCCCGAGATCCTGTACCCTGAGGTGCTGTACCTTCATGCAGGGCACCTTTCACTGTACTGTAGCTTCATGCAGGGCATCTGTTTACACCCCGAGATCCTGTACCCTGTAATGTACCTTCATGCAGGGCATCTGTCTGCACCCCGAGATTCTGTACACTGTACTGCACCTTCATGCAGGGCACCTTTCACTGTACTGTACCTTCATGCAGGGCATTTGTCTACACCCCGAGATCCTGTACCCTGAACTGTACCTTCATGCTGGGCACCTTTCACTGTACTGTACCTTCACGCAGGGCATCTGTCTACACCCCGAGATCCTGTACCCTGTACTGTACCTTAATGCAGGGCACCTCAAACAATGGAGAGGAGGCTGGGGCTGCCACTCTGTCAAAGCGGTTGATGGATGGTCTCGAAGGCCGCGAGCCGGTTTCGGTCATCCTGGATGACAGCTCAGCAGTGTGGCCACATGACCGGCGGAACCTGTTGATGGTGGAGCGGTACTTGTACTTCCCTGCCAGCAGGAAAAAGTTTGGCATGGAGGGCAAGTCCCTATTAGAAGTGAACAGGTGGGCACGCATTTGAATTGTGACATGGTTCTTCAGCCAACTCTGGGCTGCTCACCGTCTCCTTGGTCAAAGTCCCCCCATGCGATACCCACGGATACCAAGAAGCATGCTAAACAGATCCAGGTGGGATGTTGGGCACTTGAACTTGAACTTGAAGTTGGGCACTTGAACTTGAACTTGAAAGTGGGCACTTGAAGTTGGACTTGAACTTGAAGGTGGGCACTTGAACTTTAACTTGAACGTGGGCACAAGCAGAGGTGGCATGTTGTGTGAAAGTCAGCCCCTGTTAAGTTTGGCATGGAATCCTGTTTCAATGAATGGCTCAGCGGTAGAGCTTGTTGAAATGATGAAGGTGCGGGGTTCAAACCCCTACGGGGGGGTTAAGTGTTGGCGGTCGCTGTCTACCGCCATGGTAGCTTTGTCCAGGTAAAGGAGCAGCTCGTTCCCTATTGGTGAAGACCGGGCTTCCTTAGTACCAGGCGTTGTCATTACTTCGGCATGGAAGGCAAGTCCCGATTTGAAATGGAGTAATGATAACGCCTGGTGGGGAGTGGTATTAAGGGAACCCGTCGTACGCGGGTAAATAGCGGTCTTCTACCTCAACTGGACAAGCTACCATCGCGGTTGACAACGACCTGCAACGCTTAGGGCGACCGTAGGGGGAATCGAACCCCTGACCCTACATCCTCAAAGCGACTTGGTGTACCACTACACCAATTGATTCGCTGAAAGGGGCTGAAATGGAGTAACTTATCTGGAGTTGCTCTGAACTGGGGGCAACCCACCCAACTGCATCCCGCCCCAACCCCACCCCACCCCTCTGCATCCCGCCCCAAACCAGTTAAATCTGCCCCATCATCCCAACTGCCCACCCCATCCCATACCCCTGCACCTGCCCCCTCTCGTCCACTTCCCACCCCACTTCAGCCTGTCATCTACCTTGGTGTTTCTATGTGTGTGTGCCAGCCAATCATGTGCCTTCATGTTTCTACACGTGTGTGCCACCCTGTCATGTACCTTCATGTTTCTACGTGTGTGTGTGCCCCAGGGACGAGTGCTCAGAGCGAGGCATGCTAGTAACCGCCAGTAGACTTCTTGATCGCTTGCATTGGATGGTGCTGGAGTACTACAACAAGCCGGGCAAGGCCCCCTCCATGCCCCCCCTGGATCCCAGTTTTCCTGTGTGGGATATGCGGAACGTGATGGGGGAGGAGAGCAGAAAGGTAATTAGGGTATGCTTTGTTCGTTCGTTCATGCATTCATCCATTCAGTCAGCCATCCAGTCCGTCAGTCATCCAGTCTGTCAGTCATTCACTCATTTGCGCATTAATTCATTCATTCATCATTCGTTTGTTTGTTCGTTCAATCAGTTGGGCAAGGCCCCCTCCATGCCCCCCCTGGATCCCAGCTTTCCCGTGTGGGATATGAGCAGGGAACAGCAGTATGATCTCATATGGTATCATGTTCATATCCATTCATTCATTCATTCATTCATCCATTCATTCATTCATTCATCCATTCATTCATTCATTCAATCATCCATTCCTTTTTTACATTCATTCATTCATTCGTGATTTTCATTCATTCAATCATCCATTCATTTTTTCCATTTTTTCATTCATTCTCTCATCGTTTGTTTGTTTGTTCATTGATTTGATATTTTATTCACTCATATGTTAGTTCATTCATACGTGATTTTCATTGTATCATCCATTCATTTTCCCTTTTTTTCATTCATTCTCTCATTGCTTGTTTGTTCATTTATTTGATATTTTCATTCACTTATTCATTTGTTTATTCATTTGTGTTTTTTATTCATTCTTATATTGTTCGTTAGTTAGTTTGTTCATTCTTTAATTCATTTATTCATGCATTTAATTATCATTTGCTCGTTCATTGGTGTTTGTTTGTACACCATTGCATACACATGAACATAAATATCCACACGCACAGTCATATACACACACCTGGCTGTCATTACTGTGCAGGTGCTAGCTGGCGTGCACATCGTCTTCAGTCGAGTCATCCCCTTGGAGCAAAACCCGCGCACACACACTCTGTGGAGGCTGGCTGAGCACTTCGGCGCCACATGCTCCACTCAGACCTCCGAGGCCACGACACATGTCATAGCTGCTACCAAGGGAACAGAAAAGGTGCATCTCCCCTCCCCCCCCTCCCTGCCGCTCAGCCCCCCACCCCCCTCCACTACCCCAATCCCAACCCTTCTACCCTGACCCCAACCCCGACCTATCAACATCAACTACCCCCACCCTGACCCCTACCCCTGCCGCTGCCGCTGCACCTACCCCTACCCCCCCGTACCCCTGCCCCCCTACCTCTGCCTCTACCCCTCTACCCCTACCCCTGCATTTCCCCCCCCCCTCCCCTCCCTGCCGCCCAGCCCTCCCCCCCCCCCCCCCCCCCCCCCCCCCCCCCCCCCCCCCCCTCCCCTGCCCTGCCAACTCCAACCCCACGCCAGTCAGCCCACCGACCTCCCCCCCCCCCCCTACCCCTGCCCTGCCAACTCCAACCCCACGCCAGTCAGCCACCAACCTCCCCCCCCCCCCTACCCCTGCCCTGCCAACTCCAACCCCACGCCAGTCAGCCCACCGACCTCCCCCCCCCCCCTACCCCCTGCCCTGCCAACTCCAACCCCACGCCAGTCAGCCACCGACCTCCCCCCCCCCCTACCCCTGCCCTGCCAACTCCACCCCCACGCCAGTCAGCCCACCTCCCCCCCCCCCCTACCCCTGCCCTGCCAACTCCAACCCCACGCCAGTCAGCCCACCGACCTCCCCCCCCCCCCCAACCCCCTGCCCCCAACCCCCAATTCCTCTCAATCCCTTCCATCCTATCCCCTCAAACTAAACCAACAACGTAATCATACTACCCCCATATACCTACTCCCTAACCCACCTACCCCTACCCCTGCCCTCCAACTACCTCGATTCAGACCCCTCTACCCGACCCCTCTACCCCGACCCCTACCCCTCAACTACCCCGGCCCCTCAGCTACCCCTCAGCTACCCCGATCCTGACCCCTCTACTCTGACCCCTCTACCCTGACCCCTCTACTCTGACCCCTCTACCCCGAACCCACTACCCCAAACCCTCTACCCCAAACCCCCTACCCCGAAACCTGTACCTAAAACCCTCTACCCCCTAACCCTACCCCTCAACTACCCCGAACCCTACCCCTCGACTGCCCCGAACCCTACCCCTCAACTACCCCGAACCCTACCCCTCAACTGCCACAAACCCTAACCCGCAACTGCCCCGACCCCTCCCCTCACTACCCCGAACCCTCTATACCCCGACCCCTCTACCCCCCGATACCTCAACCACGACTCAACTACTGCCCCTTACCCTACCCCCCCCTACCGCCCCGTGCCCTACCCCCTATTCCCTATCCCCCTACCCTACCCCTCTCCCCTGCCGCTTTCCGGCCTTCCGCCTCCCACCACCCCCTCGGCCCCCCTTCCCTAATCCCCATCCCTACCCTACCCCTCTACTTGCCTCTCCCCGTACCCTGCTTGACAAACCCTAACAGACATGCCCCCTACCCTCATCCTTAACAATGAGCTCAACTCAACGCCCGTGACCTCTCCACCACCACCTTCTCATCACCACCGTACGACCACCTCACCTCCATGCCCTGTGACCCTCTCTCACCACCCCGCGTGCCTTCCCATCAACGACACCTCCCTCACCATCCTCCCTCACCCCCGCGTCCTGTCCCCCCTTCCCCACCACCTTCTCCTTCCCCTGCTCCCCCCCCCTCCCACCACCTTCTCATTACCTTCTCACCACCTCTTCACCACCACATTCCCACCACCACCTCACCACCACCTTCTCATTACCTTCTCACTACCTCTTCATCACCACATCCCCACCACCACCTCACCACCACCTTCTCATTACCTTCTCACCACCTCTTCACCACCACATCCCCACCACAACCTCACCACTTTCTCACCACAACCTCACCACCACACCACCACCACCACCTCATCACCTCAACACCACCACCTCAACACCACCTTCTCACCACCTCCTCACCTCTTCCACTGGAAACAACAACAGACATTCTGGGCGATAAAGAACGGAAGGAAAGTGGTCACACCCTCATGGTAAGCTCCTTTGCTGGTTGTGGGTGGTAAGCCCCTTATGGGGTTTGTGGGTGGGTTGTACGAGTGGGTTTGTGGGTGTTCAGCTCCTTCTTGGTTTGTGGGAGTGGTAATATTAAGAATGGAAGTAAAGTGGTCACGCACTCCTGGTAAGCTCCTAAGTGGGTTGTGGGAGTGGGTGTGTGGGTGGTAAGCTGTATTATTGTATCGTATCTATCCGAGGGGGGGGGGGGGGGGGGGGGGGGGCAAGAAAAAAGCTGACGTACCGCACCTTAGCTTGATATAGAGCTTATCCTCAGGATACAAAAACATGAAAGCCAAAAATAAAGTTGTGCTGAAGTTATAGGTGTCCAAAGTTTTTTTGACCCCAAGCGGCTCAAATCTGAACTTCGCGATAAATCACGTTTGGGCAACCCCATGAAAGTTATAAGAGCATAACTGGAATGGGGAAGGAAAGATCTTTCGAATGACCCCCATTTTAGGGGGGGTAGGGGGAGGTAAGCGGGTTTTAGGAGGGGGATGGGGGGGGGGGGGGGGGGGGGGGGGGGGGTACAAAACTTTTTCCCAACTTTATTTCCCCCCTCCTTTGTAGAAACTTCCACAATTCCAACTCCCATCTGAATCGGACATCAAATTGAACGTGTGGTCCAAAATCTGTCTCTCTGCCTCCCCCTGTATATATCTACATTATTATATGCTTTAAATGGTGTACATTTATTATTATCTATCTGGATAATTAAATCCACTGTATGTGTTACATGTATTGTATTCATAGATATATGTATCTGCATTACCATATCCATCATACATATAATGTGTATAATATATACCTCAGCCCTAGGCAGTCTAGCCTGGGTGGCAGCTGCCTGGAAGCTGCCATAGGCCTGGGATACTGAACCACAGCCAGGGGTGGTGAGCTGCAGAAGCTGTCAAATATGTAGGGATCGGCAATATGATATCATATGATATCATATGATGCCGGCGGTCTGACTAGGTAACTTTGGCCTGGGGCATCATATCATCTTATATTTAATCATATGATTTTTGTATGATATCATATGATATCATACTCGTCTTTGGTCAACATCATATGATTTGCCGTTCCCTACAAATATATAATATTACAAATATGTAATATTACAAATATATAATATTACAAATATGTAAGATTACAAATATATAATATTACAAATATGTAAGATTACAAATATATAATATTACAAATATGTAAGATTACAAATATATAATATTACAAATATGTAAGATTACTTGTATTATTGTATTATTATCTATCTATACGGGCATGCCACATGTCAGGTTGGAGTGCAGCTGTATATCAAGCTGGATTGTAGCTGTATCATGTGTAGCTGAATTTCAGGTTGGAGTGTAGCTGTATTATCTGTACGGGCATGCCACATCTCAGGTTGGAGTGTAGCTGTATCATGTGGGATCGAGCTGCAGAGGAGCGCTTCATGATACCCTAACGTGCCCAAGCCATGTTGGTGCTAGCTAGCGCACAGCTGCCCCAGAGCTTCGCATTGCTGTACTTTTCTACGCCATGTCAGAGCTAGCTGGCGCACGGCTGCCCCAGAGCTTCGTATTGCTCATACCTGTCTACGCCATGTTGGAGCTAGCTAGCGCACGTCTGCATCAGAGCTTTGTATTGCTCATACCTATCTTCGCCATGTTGGAGCTAGCTGGCGCATGGTTGCACTGGAGCTCCGTCATGTCCATTCCAGCTTATGTCATGTTGGAGCTAGCTGGTGCATTGGGAGGATGGGAGTGCCCCCATCCTCGGCCAACACTTCAAGCTTTCGCCCCACAATCATAACCAATCATTAGTCATCATTATATGGTACACATCCATTTTAATATTAGATTAATATTCATGCATATTACCAATCATTACACAAAACACATCCATATTAATATTATATTAATACCCAGGGGGGGGGGGGGCAGAAAGACAGATTTTGGACCGCACCTTCCATATGGTGTCCGATTCAGATGGGAGTTGGAATTGTGGACGTTTCATACAAAAAGAGGGGGGAAATAAAGTTGGCTCGTTAATACCCATGTATATTACCAATCATTTCATAATACACAATCATCATTACCAATCATTACAGGGTTCACAATCGTCATCGCCAATCATTAAATACAATCATTTACAACAAATAATTTAAACCCATGAGGGCGTGACTCAATATTGTGCAAAACATAATGTGCAAAAAACAAAAATAAATTCAAATACCGATACAATCAAACAAAGAGGGCTTACTACAGGTCAAAGAAATCATCACCATCACCAACAAGAACAACAACAACAACAAGAACAACAACAAGAACATCACCATCACCACCAACAACAACAACAAGAACAACGACAACAACAACAACAGCAACAACAACAACAACAACAACATCAACAACAACAACAACAACAACAACAACAACAACAACAACACCAACAGCAACAACAGCAAGACCATTACTAGCGCTGTCTCCAACATGAATGCCTACAACAACATAAGTACCACCACAAGCACCATAGCCACAACCTCCTCAACAACCTTTACTATCACAACCACCACAACCACCAAGCCACGGTTCCTCCACTTTGCGTCTCATCATTCCACCCCCACTCCACTCCACCCCTACTCCAACACCCAGTGAATCCATATGCATCACCACATGGTATCACATTCATCGTGAGGCGCACCTGGGACGACTTTGCATGGAGCGCGGTAGCCTGGAAGTTCTTGACCCACGTTGGAGGCATGCCATTAGTAAAGATATATTAGGCCTTATTACGAGGCGTTCGGTTGAGGTGAATAAATGCCATATTATTATTATTATTATTATTATTATATTCATCCCACCAGCACTCTACATCGCTTCAACCCACTTCACTCCACCTCCACCTCCACCCCCACCAGATTCCACTCTACTTCACTCCGCCCCAATTCTCTTCAACCCACTCCACCTCCACCTCCACTCCCACCCCCACCAGATCCCACTCCACCCCCACTCCACTCAACCACTACATCCACCTCCTCTCCCCCGTCCCTTTTTTGCGTGAGGGGCCCATCTGTAAAGAAGTAGCATGTGTAGCTAGCTATTCATAAATAAGTAAATAAATATGGAACCTTATAACGAGGTGTGAGGTTGAGGGGGGCAGCCCGTTTTAACTTTTTATATCATTAAAAAAAGACAACGCCTGAAGGGGATCCTCACCTACGCCGCAGCCGGGGAAAGTCACCATGGCAGACATAGTAAGTGTCACCCTCCAGGCGGTAGGGATTTAGAGAAGCTGTTTATAAATATATAAATGTTACGCATTATGGCAAGGCGTGAAGTTGAGGAGGCCGGCCTGTTAGCTTGCGGTGGGGCCAACCTCCAGTGGTTGTTATTGTAGTTGGTAGTTGGTAGCACCCATGTAGTTTTATGTGGCTACTAGTTGGCTTGTACTGAAGGAAGTGCTTGAAGTAGCACCAGTAAATAAATCAAGAGTACGCCGTGTTACAAGGCGTGAGGTTGAGGGGGCCAGCCCGTTTGCTTTCACTGGGTAAATGATGTACCTTAATGTTCTGGGGGTCCTACGAAGCAGCCTCTTGGGGTTGCTCTAGGGGAGGGCAAAAAAAGGAGTTTGTAGCACCACGAAGGCAGCTAGGAGCACCCTAATCGTGTGTGAAGACTCTTTGTTCCTTTCCTTTCAAACAACCTAGTGTGATTCAGCCATGACTGTACGGGAGGTACTCTTAAGGAGTGTCCAACGGTACCAGCGTACCGTTGCCAAACCCCAACTTACCAAGACCCCGGGGTCTGGAGATCTTGGGGTTGCTCCGGGGGGGAAAAGGCGTGTGTAGCACCACGAAGGCCACTAGGAGCACCATTGTGGTGCATTAAGTTCCTTACCTTCCAAAAACCTGAAGTGGCGGGGCCAACCACCGATGGTTGTTATTGTAGTTTGGTGTTGTCTGTGGCTGTGTCTTTGTTGTCTGTGGCTACATGCTTTGTTGTCTGTGGCTACATGCTTGTGGCTACTTACATGCTTTTATAATTAAGGAACTGAAGTGGCTAGCACAAAGTTCGCAGGACTAGCCTATTGACGCAAGGGTTACGGTTTAGGATTCTGTGGATGGCCTGGGATGGCTCGTCTATAAGGGTTCATTTGTTTGTTTTTGGTGTGACTCAAAGCTCTATTAGCCTTCAGGCTGCTCACTTTCTGCGGGCTGTTCTGTGTTTAGATGAAAGAAGTCCCGGGTCGTTGTCGGTACAAGCCTGAGCTTGGCAGCAACAGAAATAGTGCATAGTCGACCAGCTGGCGAGGCGCGAGATTGAGGGAGCCAGTCTGTTTGCTTACGCTGTGGCCAACCACCAACCGGGGAGGCCTGTCAGCCTGTCTAAACTTTAACTTGGCAAAAAGGCTCCAGCCAACTATTTGGCTACAGGCCGTGTTGGGCATGCTGTGGGCAAGATAATATTGGATTATAAAATGGTTTTTTAGTCAACTCTGGGCTGCTCACCGTCATCATCTCGAAGTCCCAAGAGCGAAACCCATGGAAGCCAAGGAGCGAATTACTAAGCGGAGTATGGCATTGCTCAATGCCAATATTGGGACCAGCCCTCAGGAGCAGACCATAGTTTGGGTGCTCGAAAACCAAGCATGGTTCGTTTTGATTACACTAAACATCAGCCTTCACGATTCTGTGCACTGTCTGCTGACAGAGTTTAGTTTGGTTTGAATGTATGGTTGCCCTATGAGCCTTCAGGCTGTGCAGCGGCTGCGCTCAGAATGCATTTGGGTAGGACAAAGCTTCTATACACTCCAGAGTACTGGTTGCTCGACCACTCCCTGTGCTAAGTGGAGAATTGGATTTGATTATTACATGCTTTTCAGCCAACTCTTTGGCTTGGTTTGGATTACTACATGATTTCCAGGCAACTCTGGGCTGTTCACCGTGTTCCCATTTCAAGTCCCCCCGTTCGAAAACGTTAACCAGGGGGATACTAGGGGGTGAACATGGCCAGTGCTAGGACGTACTTCCAAGCCACTCCTGCCAAACTAGACTCGGTCGAGAGGCCTGCAAAATCCAAGAATGAAATACTAAGTGGATAAGCAAGTATAGAGACTTCCCGTTCCAAGCTCCTGCTCAGAGGAGAACTTGAACTTGTTAACACAGCTTCAGCCACCAATTTGGCTGATCGCCATCTTTGGCAGTAAAGGAGTTAGTTGAGAGGAGAAGAAGACGTCGGAGAACTGCTGCATGGTTCTCTGCTTAGTGGAGAAGGTAAGGCAAGCTGGGGCGAATAACAGTGTCAACGGCTGGCTTTTGATTGGGTTGTTACATTGTTTTCCAGCCCAATTGGGCCGCTAACCGTCTTCCAAGTCTTGTGCGACCAGAGGGCGTACTAAACGGATGATGTTTATATTGGCTATATGGTCTATCAGCCTTCAGGCTGCTCGCCGTCTGCAGGCTGAGTAGACATGGGTAGTATAGACACTACTACACCACGCTCCCGAGTCCAGAATGCAGTCACGTAGGTTCATACAGTTTAAAAGACCTGCCTAGGACGAATAGGGTAGACTAAATAAAGACTTCCCTAGGTCAAGTCTGGGACGAACTACAGTACCACCGGTTGGATCTGGTCTGGGACGAACTACAGTACCACCGGTTGGATCTGGTCTGGGACGAACTGTAGTACCACCGGTTGGATTTTGGTTGCATCGGGTTGTTACATTGTCCATCAGTCTCTAGGCTGCTCACCAACTGCTGGCGGAGTATGCATGGAACTTGAACTTGGTTTCATAGCTCTAGCCAGCAATTTGGCTGCTCGCAGTCTTCGAAGTAATAAGCAACAATATTCAAACTAGTACCCCTGGGGTACCAGTAATATAATTGGATAGTTACATGGTTTTTTCAGCCAGCTCTGGGCTGCTCACCGTCTTCTAATGCCAAGTTCCTCCGTGTTAGTAGCAGAAAACCAGGGAGCTTACTATGTTAAGTACTAACACTATTACCACTAAGTTTCAACGATTGACGAAGGTCCGCAGTCAACGTATCTGCTTACTGTCCCCAAAATCGTACATCCACTGGCCTAGTGTTCATTTGCTACGTGTAGTGCGTTCAGCTTGGGTGTTTGTCTATGCACCGTTGGTGATAGCCGGGATTTGACGACCCAAGAGCCTCGAGGTAATCGTTGGCTACGGTCTCACTTAGAGGAATTGAACTTAATTAGTTAAGCGACGGCTCATGCCTTTGTTTGGTTGGGTTTGATTACATGATCTGTCTACCTTTCGGCTGCTCTCCGTCTGCGGGTAGACAGACCCGTCTCTTGGTCAAATGATATGGCCAACCAGCCTTTCGGAATTCACATTTTTGTAAGGGCCCCCACCTCCTGAGGTGAAATAATAATAAATCCTTTCAATAATAAAACAATCGGAATATGTGTCGGAAAACCAACCTCCTGGGGTGAAATACCTTTCACAACTTCAAAAAACGAGAACTGCCTTACCACGCTGGAACTTGAACTTGGTAACAAAGCTTCAGCTAGCAATTTGGCTGCTCGCCGTCTGCAGCAGCACAAACAATTGCCAGGAAAATGCAATCGTTATCAAAGCAATCAAATACTCCAACAACTGGTCATCAGGGCCGGTGAAACTTGAACTTGAACTTGGTTACCTACTTACCTAGCTCCAGCCAGCAATTTGGCTGCTCGCCGTCTTTGGCAGTAAAACCAAAAATACCAGGAAACAATTTTATCAGGGCCGGTGAAAAGAGGGCAAGGATTATGTCAGTAAAAACAACAAATCTTTGGTTGAGAAACCACGCCCAACAGGACATCTAACAAAGACGCCATTCGAGCTGAGTCCTCGGTGTCGCTGGTTTGTGTCGGGACCCACCTCTAGGGATGGAATACCTATCACAACTAAAATGACCCAGCGATACTGTGTAGATTATACTACGGCCTTATAGCTCCTATACTACCGTATATATGGATGTGAAATATGGGGGCATAGCTCCAAATGTGAAGTTGATACCGGTATGCTTTTCTCTACGTTTCTGAATCAGATTCTAAAGATTCCGAATAACACAGACACGTGGGTTTCCTTGGCAAAGCTCCAACTTACATTACATTACATTACATTTCATGTTAAGTCTGCTTGACACCGCGAGGGTGTATGAGACTCTGTGCTTCAAACAAAAAGAAAAAGCATCCACAAAGCAAAAAAAAACATTGCATCAGGGGTGTGTCGAGGACAAACAAACCAAACTCCCACTCCCAACTAAAACCCATGGAGCTCCTCCGCATCACCTGGCTCCAAAGCAGGTAAAAAAAAGAAGAAGAAACAAAAATCTCAACTTCCAAGATATGTCACAATGACACTTCTAAGGACGTGGGGTTAAGGGAATTGGCTCGTAAGTATGCGATTGACGGGCTTACATCACACCTAGAGTCCAGTTACCATGCCGGGTGACGACCCTCCGGGTGGGCCTAGGTGACCTCGATGGGGTCCGAACCAGCAACCTGATAAGACCCCGCACCTGCTTCCGTTCGATTAGAGCTCCAAAGCAGGTACTGGAATGGGAACATTACCTTAGAAATCACTATTTGAACTAGATATTGGTTATAAGGCTGCAGCCTTTAAGGCTGATCGCCATCTTCTGTAGCAGCAGAATAAGTTCGATGCAAAGCCTTCTCATCAAATCATAAGTTGATATTTACCGTATGTATCAAAATGTTGATATTTACCGATGTATCAAAATTGAAATTGTTACATCCGTGTAATACAGTTACTCACAGGACGTGATGTTAAGGACACCGCAGCATAAGCCAGAGCTAGCTATATGTATCAAAATATAAGTTTATATGGACCGCAAGTTTCAAAATTGTCGTAGACAGGTCATAGATGCAGGATACTACAGAGCGCCCGTGGCAGCGCAATTTTGCACACACTTTTTGAGCCCCACTGCGCGTATCGAGCAGTTTTTCCACCCTCCTGTGGGCGCAGCGCGCAGTTTTTGCGCTACAAAGCGCTGACCAATTTGACGTTTGTGCGCTTTAAGCGCTGACCGATTTGACAAAATGTAGTATCCTACATAGATGACCCAAGTCAAGCCCGCTCCACAACATCTAGGAGGGGTCTTCGGGTCTTCCAACCATCCTCAAAATCACAGGGTATAAGCATTATTGAGTTATGGCCTGTCTATGACAATGCAATGTCATGTTACAGTATAACACAATGTAATGTCATGTTACAGTATAACACAATGACCTGCGTATATGGAGTGTGTGCGTGTGGGCGGTGACATGTTACATTACATTACATTACATTACATTGCATTACATTACACTACATGACATTACATTACATTACATTACATTACATTACATGTTAAAGTCTACTTGACACAGCGAGGGTGCATGAGACTCAGTGCTTTAAACAAAAAGGAAAAGCACCCACAAAGCAAAATGTAAAGTGTAATCCCCCCTTGGTCAAGAATAAATGCGAAAATAGCGCCTATCATACCCCCGACCCCCACCCCACCCACCCCCACACTCAGACCCACCCACCCCACCCACACACACCATCATCGCCTATCATACCCCCCCCCCCCCCCCCCCCCCCCTCATTCCACCCCATCAGCACCATGACATCTTTCAGTCTAGCTTAGTGGCTGATTCAAGGAGCTTCCCAGAAGCTACTGCTCGTAGCCGGAAAGAAATGCACAATGATCAGCATGTATAGAGTGTACAACAATGATCAGCTGACTGGTATATAGAGTGTATGCACCCGCCC
>JACBWV010000678.1:1059966-1064966 GCA_013435795.1 Chlamydomonas sp. ICE-L | reverse complement strand
GAGAGATTGAGAGGTGCGCGGGTTGCGAGTTTCGGGCCCGAGATGAGAGCGAAAGGAGGATAACAGATTTAATTGTCCGAGAAGACGAAGTAGTTTGCGAAGCAGTAACAGTAAGACGCAAATGATAGACTTTGGAAAAGTAGCGCGTGTTAAAACCCTTGATATTTGGCCGGGGGCGGGGGGCGGGGGGCGGGCGGGGGGGGGGGGGGGAATGAATGAATGAGGGGGGGGGGGGGGGGGGGGGGGGGGGGGGGGGGGGGGGTCCAGGGGGCGAGGTATGCCACGAGCCAGCCATCAATCAAAGAAGTTAAGGCTTCGCGATCAAGGATTCGCGCTCCGTTGTTGTCGCTAGCCTGCAGAGATTCGAGCAACTTCGCGATCAAGGATTGGAGCACGCTGTCCCAACCCCAACGGACAACGGAGTGACCCTGGGGGATCCCGCCAAACACCACCAAAAGTGGGTGAAAGGGTGGGTATGGTGGGTGAAAGGGTGGTACAGATGATATTGGATGGGTGAAGGGTGGGTAGGGTGGGTAGGGGGTGACAAGGGTGGGTCTGGGTGGGTGAAAGAGGTGGGTATTGGGTGGGTGAAAGGGTGGGGTCTGAGGGGTTGAAAGGGCTGGGGGTATGGGGGTGAATGGGTGCAAGGGTGGGTATGGGTGGGTGGAAAGGGTGGGTATGGGTGTTGCAAGTGTGGTGGTACTACAAGATGGTATGGATGGGTGATGAAAGGGGTGCGGTATGGGTGGGTTGGAAGGGTGGGTATGGGTGGGTGGAAGGGTGGTGGAAGGTTGGGTCTGGGTGGGTGGAAGGGGGAGGGTATGGGTGGGTTGAAAGGGTGGGTATGGGTGGGTGGTGAAAGGGTGGTACAGATGGATAGGATGGGTTGATGAAAGGGTGGGTATGGGTTGGTGGAAGGGGGGATGGGGCGTTGGTATGGGTGGGGGTGGAGGGTGGGGATGGGGTGGGTGTTGAGGGTGTGAAAGGGTGGGTATGGGTGCGGTGAAAGGGTGGGGATGGGGTGGGGTGATGTGAAGTTGGTGAAAAGGTGGGATGGGTGGGTTGAAAAAGGGTGGGTATGGGTTGGGTGAAAGGGTGGGTAGGGTGGGTTGAAAAGGGTGGGTCATGGGTGGGTTTGAAAGCGGGTGGGTATGGGTGGGTGAAAGGGTGGGTATGGGTGGGTGAAAGGGTGGGTATGGGTGGGTGAAAGGGTGGGTATGGGTGGGTGAAAGGTGGTACAGATGGATATGGATTGGGTGAAAAAGGGGGTATGGGTGGGTGGAAGGGGTAAGGGTGGGTATGGGTGTGTGGGAAGGGTGGGTTATGGGTGGGTGAAAGGTTGCATGAAGAGATCACTTAGAAAGGGTGGGTATGGGTGGGGTGATGTGAAGGTGGGTATGGGTGGGTGAAAGGGTAAGGGTGGGTATGGGTGGGTGAAAGGGTGGGTATGGGTGGGTGAAAGGGTGGGTATGGGTGGGTGAAAGGGTGGGGTATGGGTGGGGTGAAAGGGTGGGTATGGGTGGGGTGAAAGGGTGGGTATGGGTGGGTGAAAGGGTGGGTATGGGTGGTGGAATGAAAGGGTGGGATGGGATGGGTGAAAGGGTGGGTATATGGTGGGTGAAAAGGGTGGGATGGGTGGGTGAAAAGGGTGGTATGGGTGGGTGAAATTGAAAGGGTTTGGGTATGGGTGGGTGAAAAGAGGGTTGGGTATGGGTGGTCGTGAAAGCGGGGGGTATGGGTGGTTGAAAGGGTGGGTGTATTGGGGGGTGAAAGGGTGGGTAGGGGGGGGTGAAAGGGGGGGTATGGGTGGGTGAAAGGGTGGGGAGGGTAGATGGGGTGGTGAAAGGGTGGGTATGGGTGGTGGGGGGAAAGGGTGGAGTTGGGTGGGTGATGAAAGGGTGGGTGTGGTGGGGTTGTGAAAGGTGGGTATGGGTGGTGAAAGGGCGGTGGGAGGGGTGGGGGGAAAGGGTGGAGTACATAATGCGCGCAAGCGGGTGGAGAAGGGTGGGTATGGGTGGGGTGAAGGGTGGGTTATGGGGTGGGTTGAAAGGGTGGGTAGGGTGGGTGTGAAAGGGTGGTAAGTGGATATGGATGGTGAAAGGGTGGGTAGGTGGGTGGAAGGGTTGGGTATGGTGGGTGGAAGGGTGGGTATGGGTGGGTGGAAGGGGTGTGGGTATGGGTGGGTGAAAGGGTGGGTATGGGTGGGTGAAAGGGTGGTACAGATGGATATGGATGGGTGAAAGGGTGGGTATGGGTGGGTGGAAGGGTGGGTATGGGTGGGGGGAAAGGGTGGGTATGGGTGGGTGGAAGGGTGGGTATGGGTGGGTGAAAGGGTGGGTATGGGTGGGTGAAAGGGTGGGTATGGGTGGGAGAAAGGGTGGGTATGGGTGGGTGAAAGGGTGGGTATGGGAGGGTGAAAGGGTGGGTATGGGTGGGTGAAAGGGTGGGTATGGGTGGTGAAAGGGGTGGGTATGGTGGGTGATTGAAGGGGGTACAGATGGAATATGGATGGGTGAAAGGGTGGGGAGGTGAGGGTGGGTGGAAGGGTGGGGTAGGGGTGGGGGGAAGGGTGGGTATGGGTGGGTGGAAGGGTGGGTATGGGTGGGTGAAAGGGTGGGTATGGGTGGGTGAAAGGGTGGGTATGGGTGGGTGAAAGGGTGGTACAGATGGATATGGATGGGTGAAAGGGTGGGTATGGGTGGGTGGAAGGGTGGGGATGGGTGGGTGGAAGGGTAAGGGTGGTACAGGTGATGGGTGGGTGAAATGGGGGTGCAGGGGTGGGTGGAAAGGGTGTGGTAAAAGAATGGATATGGATGGGTGAAAAGGGGGGGGGTTAGGGGTGGTTGGAAGGGTGGGTATGGGTGGGTGGGGAAAGGGTGGGAGGGGGGGGTGGAAGGGGGGGGTTGGGGGGGGTGGAAGGGGGGTATGGGGGGTGGAAGGGTGGGTATGGGTGGGTGGAAGGGTTGAAAGGGTGGGTGGTGGGTAGGGGTGGGTGAAAGGGTGGGTATGGGTGGGTGATGAAAGGGTGGGTATGGTTGGTGATGATGAAATGAAAAGGGTGGATGGGTGGGTAAAAGGGTGGTAAAGTGGATATGGATGGGGTGTGAAAGGTGGGTATGGGTGGGTGAAAGGTGTCGGTACAGATGGAATGGATGGGTTGAAAGGGTGGGTATGGGTGGGGGTGGAGGGTGGGTATGGGTGGGTGGAAGGGTGGGTATGGGTGGGTGGAAGGGTGGGTATGGGTGGGTGAAAGGGTGGTACAGATGGATATGGATGGGTGAAAGGGTGGGTATGGGTGGGTGGAAGGGTGGGTATGGGTGGGTGGAAGGGTGGGTATGGGTGGGTGGAAGGGGGGGTAATGGGGGGGTGGAAGGGTGGGGTATGGGTGGGAGGAAGGGTGGGTATGGGGGGGTGAAAGGGTGGGTATGGGGGGGGAAGGGTGGGTAGGGGTGGGTGGAAATGGTGGGTTATGGGTGGGTGAAAGGGGGGTATGGTGGTTGGTGGGAAAGGGTGGTGGGTAATGGGTGGGTGAAAGGGTGGTACAGATGGATATGGATGGGTGAAAGGGTGGGTATGGGTGGGTGGATGAAAGGGTGGGTATGGGTGGGTGGAAGGGTGGGTATGGGTGGGTGAATGCGTGTGGTACAGATGGATATGGATGGGGTGAAGGGTGGGTGGTGGGTATGGGTGGGTGGAGGTGAAGGGTGGGTATGGGTTGGGTGAAAGGGGGGTATGGGTGGGTTGAATGATTGTGGAAGGGTGGACAGATGGATATGGATGGTGTGAATGAAGGGGGGGTTTATGGGTGGGTGGAAGGGGGGGGTATGGATGGGTGGGTGAAAAGGTGGTACAGATGGATATGGTGGGTGGAAAGGTTGGGTAGTGGGTGGGTGGAGGGTGGGTATGGGGTGGGGTGGAAAGGGGGGTTGGGTGGGTGTGAGAAGGGTGGTACCAGAGGATATGGATGGGTAACAGGGTGGGTATGGTGGGGGGGGGGGGGAAGGGGGGGTTGTATGGGGGGGGGGAAAGAGGTGGAAGGGTGGGTATGGGTGGGTGAAAGGGTGGTACAGATGGATATGGATGGGTGAAAGGGTGGGTATGGGTGGGTGGAAGGGTGGGTATGGGTGGGTGGAAGGGTGGGTATGGGTGGGTGAAAGGGTGGGATATGGGTGGGTGTGAAAGGGTGGGTATGGGTGGGGTGTGAAAGGGGGGGTATGGGTGGGTTGAAAGGGTGGGTATGGGTGGGTGATGGGGTGATGAAAGTGAAAGGGGTGGGTATGGTGGGTGGGAATGAAAACGGGTGGGTAGGGGTGGGTGAGTGAAAGGGTGGGTTGAACGGGTTGGATGAAAGGGTGGGTATGGGTGGGTGAAAGGGTGGTAAGATGGATTGGATGGGTGAAAGGGTGGGATGGTGGGTGGAAGCGAGTGGGTATGGGGGGGGTGGAAGGGTGGGTATGGGTGGGTGGAAGGTAGTTGGGGTATGGTGGGTGAAAGGGTGGGTTAGGGGGGGGTTTGAAAGGGTGGATGGGGGGTGAGAAAGGGTGGGTATGGGTTGGGTGAAACGGGTGGGTATCGGTGGTTTGATTGAAAGGGGTGGTACAATGGATATGGATGGGTGAAAGGGTGGGTATGGGTGGGTGGAAGGGTGGGTATGGGGGGGTGGAAGGGTGGGCATGGGTGGGTGGAAGGGTGGGTATGGGTGGGTAGAAGGGTGGGTATGGGTGGGGGAACGGGGGGTTATGGGTGGTGCGGAGGGGGGTATGGTGGGTGTGAAAGGGTGGTACAGATGGATATGGATGGGTGAAAGGGTGGGTATGGGTGGGTGGAAGGGTGGGTATGGGTGGGGTGGTGAAGGGGGGTATGGGTGGCGGAGGGAAGGGTGGGTTGGGTATGGGGTGGGTTGAAAGAGAGGGAGAGTATGGGGTGGGGGTGAAAGCGTGGGTATGGGTGGCGTGAAAGGGTGGGTATGGGTGGGTGAAAGGGTGGGTATGGGTGGGTGA
>JACBWV010000678.1:1015599-1059466 GCA_013435795.1 Chlamydomonas sp. ICE-L | reverse complement strand
GGTCCTGCTTGACGTGGTGTGGCAGTATTTAACGCCGTTTAAGGGCGGGAACATGGGAAACCGTCCTTTTTGGTCCCGGCGCAAGTGCAGGGGCGTTAGAGGTGGTTGTTGTGGATCCAGACATTTCGGGTATTTCAGTGATGGAATTTGGCGATTACGTGTGTTGTAGTTGTTGTTGGTTGTTGTGCTGGAGAAAACGTTTCAATTTTTTCGAAACGTAGTCTATTGGCGCGCGGGGTGCGTTGCCTCATCCGCGTTTCAAATAAGTTGGGGACTCCTCAAAAAAAATTGTAGTGAACCAACAAACAAAAAACAAAATGAAAATCTTTAAACAAACCAGGTTTGATTTTTTGTGTGGATGAAAATGCATCGCATGTGTCATCAGGTACACCGAGCGGCAATTCGAGACAACTTAACTGAATCCCACCTGAGGGTACGGCACCTGTCGCAAAGTGGTCACAGTTGCGGCCCAGCAAGTGATAGAGGCCAGAGCATCTTGCAGATCCCTGTGCAGCCCCAACGCGAGTGCCGCCGAGAACTCCGAAGCTCTGGTGTGTCGCTATCAACACATTACAGCAGCTCGAGCCAGCCGGGGACAGCCATGAATTCGCCCAATGTACGCAGCCGGATCTTGGCCTCTGTTTGCCCGCATCCGTGAGCCCAACAACCACGAGATTTTTACCCCCCTGCCTCCTGAAATGGGACCAACAAAGATTCCATGATGGAACCCTGCTTGCTACCCGCTGTCCGAATGAGGATCTGATCGCCATAAAGGAGCTGTGGCAAACTTCAGCTATGTCAAACACGGCGGGCTGACTGCGGGAGCAAGTTGTGAATTCCATGACATTCATCGCGCCCTCCATGAGGCGAAAACGTCACTATCAGCACCTTCTGACTTTACGCCCAGGATCTTGGCCACCAACAACATCAGGCTGTTCATCTCGACAGGCGTTGTTCACTTATTATCCTGGAAAGTTAATATTGATGTCGAGCAGACGCCTGCTTTAGAAGACACATCGGAAAACGCCCAAGTGTTCCAGTGATAAGCCCAAGTGTTCAGTGATAAGCCCAAGTGTTCCGTGATAAGCCCAAGTGTTCCAGTGATAAGCTCAAGTGTTCCAGTGATAAGCCAGTGTCCAGTGATAAGCTCAAGTGTTCCAGTGATAAGCTCAAGTGTTCCAGTGCGCTCCGATGACTTTCAGTGAGAAAGAAGCCCAAGCGTTACACTCAGACCGGTCAATAATGTTACAGTATATTGAATCAATTCCAATTCTCTATAAAATACACAAAAATGCGAGTGTAAAGGTCTTCGAACATTAACAAAAACACTTGCAGCTTCAAGGGGGTGGGAGCTCCTATACACTCATCCCTACTCACCTTGGTTCAACCCAATAGAAGGGGTGTTCTCCATCGTCAAACGCGATTTCTATAAAAGCCAAGATGTGTATAAGGCTTTGAGTTCTGTTAAAGAGAAACACATTTCGAAAGTCATTGAATACAATTTCTGGACCTTGATACAAGGAAATAGCGACATTGGCTACTAAATGGAGACGATAGTCAATAAAGAGCCTCCGGACAAGCGTACGCGACCGGACCGGGCGTCCAAAATTAAGGACAGGAGAAACGGCGAGGAGAACGTGGTAAAGTGTACACTGAGTCGGATCATAGCGGATAAGGACAACAAGGACGTTATCATCAAGGTGATTAAGGATCGGGTCGACAGCGTATCCAAGAGGACTTATCTTGCTGGTGTTGCGGTGAACCGGATATTAAAAGAAGTCTTCGAAGGGGTACCAGATGCGCAACTTCACACTGTAAGCGTCCCTAGCGTCGACCAGAACTTCATTCGGCAGCTTATGGTGGGGTCGAGACAGGCGCACATGGAGACGAGGGACGCCACAGTCGAAAGGTTCTTTCACAACAACTATTGGTTTAGGGAGAAGATTGAGGGGCGCGAGGTAATTGTGAAAAATAAGAAACAATACGTGGGTGCCATCGCTCGCTACGATGGCGATCGAAACCTGTACAGCCACGCGTCGAAGAAGTACCTGACCAATTTCATAACCCACACAGACCAGTCCATCTCTCCACATGGATCAAGAAGTTCGTTTACTCAAAGGAAAACAGGATCTTGGCCAAGGAGTTCAAAGATGAGCACGGCATTGACGAGACCGTATTCCACCGATACCTCCTCTACGATATCCACTCTTGGGGAGTAAAGGAAGACCTCATAGCGATACATTCGCTCCTACCGGAGCGAACAAAGATGTTGCTGAAGATTCAGCACTCGATCATCGGACGGGACGAGATCAACCGACAGTGGCTTAAGAGCGTTTCCAACAGCGCCAAGATGATCCGATACAACGTCTTTATCAATCGATACCTCGAGGCCACTGAGGACGAGGGCTACGCCAAGCTGGTCAACATCGCTCCCATCCCAACAGTCAAGCACGCCTTCATCATGATAGACACCGACGGCCTACTGGGCGTCCTCAAGGACGTGGGTCTCGTCGAGAGTCTCGAAAAGACGCTGACGAACAAGGAGCACTGGGAGTCGGTCTTCGATGTGGAAAACATCCGTTCTACTGGGAAAGGTGTGTTTACATGCACCATAGACACTGACGGCGTAATGGCTTGTACCCACTTTCTTAGGGCCGAGAAGAAAAAGATTTCAATCAAGGACGACGGAACGGCGATTAAGAAGCAGACCAAGACTCTCCGCGAGTTTTCCGAGTCCGACCCCAATGTGGTGGTCGTTGCAAACGACCCTGGCCGCTGCAACATTGCCTTTTTGACTTGGAAGAAAAATAAGGTCGAAGAAAAAGATAAGGGGGGTAGGAAGAGGAAGAGGCACTGCGAGTTCGGGAGCAAGAGACTCACGCGGGAGCGGTACTACGTTGAGAGCGGGGTCTTCAAATCTAGAGGTCCGACCAAGAAGTGGTTGTCTAACATCCAGGACTGCCTTGACGACCTGAAGGACAACAGTCCCAAGCGCACATCTCTAGAGTCGTTTGACGCTTACGTGACTGTAATCGTCAACCATTGGGATTCTCGATGGGGGGAGATGTCCAAGTCGCGGTGGGGCGCGCAGCGCCTGCGGCTCTACGGTGGCAAGAAACGTGTCTTAGCACGCTTCTTCAACGAGGTCCAGGCGGATGTCGGTGAGAGGAAAACAATTGTCATCGCATACGGTTCTTCTAAGTTTGCCCCTGGTGGCAAGGGTGAACTTTCTGTCCCTACAACGAGCGCGTTCAATGCGTTTAGCGACCGTTTCAAGGGGCGAGTTGCCGTCATTGACGAATTCCGTACCACAAAGATATGGCACAAGGACAGCACCACCGTCCTCCAGAGTGTGCAGTCCGAAAAAGAAGGACGCACGGTTCGAGGCTTGCTATGGTGCAGTTCCACCATGGAGAACAGCAAGTTGTTTGTAAACCGTGACCTAAATGCAGCCATTAACATCCACAATTGCTTTACAATGTACCCAATCCGCCCCGGAATTCTTGCGAGGCCAAAGAAATATTGCAAACTGGAAGTTGTGGTAGGACGCAAAATTGATTACAAGCTGACAGGTTCTTTACAGAACGCAGTGTCGAGCGAAGTGTAGAAGATAAACACATACAAGAGGACTTTTGGAGGACTTGGGATATTATGTAACATAATTACCTTGTCAGAGTGTACAAACAAGTGAATCTTTTACAAACAACATACACATTGTGTAAGACTTGACAGTTAGTTGTATAATGGGCGTTCCTGCCTCCCGGCCGATTTTGACTGGTTGCGAAACATGGCTGTACATGGACATCTCGTGGCCAGAAAGGGCAGCGGCGGCGTGAGGTCCACGTCGGTGTTCGAAATGTCCAGGTGAACCACCGAAGTGAGTCCTTCCAGTGGTGATATGTCGTCCACGTCGGTGCCCTTCATGTTCAGGTGAATCAACGAAGTGAGTCCTGCCAGCGGGGGTATGTCGAGCACCTTGCTCCGGCGACAAAACGAAATGAAGCCGGACAGCGATAATCGGTCTTCGACCTTCGAGAGTGCCCACTGAAGCGATCGCCTCTCTTCCTGGACACGCCGACTGTAGCTTGTTTGTTTGCGTTTATTATATGCATCAAATTCCCTAGTCATGTGAGTAAATGAGCATCCCACAGACAACTTGTAAGCCACAAGTAATGTACATTTTAGGGCGCAGGGAAAGTGGGAAGAGTCACGCTATCACTCAACTTATTGCTCAACATTCACCAACCACTCTAATATTGGTCATGACAGAACATAACAAGGAGTACCATGCTTTACATACACCAGAGGCAACGTTGTGTAAACTGTCTGAATCAGAATCAGAATCACCTTCACTTGATGGTTTCAATGTGCTAGCATTTGATGACATCCATCTTTGTAATGTACAAGGCCGCCAATTGTTACACAATGCCATGCAGTCGAAAGCTCGTGCCGTCATCGTGTCTGTCTCTCACCCTTGCAGCATTCCCCCAGACGGTCGAGACACCATCTTACAACTCAGTCAGTATCATGACCATCACGGATCTGACTGGCTGAAGATGTTGAAGACCACGTATGCATTCAAATTCTACACTTGACGGAATACTAAAATGAAACCGCTTTCTGGAGTGTACGGCACATATCGAACCCCATTCGGTGGACGAGTGGCTTAGGCTGTCTCAAGTGCACCATGTCGCGACAAAAGTCGTTGACTCGTACGTAGCGCTGGAGCATTGGACGAAGGAGCAAACCTCCCCAAACAAAGTGTTTGTAATTTACATCAATGGTGGGCTGAAGTTCGGTGAGTCGTATTGTGCCAAACATGGATCCTCTGCATGTCTCACTGCGGCGGCACAATTCTGGAAGTGGTGTGACCAGAACGCAGCTAACCAACTCACAATTAATTTCATTGGACGAGACATGCGACACCCTGCCGATTGCAAGTCATGGACTGAATTGGCTAACACGTTCACTAAACTGTGATATGGTCGTTAACAGGTTGATCCTATACGGCTTGATACACACGACTTTCTCTTGAGTAGTGATAATTTAATTCTGCGATTTTTCAAAAGAGGAGGTCTGAGCATCTTCCTCATCCGGTGATACCATGAGGCAAAGTAGTACCATTCCCTATTAATCCAATTATCATGTACAACTCCATGACGCAATTGATCAAACCCATGCCCGCCTTCCAATCCCTCCCTGCACAAGAGCGACATGGCCACTTTGTTGAATGACGATATTGCACCAAGTCGATATCGTGATCACAGCATTGCTCTCCTCTCTGTTGAAGTCTGTCATGCAATGCGTGTGAAGGACTTGCAGGGCAGTCTGAAGCACCGATTTCTCCGTTGAGTTGATGACCCACCTTTGTGCAATCACAAGCGCAAATCAAATCATACCTGTTGTTGTTGTTTCGCAGCATGGCTACGGCAGCTTCAATAGCCGCATGCGCCACCCGCACTGCCTCATCAGCTCGCTCAGCAGTTTGGACAAGTGCAGCCAATGCAGCATTCTTGTGTGGCCCTCCGTCAGCGATGATGATGCCTAGCTGAGCTGGTGATGTATTAGTGAAGTCCATGCTTATTATCTGTGTGCATGAAAAAATGAAAGCAGTGACAAATAAGATACTGTGTACACAATTATACTGTAGGCTTTAAGTAATACCGCGATAAAATAGGGTTGTCAAGCAGCTAACAAACCAGAATTCGCCCCCGTACAGACAGTTAGATACGTGTGCGTCGGTATCACACCGTGCGCGACACTCGATGCGATGAGATGAGAAAACCCGAATTCAGGCCAAATTCCCATGAACACGGCGTCCCCTTTTGTGTGAGGATCCGCCAACCTTGGTAGATGTATGTGGACAAGACGACCTCGCCGTCTCTTAGCGGATTCAGCTAAATGCACCCCCTGCATCAACAATCACCGGCACATCCCTTTCGGGGAATATCGCATCTCTTCGATATTGCGTCCCATGATTTGGTCGCCTTGCCATATTTCACGCCTTCATTCGAGCAATGGACGGCACCGCATCGCGCTGTGATTGCGTGTTTATCGAACGAGCTCATGGCGGTTTTGGAATTATTGGTCAGCCTCGCCATGAGTTCATAACTATTATGACATTTGCTCTCGATACAAGATTTGAGGGGCTTTTCAGTTTTCTCAATGACTTCACCTGCAGCCGATAGTTTATCATTGCATTTTGTTACTTTTCTGCACTTTGATGCTTTCATGCGGAGCGCGCCTGCCCACTCTATCCATTCATCAAGCGTCCGTTCTTTTTTGTCAGAGGCCTCATGCTTCATAAACGCGACGAACTCTTCGGACGTGTACGAGTCGTCCTTCTTTCCGCGTGGACGGGGACCTGTGTAGCACACGACATCAGATCGACTCTTCGTTTCTTTTTTCGCTTTAGGTAGTTTTTCCACTCGTGGCATTCAATGAATGAATGAAAGTGTATATATTTTAAATAAAAAAAATGATGTAAGACTTGTTGGTTGCGGGGTTCAATTAGTCACGTGTGTGTATAATAAGGTTTTCGGGTTCTACAGTCGGCGGAACAGTAAAATATCCTGTACTTAGACCCGAATTTTGCGTTTTCCACGGCATCAGCCACGGCAACAGCCACGGCATCATCGAGTTGGGCTTTCGTGTACATTTCGGCCATGATCAGTCACTGCACATGCATTGCCTTGTCTGTGGCTGGGTCTCTATATTACTATTCTACAGTCGGCAGAACAGTAAAATGAAACATAAAAAAACCGGTATAATGCGGTGACAATCATATATTGTATGAGTGGATTGCACCCCACTGCGGATTGAATTGGAGCTGGCTGGATTGCCCCTCATTTTAGCTGGACTGCATAGTTGTCTGAAGCTTCCCTGGCGAGCCTCTCTGTCTCTGTGCTCCTCCCTCGTAGCCCTCCTCAGATCAGAAGCACTTCCGTCAGCGCGAGCAATGTCCAAGGCAAGCATCGTCCGCGAGTGGACCCGCCCGGATGGCTCCAAATGCGTAGGCGGCAGCGAGGACAATGCCAAAGCACCCCCAGGATCGCTCATGCTTTACAACAGCTTACTGGATGATAAAGTTCCATTCGTCCCAGCTTCGGGGCCGGGTAGCAAGAGTCTCTCCTGGTACACCTGCGGACCCACTGTTTACGATGTTTCGCACATGGGGCATGCTAGGAACTACGTCACGTTTGATATTATCCGCCGAGTGCTGGAGGACTACTTTGGGTACAACATTCTCTACGTCATGAATGTTACAGATGTTGACGACAAGATCATCCTCCGCGCTCGCCGCAACTACCTACTGGCAAAGTACAAGGAAGGAAAGCACACGGACGCTGAGGTAAAAGCTTTCGCTGAGAAGGCTGTCCAGAACAGCTTTGCAAAGCAGAGAGCAAAGCTCGCAGAAGCGGAGGCCTTGGTGGTCACAGCCATGGAAGAGCAGGAGGCTGCTGCAGCTGACAAAAAGGGGGTCCTTCAGCGACAACTGAACGAGCTGGAGGGTGCTATTAAAAACGAGGCCCACAAGCTAAGTCAGATTCAGACAGCCCTGAGAGCGTTAGGACAGGCTGGCGATTCAGCTACTATCTACGCGGTTGCCTCGGATTTTGTAGCTGAGGAGCTGGACAGAGAGCAAGGCAAGAGCGTGACGGATTCATCAATCTTTAAGGCGCATGCTGCCAAGTATGAGGCGGAGTTCACTCAAGATATGGATTCCTTGGGTGTGCGCCGCCCAGATGTGCTCACCCGTGTCAGCGAGTACATGGACGAGATTGTGGACTACGTCAAGAAAATTGTAGACAATGGCATTGCCTATGAGAGCAATGGAAGTGTCTACTTCGATACAACGAATTTCAGGGCGTGTGGCCACACCTACGGCAAGCTCAAGCCTTGGGCTGTGGGATCTTCTGCACTAGCAGCAGAGGGGGAGTCCAACTTCGAGACATCAGAGAAGCGCTCTAACACTGACTTTGCCTTGTGGAAGGCGTCGAAGCCTGGGGAGCCCTTCTGGGAGTCTCCTTGGGGCCAGGGGCGGCCTGGCTTGCATATCGAGTGCAGTGCCATGGCTAGCACCCTGATCGGATCCCGCGTGGACATCCACACCGGTGGGGATGACCTGAGGTTCCCACACCATGACAATGAACTGGCACAAGCTGAGGCATTCTACCATAACGAGGGCTGCCACCAGTGGGTCAAGTACTTCCTCCACTCTGGCCACTTGGAGATTGAAGGGCTGAAGATGTCCAAGTCACTGAAGAACTTCATCACCATCAGGGAGTCTCTGAAGTCATTCTCTGCTCGCCAGTTGCGTCTCTTGTTTGTGCTGCAGTCTTGGAACAAGTCCATGGTGTATGGAGAGGCCTCCAGGGCCGAAATGAAGGCTCGGGAAGCGCAGCTGAAAAACTTTTTCCAGAACATTGAGGTTGCTGTGCGCGGGGTGGACGAAATCACCTCCTGTGCTAAATGGCAGGCAGAGGAGAGGGACCTGTCTCAAAAGCTGCAGGCAGTACAGAATCAGGTGCATGAGCACTTGCTTGACAACCTGAACACCGCAGCTGTGATGGACACCCTCAGCGAGCTCATCAAGAGCACCAACATCTACCTTTCCAAGAAGCGAGAGTCTGCGTCTGCAGCTGCCCCGGCCCAGCCCTTTCTCCTACGCAAGGTGTCCACCTATGTGACCAGGATGCTGTCCATGTTTGGTATTGTCGATGCATCCTGGGACAAGCCTGGCTTTGCTGACGCCGCAGGCGGGGCTGGGGATGCCAAGGGTGCAGGCTACCTGGATGCCTTTGCTGCATTCCGTGATGAGGTGCGATCACTTGCCCGCACCCAGGCTGATCCCAAGGAGACCATGACAGCTTGCGACCGTGTGCGTGATGTGGCCCTTGTGGAGCTTGGTGTTCGATTGGAAGACCGACCAGATGGCAAGGCCATTTGGAAGCTAGACGACCCAGCAGTTATAAATGCTGAGCAGCAGGAGCGAGCTAAGACAGCATCTGAGGCTAGGTCGTTCATCCATGGGGGCGTACAGTCAACGGAATACTAAAATGAAACCGCTTCGTGTATTAGATGCGGTTACAAATCTTGAATTGGTCTCTTATTATCCTGACGTCGTCGGCGTCTTGCTCCCTCCCCCCCATACATCATCCGCGTGTTCCATGCGTCGTGTGTGTGTGTGTGTGTGTATGTATGTGAAAGGGGCTCCGCCACTTGTTAAATGGGGTACGTGTGACAAGCAGTTTTGAATGACGCGCTTTTTGCACATCAACATCGAATGACGCGCTTTTTGCACATCAACAAAGACCCCGTGTTCTTTTGGGCCACGGTACTGGTCTCGAAAGTACCGACAAAAGAACGATACGGAGTCTGCAGGATGGATAGCCGTGATCTAAAAAAGAACCACGATATTCTCGTTAACATCCTGCAATTTGTTGATTCAAAATCGTATTGGTGTTCCACTGCCCCGTGGGTTGCTACACCATTTGGTTACACCGTACACGAGGCGGTTTCATTTTAGTATTCCGTCGACTGTATGAAGAGGATTCGTCTACATGTTTGCGTGTGTCAATGAGTGTCCTGTGTGTGCCATTCGACAGCAGCCGCCGCTACGCGTGTGTGAGTTTAAGTTGTCGTCGACTGTGATGTAGTGTTTGGCTGTCTTTCACAATTATGATCGGATAAGACGATCTTCCTGGAAAATTTGTCACAATCTAGAACAAAAACGCAAATTGCATTCTCTCCAAATCCAGCCATAACAAATCATTGCAATGGGGTACAACAACATCGCAACTTGTTGATGCGCAGATGACGTGGCTCACGCACGACCTATAATTGGGAGTAAGATCTGTAAACCTGTCACACAACACAAACACACGATGTTTTAGACCAAGGGCATTCAATAACACAAAATCTGGCTCAATGCGCACCTCCTCAATGTCATTAAATGCATATGCTAAATGCCCATTATGCACACAAAGTATGACAAATGGAATGTGTTTGTGAGGGACAATCTTAAATGCGTCTTGGACAGTATTGAACCCTGTAAGCACACACACTGTCGGCTTCGACAATACGGATTCCTCATTTACAAATAATGGGCGTTCCTGCCTCCCGGCCGATTTTGACTGGTTGAGATACATGGTAGGGAGCGGATTTGTGATTCCTTGGTGCTGATGTCTCAAGCTAGCGAGTCGTTCCGGATGCTCTAAATCCTGATTAGAAATTTAAAAAAAATCGGCCGGGAGGCAGGAACGCCCATTAAATCCCATCTGTACCAGGTATCCTTGTACCCAATCAATAAAAGTACTGAATTAAAACCCATGTCCCCCCCGGTGTTGCAATGAGAAAATGACGTTCGCATAAAAAAGATCCCTATATAATTATCTATCTCGAAGCTTAACACGAGTCAGCAGCTCAATTTGAGACAAACATGGCATCTCGGGAAGATCCCCTTACCGACATCCTCACATCGGCAATCGCCCACATCAAGCGAATGCTTCCAGATTGGTCACCCCCAGACCTCGGGCACCCATATGCTACCCTGACGCCGTACAAGAGCGGCTATGCTATGTTCGGCAAGCTTAAGCCTGGCGCCCAGATCATGGTCAAAGACGCATCCGGTTACAGGCACCATGGCATCTTTGTCGGGCAGCAAGTGGTGGCACCAGGGGATATCGAAGTCCCGACAGTCGTTGATGTGTGGGGAATTTCTAAGGAGCAGGCCAACGTCTCATTGCGATCCTACGAAGACTTCGTTGCCAACGGCTCTATCTTTGCGGAGGCTTTGTACCCCGAAGGGGCTGCTCTGGATCAGACCCTCTCGGCAAGCCTTGCCCTCGCTCTGGTCAAAGATGCTGAGCAAACCCCATTTGTCTACAACGCCGCATTTAACAACTGTGAGCACTTTGCAACGATGTGTCGCTGCCTCAGGTATGCATGGAAGGCATGCCATCTCATCATTGACGCACAGTTTGCTGAACTGAATACATTCCCTGCATCACATCTGCCTCCCCGCGGTTTTGTAGGTATCTGAATGAATCACAAGCCCATAACCGTTTGGCCTAACAATCGCAGTAGACGGCTCAGTTTATGGCCCTTACCACATGAACACCTCATTTGAGACATAAGCACCAAGGAATCACAATTCCGCTCCATACCATGTTTCGCAACCAGTCAAAATCGGCCGGGAGGCAGGAACGCCCATTGAATGCCGGAGGCTCAAATCAATCCCTATTTTAAACGGAAAATGAACAATAATATTACTAAGGATGACCCGTTGAACAATTTTACACATCATTCCATCCATTTTTCAAGTACGTCAACGAAGTGAGTCCTGCCAGCGGTGATATGTCGTCCACGTAGGTGTTCGAACTGTCCAGGTGAACCAACGAAGTGAGTCCTGCCAGCGGTGATATGTCGTCCACACGTGTGGACGCCATGTTCAGGTGAATCAACGAAGTGAGGCCGGAAAGCGGTGATATGTCGTCCACGTCGGTGTTCGAAATGTCGAGGTGAACCAATGAAGTGAGTCCTGCCAGTGGTGATATGTCGTCCACACGTGTGGACGCCATGTTCAGGTGAATCAACGAAGTGAGGCCGGAAAGCGGTGATAATAGGTCCCGTGTGTACGCCATGTTCAGATGAACCAACGCGGTGAGTCCGGAAAGCTGTGATAGCGAAATGTCTAGGTGAATCAACGAAGTGAGGGCGGCCAGTGGTGATATGTCGGTCACAAGTGTGTGCGCCATGTTCAGGTGAATCAACGAAGTGAGTCCGTACAGAGCTTGCATGTTGTACAGAGGTGTGTGCGACATGTTCAGCTGCGTCAACGAAGTGAGTCCGTACAGTGGCGATATGTCGGTCACGTAGGTGTTCGATATGTCCAGGTGAACCAACGAAGTGAGGCCGGACAGCGGCGATATGTCTTGGATCTTGTCTTCGATAGCCGACATTGATTGGTAGGGTACGTCTTTCCCCCGATTGATACCGATTTTCAACTCTTTGAGCCTGCAAATGCGTGATAATGCGTATTCCAAACTGTTATAATGTCTTAAGTGGATCCTTTCGACACACCGGGGTGCGGAGCATCTCCACTGTTTACAAACGAGAGGCACTTGTTTGAGGTGGGATTCGTTAGAAATCGCATTGGATAGAATGATATCCAATACATCTTCATTGATTTCGTCAAAGGAACTCATTCGTTTGTGAAGTGTGATGTGCTGATGGTTGTTTATACTGAAGAATGGTTGTTTACACTTCAGTCGAGGACGAGAATCCGCCACCGCATCCGTGTGTCATGAATGTACGTTTGCGTGTGTCAATGAGGGCCTGCGTGTGCCATTCGACCGTGTTCGGCCTCTTGTGTACACTCCTCCTCCTATACATTCGACAGTGTTCCGCCGTTTGCGTGTGCCATTCGGTGTCCGATACATTCGACAGTGTTCCGCCGTTTGCGTGTCCTCCTTAAATATCCAAATTTCTAGGACATTGCGAATGTCCAAATTGACACTAATTGCTGCCGTTTCTGCTAAAGGATTATTGATGCGCACGATGTTAGCCATCAGTTTGACTTTTCAGGGTACTTTGAACATAATGGGCGTTCCTGCCTCCCGGCCGATTTTTTTTAAATTTCTAATCAGGATTTAGAGCTTCCCGAACGACTCGTTAGCTTGAGACATCAGCACCAAGGAATCACAAATCCGCTCAACTCAAGGAACTCAAGTCCTGTTGCTGAACACAATCACATGAGGAGGCTTGAACATCAATGATTCAGACTGGTACTTGGAACTGATCACTGTACTCGGTTACAAATCTTGAATTGGTCAACTTTTCAGAATCCCCAAATATAAGGTGTCCCAATATCAAATGTCCCTAGCTGTATGGGTCTTCCTCCTCCAATTCTTAGTAAATTTCCTGGCTGTGGATATCTTGACAGAAGACGCGTCCACCGCGATTCACAGCGGTCACGATCATACGAGAAATTTTCACATATCCAAGTGAGGTTCCGTCTTTCAGGTCCATGTTTATGAGATGCCAAGGTGGCTTTCGACACCTTGGCATGTCCATACCGGGCAGGGGGGGGTTTGAGGATTTTCGGCTCCACAACGAAAAGGGTGTTGATAGCATGTGAGAATACAAGGGCGCTTCCGTTGGAGATCTTGTAGCAGCCGTCATCGAAGAAGTACTCCACAGCGACGAGGAACAAACGTGACGGTGGGGATGTGTGGTGTCTTTGTTTAATAAGGTGAAGCAATGCGTCATACTTCAAGATGCGTGGATCACCGGAAACAGCCGATGACGCCCGCAGTGCATGGAGACGGCTGACATTCTGGCAGTGGAGGCGATCAAGAAACTTGGTTGTGCCGAGAATGTCCATGTCCAGCGACAACGCCTTTCCTAGTTTGCGAACTGGTTTTGAAATGGGCTGACAAGGCGGGATATATATATCGGTCGGCATCGCGTCGATGAATACTCTTTTTCTTCGCGCAATCGCTCAATGGTTTTTATCAGGTATGGATGTTGCGTTGTTTAGACTCGTTTTTTAGAAACGCACAACGATCTCTTTCCTACCATCTGAAAAAACTACCATCAACAAACTGTGGTGTACCCACCCACCAGTAGTTTTAACGATAACAGGTTTTCCTACAGGGGCCTCTGCCTGATGTAAGGTGAGAAGCCCAAGTGTTACAGTGAGAATCCCAAGCGTTACAGTGAATGGTGTACGCGAGTCATCAAAATGAATCCAATCTGCCCGCGCTCCCCCTTCAGAAACAAATAGAGTCTGCTTGTGATCGTCATGCAGAATCGCCACTCACATGTGAACCATTAGCCGGCCATCCGAAGATCCCTTTCAACCTTGCAGGATACAGCAGTGCCCTCCCACTGCCACCAGGCCAGTGCCTCTGCAAGAGCTCATCAAGGCGCTCGTAGGTTAAGATCGACTCTGCGTCAAACATTCTGCCCAGGGC
The DNA here is from genome assembly GCA_013435795.1 of Chlamydomonas sp. ICE-L. Classification (NCBI taxonomy): domain Eukaryota; kingdom Viridiplantae; phylum Chlorophyta; class Chlorophyceae; order Chlamydomonadales; family Chlamydomonadaceae; genus Chlamydomonas; species Chlamydomonas sp. ICE-L. The sequence goes on along the minus strand of JACBWV010000678.1, from coordinate 1,045,487 downwards.
AGCGATGAAGTGTGTGCCTGCCTTGCCACCTGCCGTTTCTTCAAAAGTCCCAGTTGCCAACAACATCACGTCCTTGTGTGCAACGAGATGGAACTGTTCATCATGATCTGCTCTTGATGCGTCAAGCAGAGATCTTCCGTGCTGGAACGGCAGACCAGGGCCGGGGGCAATGGCATTTTCTTCGCACATGTTGAGCACGCGGATGAGTGTGCCGCAAAAACGTTGAGCTGCCACCACCGCATCGATGGCCTCAGCTGACACCAGCTGTTTGTAAGAACATACCAATGTACCGTGACGTGGCGACCCCTCATTCATGCCATGCCCACAGAATAACAAAAGAGCAACGTCCACTGAGGGCTCCAACAACCAAGCCAATTGGTCCATGACGGTCCTCCGGCACACGGTGCCTTCGAGAACATTGATCTCCATACCAGAACCCAAAACCTTGTTGACAAAAACATCATGGTCCTTCATGGCTCCGCCACATCTGTACCCCTTCAAGTCCCTTGGCAGCGTACCACACTCTTGCAATGTGTGAATAAGCAAGAATCCCAACCCGTCTACGTAGTAACTTGGAAAAATGAACAAGGCGCGACGAGTCTTCACGGACGCCATCATGTGCTCCTACTCTCAAATCTAATCCGGTACCGCGAATTAATAATAATCCGCCGCGTTGTTGTTATGCTCAAATCAATGACGATCGATTTCCAGTGTTGCAACCTTCTCAAGCCGCCGCGTGGCATGATGTGTGATAAGGATGGACTACACGCTGCCTCTGCCGTGCGTGATGTGGCTGGGCGATAAGCCGCCGCCGCCGCATCAGTTCCGTGCGTGTGCGTGATGAGTCTGGACGAGGATCCGCCGGCGTGCATGGATTCTTTGGATTGCTTTGACATTGAGATACATGAGATTGCATTCAATCGTCAGCACTTTGTCTATGTACGTTTATATATAGCGTTTCCTTGTCTGCTGCGCCTTTAGGGACATGAACATGGAGCCGCCCCCCCTGCAAAACCAACTACCCTTCTACGTCACCCAAGAGCAGTTCGTTGCATGCGAGCTCCGCATCATGCAACGCATGCATCAACATTTGAACGACATTAATGATATGCGCGCTGAGCTCATCGCAGCCAACATGCACATGCAACAACAGATCAACGACGTGCGCGACGCAGTGCGGGCGCTGGAGCACAGGTGCGGTGTTAGGACACTGACCTGTGCGGCGGTTGCGCTAAATTCGAGATTTTAACCGGGCACTTTTTGACACTGTTACACTCAGACCGGTGAATAATGTTACAGTATAATGTCCATCTGCCGTTTGCGTGCGTCCTCCGATACATTCGGCAGTGTTCCGCCGTTTGCGTGTGTCCTCCTCCGATGGACAAGTCAGATCTTTCGCGAGTCCGCAGCTGAATTCCCCTGCCCCACTCCGTGGGTCCCGCGATTCCCTTTCATGATACCGGAATAGTTTGTTAAGCAGACGCCTGCTTGAGACGGCAGTTAATGAAAGATGAATCGCGGATTCGAGGAATGACTCATGGATGTTGGTACTGACGACATAAGGAGTAAAAAGCTGTGCATGTATAATCAAGTATGCCTTTCAAGGTGGGGTTTAAATCGTTGAACATTGGAGTGCAATGTGCAAGGTATGCCGATGTGCGTCAATTGTTTGGATTTCCTGACAGTTTGCAGGTTTTGTTTCTACAACGCAATGCGTTCGAGGCGTACGTCAAGGACGATAGCATACCCTTAGACCCTCAAAAAATGTGGCATGAGAATATTCATATCCGCAAATGCAATCTCAACGGACTCGTCTGTGCGCTTATGAGGAGACTGACACTGTTGGAGCACATGCGAGCATGGGAGAACAATAAGGATGGACCTATACGGAGGGCATGCATTGTTGAGATTTATGTGGAGTGGAATGTAATAGAAAGGAGACTAACCCGCCTCATTGCATCCGACGCTGTTGTGGGCGATTCCGTGATCCGCTTCTGCCCAAACGAAAGCACATGTCTTGCCAGACAGTTGGACCCAACCCTATTGTCATCAATTCCACCTGACGTGATAGAGAACATAATAAGTATGGTAGGGGAGCCAGACGCGAATGCGCTACGCGCAGCATCTCCTACCATCGACGCTCAGTATGTGCCGACGAAGATTAGGAAGATGTTCGTCGTTCTGGACCAGATTGCTGTTTAGTTTTGTTTAGTTTTGATGCAGTGTCTGGACTTTGAGGAAAAAGGTAAAAAAAAAAGTTGTTCTCGAATAATTACTTATTCGCGACCCTTGCAATCCTTGAGCAATGACACGATCCTGGGGATTGTGATGAGGAGGCGCTTTTGGCGCTGGATCTTTTTGTACTCGATGTACTTGCGGTACATGCGCTGGATCTTGCGCGCCGAGCACCACGCTCGCAACCACTGGGACGCTATGTGCTGTACAAAGTCCCAATCCATATTGACGAATCCATCATATGACACCCAATCGATCATCTCGTCATCCATCTCAATGAACAGACTGCTTACAATCTTGCGTGTGATGCGAGGGTGATCGGAACAAAAAGGATTGTACTGGAAGACGGCTTCCAAACCAAGAAGCATGCCTTGGAAGCGGGGATCGCATATGATATTGTCCGGCGAGACTGTCATCAGATTGTGGATAAACAGCTTGGCGTGGTTTCCGTTTGTGTAGTCGTTGGCAGTCAAAAATTCTCCGTAGCAGACATTTTGTATTTCGTTGTCCCACGATTGAACGGCGAGCTTTGCAAGTACCTCCCAAACGCGCACCATGGGCGGAAGGAGTTCTCTTGCGCGATCGCAAAATGGATCCGACGGAACGCCCGAAGTGTCATTGGCAACATCGTTGTATAATTCAGTAAAGTTTGCCATTGTATTGTGGGTATTTGTGGGTATTTGTGGGTATTTGTGGGTGTTTGTGGTGGTTATCGGTTTCTTTTATGACAATTCGGTCAATTGTTTTGTCACATGCGGCTTTCGCATGCCCCCCATCCGTCCATTCATTCTCACCCACGACACGGCGGCTTTCTTGCTGCATGGAATTTCTCTGAGCTGTGCATGCGATGATGTCGTGATGCTCCAAGAGATGGCACTGACACCCGCGTTCGTACACATACGTCTGCTGGTATCCTGCGTGGTTCATGTAATGCGTGTGCGCGACAGCTGCAACAGCTTGACCTGCAGTCGGGCGTGAGCCACAAACTGCACTCGAGGCTCGATTCTGTTTCTTACGATGAGTGGACCACCTTTGCAACACGGTGGCACTCACTCATCGTAAGAAACAAGACGGTACAGGTTGGGAATGTACAGAATGACCCCCCCAACGTTGCCCAAAAGCAACGATCTGCAGTCTGGATGATTATAAGGTGTGTCCCACTTTATTTGAGAACAACTGTAAGGGTTTACCAATATGATCGTGATCGGGGCAGATGCCACCGGTGCCTGTGAGAAGTTCCCCAGTCATGTCCCGTGCGCCTTTGTCACCATTCCTATGGGAGAAATCGTTGAGATATTCAGTCCGTCAGGAGACGGCACATTCAAGACCGGTGCCACCCTGGAACTCAAAATAGGTGACGAACACACATGGCATGAGGTAGACGCCCTACGAAGGGACATGATCAAGAAATGGTTTGATGTGGACGAGGCGGTGTTCCTGCCACCACGGACCATCACAGTGTTAGTGCCTAGTTACACCACCATCTATGACACGAGTGATGCTGGCGAGGGCACATGCAGCCTGTCATGCACCACTGGGGACACGCCGTTGCATGTCGGAGACCGCATCGGATTGTATGCCACACTGCGTAGTTTCGGCAGACATACGGTTTGCCATGCTGACGATTCATACCACAGCTTGGTGTTCGAATGCGAAGGCATCACGGCGGTAGTGAACGAGTTGATCACAAACTCTGGATCACGCCGGAGCGCATGAAAAGGTGTACGATCAACTTTACTGTTCCGCCGACTGTAGCGAGTCGTTCATATTTTTATATATATATGTAAACATGTATACGTGTACGTAAATGTCTTCAACACCCCGCAATTCCTCTTCTACTTCAAAACGTAAGAAGACTTCTGGAGATGCGACTTTTGCAGCTAAGCTGGCTGTGTTCATGTTGAACGCTCAATCACACGACATTCATTTTTCCGAGAAGGAGGGCTTCCTTCACTCGAGTGATTATGTGAAGGGTATCATCCCCCTTTTGCATATGAACATCAGTCGCGAGGGGTTTCAAGTGGTTATGAGCACTACGAAGGGTAATTTGTCCATTGCCCTAGCTCAGTTGTGTAGTAGCAAGAACATCGAGGATATTCTTTCTTTCGAAAAGTTCAGTTGCCTGCGTCAGTGTGCTTTTACAAGTGACGTTCTTGTTGACCGTTTCGTAGACACGATTGAGACTTCATATGAGACCCGTAAGAACGGAATTAAGTTGGTGAAGCAGTTGGCTAAGCACCAGCGATGGCAGGTGAGTGCCGGTATCATCCCCGAGTCCTCGATCGCGTGGTCTGAGAATCTTTAAATACAAAAAAAATTGAAAGGTTTTTCGGAACGTTAGGAATACAACAACAACCTCCTCACACCCCTTAATATACTGCATCTGTCATACGAAATGTTTGGAATCTCTGACGTCTTCGCAATCATTGCGTCCCGACCCAAGGTATTCGTCATTTACGACAACCCGACTTTCGTCGCCAAGCCGACTTTCGTCGCCAAGCCGACTTTCGTCGCCAAGCCTGTGTTAACACGCAAAGGGATGTCCCACCCCAAGAAGTAATCTGGATGAGAAGGTGTTCCTGTTTCAAGTATTTGAAACAAAACGGGGCCAAAATCAGCACCTCCACGTGGTGGCCCTGGATACCCAACCAAGCTGAAACAAATAAAACTATTTATAACTATTTATATTTATATTATATTTATATTATATTTATATTATATTTATATTTATATTATATTTATATTATATTATATTATATTATATTATATTTATATTTATATTTATATTTATATTTATATTTATATTATATTTATAACTATTTATAACTATTTATATTTGTTTTATTTGTTTTTGGATGTTTCATTTTACTGTTCCGCCGACTGTAGTTACACATATGTATGTGAAAGGGGATCCGCGCTTGTTGAATACAAAATCCTGGGCTTCCCTTATTTTTATCTTCGAGAACCTCTTCAACATTCTACACGAACCACTTTTTGTAGATAAATTCAGCAACAACGGCAACAAATAAAACAAAGATAGCTCTTTTCAAGTACATGTTTGTGCGGGCGCGACTCTCCTGTTTGCGAGCAAACGGTACGCCCTTGACCCAGTATGCTTCGAGACTCCCCACAAGTGAGAAACCCGAAACTCGAAACCCTAAACCATAAACCCTAAACCCTAAACCCAGCTATGGATTGTACAAAACATCAGGATCCACCACTTCAGTCCTTTTTCATGGAGCAACTTTCTATTGACCATGAATTTGATCAACGTGCTTCGCAAATGCGAGTCGGAATGCAAGAGGACCGGTGCGTCGCCAACGCACACGGCGATGAACGGCGGAAAGTATTACGTCGCTGCCAATGCCTACGATGAATTCATGAGTGCCTACATTGAAGCAATAAATGCCGGAAAGTTCCTCTCGATCGTCGAGCAGCACCGATACATCGGCCCGGCAATAGTAGACATCGACTTGCGTCAGTCCGAGCCAACAAGGATCTACGATGACGCAGACGTCCGCTTGTTCGTCAAGGCGTTTTTCAAGAAGCTCGCAAAGTACGTGGTCGTACCCGAGAACACTCAGTGCTTCGTCCTTGAGAAAGAAAAGCCGCGCGAGAGCAACATCCCCGACACGTGGAAGGACGGTGTGCACCTCGTCGTCCCAGACGTCGTGACGCATCCCTGCATCCAGCACACCGTCAGGAAGGACATGCTGACCAACTGGAAGTCGTTCGGGGACGACTACCTAAACGATCCCAGTGACATGTACGATGAGGCGGTCATCGAGAGGAACGGTGAGGATGGATTCCATTAATAATGAGTATAATATACTCATCGGATTACCTCGTACTCATCGGATTACCTCATACTCACCACGCAGGATGGTTCATGTACGGCTCCAAGAAGCCCGAGGAGACCTCCGCGTGGCAGGTAGCGTACACCGTCTCGAAGGACGGCAAGGTCACCGAGGGATGCGAGATGTCGCCCGGAGAGCTGGTCGAGCGCCTCTCGATCAGGAACAAATATATGGAGACAGCGCTCACAACCGAAGGACTCCAGAAGATCCAAGACGACCAGGAGGAACGTGTGAAGAAGGAGATCGACCGCCGGGCCGCTACCGAAGAGGTCTACTGCGATTTCGCCGACGACGACGAGTCCTGGATGATGCTGGATAGCCTGTGCGCCCTGCTCGGCGAGGAGCGCTCCAAGACCCGAACGAATTGGATGAACGTCGGATGGGCCCTCAACAACATCCCGGTCGGCGAGTCGATTGCGCGACGCATGCTTTGGAAGCGCTTCGGCATGCTTTGCCCGACAAAGTACGACGATGGAGAGCACGACCGCAAGTGGAGCAACATGGGACCACCGAGGCAGGGACCGAGTGCCCTCGGCATCGGGTCGCTGCGCATGTGGGCCAAGGAGGACAACCCGGACGAATACAAAAAGTGGTCTTCCGTGCACAAGGCGCCGGCCCAGAACTCTACGCAGCGCCGGCCGTCTGCCACCACCACCGAGGTTGAAGGACCGCTGACGCCCACACAGAACCAAGAGATTAAGTTGGACGCAGTTGCTAGGGAGCTTGAGGAAATGACCTGCTCTGATATAAACAAATACGTGGAACTCAAGAATGGATCCATAACCTTCCGGAACGCAGAGGGTATCGATGGAGCAATCGACCGCAACAGATACATTGTAAAACTAGGTTCCCAGTGCCACGGCGCGATGCCGAAGACGTTCACCATGCCCAAGTCGGCGCTCGAGTTCCTCAATGGCGTGCCACGGGACTGCTCATTTGATGCGAAGCTGGAGACGTCCAACTCCGAGATCTCTGGTGTGACGATGAAGAGCAAGGACCACGAAGGACTCGAGGTCAAGGTGTGCAACGTCAACTCTGGAAACGAGAGCATTATAGTCTACATGAGGGATGCAAAGCCGAAGTTTATCAATGGCAAGTCAGACATCAAGAAGACAATGGACATCGTGTACAAGCAGCAGGAGATGGCTATGCAGAACCGGTTCGGTATCAACCAGCAGATATTCATCAACAACGGGACGGTCAACAACATTATCGTCAGGTCAGAGGATGACCCAGACTACGTCGTCATGCTCGATCAAATGCTCGAATTCTCCAAGGACAGGAGACTCATGAAGGGCAACGGCAACGTGTATGAACCCATCGAATCTTGCCCGTGTGCCTACCGAGTGCTCTGCGACTATGAAGACTATGTCAACACGTCGTTGAAGCACAACCCGGAGACGTACAAGATGCTGCGGATGCACCCTACTCGTGTGGACAACTGTATCAAGTACCTGCAGAAGCTGAAGCAAGAGGAGAGCATGCCTCAGTACACGGTCGACAAGGATCTACTGTCGTTCTCGAACGGAGTTCTTTGTCTGTCTGACATGCGGTTCGTCCCCTATGACGGGGACACTTCAAGCGTGATGGGAAAGGTTGCTCGCCACCATCTCGACTGCGACTACACCGCATCTACCGACACGCCGATCATCGACAAGATCCTGGAGACAAACTTCGATGACGAAGTCGCGTCGATGTTTTATGCGATGGTCGGCCGGCTGTTCTTCGAAGTTGGCAAACACGACGACTGGCAAGTGATGCCATACATGATAGGAGTCGGTGGTACGGGCAAGTCTGTCCTGCTGAATACCATCACATCGTGCTTCGCTGAAGATGCTGTTGGCAATCTCTCCAGCAAGCGAGAGGAAGTGTTTGGTTCAGCAAACATCTTCGACAAGGAGGTCGTCGTGGGATGCGACATGCCGGCTGAAATGAGCAGCTGTATCCCACAAGTATCGTTCCAGAGCATGACTTCTGGCGATCGGCTTGAAATCCCGAGGAAAAAGGAGAAGGCCTTGTTCATCAAGTGGACTACGCCGATCATTATCGCGAGCAACTACACGCCGGACTACAAGGACACTGGTGACAACATTGGGCGACGAATCGTCTCTTTCCGCTTCGACGTCGCTGTACCAAAGGCAGAGCGCGACTACGGCCTCAAGGCTAAGATCATGGAGACTGGAGAGATTGCCAACTTTATCCACCGTGCCTTGGTCGAGTACGATGCCCTGCGGAAGCGCATTCGTGGAGACTTCTGGACGGCTGTTCCACCCATCATGATCGACTGGCAGAACCGCCTCGCTGCTGCAACGAACAGGCTCCACGAGTTCCTGAGCATGGACAATGAAGATCGCCAATACAAGATCGAGTACATCGAAGGAGCCACGACACTGCTGAGTACGTTCAAAACGGCGTACAGCAGCGTCATGCAGTGCACGTTTGAGAAGGACGCCGGTGTGTTCCAACGCTTCGGCTTCCTTTGCCCAAACACCAGGGTGTACGTGTGCAAGTCATGCTCCAATGTGTCTGCCAAAGGATGCTGTGCTAAGTACTCAGCAACCAACCGTGCTCAGCGTGTGGTCATCGTCAACATGAAGCTGTCTTCTGATGGTGATGAGATGGTATTCTGAACAATTTATACCGGACCTTTGGTTCATATGGTTAATCCCCAAAACGACTACTCTTGATTATCTCTGTCCTCTTTTACGATTTACAAAGTCTGAATATATCTCGATGTGTAAAAACAGTTAACCAAACGAACCAAATATTCAATACATATATGACTCATTTTCACCTGGTCTCAGTGCATTGCAAATGTCAGCAATGAATGCTATAACTAGGTGCAGGATGTTTGGTTCATATGGTTAATCCCCAAAACGACTACTCTTGATTATCTCAGTCTTCTTTTACGATTTACAAAGTCTGAATATATCTCGATGTGTAAAAACAGTTAACCAAACGAACCAAATATTCAATACATATATGACTCATTTTCACCTGGTCTCAGTGCATTGCAAATGTCAGCAATGAATGCTATAACTAGGTGCAGGATGTTTGGTTCATATGGTTAATCCCCAAAACGACTACTCTTGATTATCTCTGTCCTCTTTTACGATTTAAAAAGTCTGAATATATCTCGATGTGTAAAAACAGTTAACCAAACGAACCAAATATTCAATACATATATGACTCATTTTCACCTGGTCTCAGTGCATTGCTTACATTTGCAATGCATGCTATAACTAGGTGCAGGATGTTTGGTTCATATGGTTAATCCCCAAAACGACTACTCTTGATTATCTCTGTCCTCTTTTACGATTTACAAAGTCTGAATATATCTCGATGTGTAAAAACAGTTAACCAAACGAACCAAATATTCAATACATATATGACTCATTTTCACCTGGTCTCAGTGCATTGCTTACATTTGCAATGCATGCTATAACTAGGTGCAGGATGTTTGGTTCATATGGTTAATCCCCAAAACGACTACTCTTGATTATCTCTGTCCTCTTTTACGATTTACAAAGTCTGAATATATCTCGATGTGTAAAAACAGTTAACCAAACGAACCAAATATTCAATACATATATGACTCATTTTCACCTGGTCTCAGTGCATTGCTTACATTTGCAATGCATGCTATAACTAGGTGCAGGATGTTTGGTTCATATGGTTAATCCCCAAAACGACTACTCTTGATTATCTCTGTCCTCTTTTACGATTTACAAAGTCTGAATATATCTCGATGTGTAAAAACAGTTAACCAAACGAACCAAATATTCAATACACATATGACTCATTTTCAGCTGGTCTCATACTCATCAATCTCATCACCATCAGAAGACAGCTTCATGTTGACGATGACCACACGCTGGGCACGGTTGGTTGCTGAGTACTTAGCACAGCATCCTTTGGCAGACACATTGGAGCATGACTTGCACACATTCACCTTGGTGTTTGGGCAAAGGAAGCCGAAGCGTTGGAACACACCGGCGTCCTTCTCAAACGTGCACTGCATGACGCTTCTGTACGCCGTTTTGAACGTACTCAGCAGTGTCGTGGCTCCCTCGATATGTTCGATTCTATACTGATGATATACTTCTCCATTCAGGAACTTTTGCAACCTTTCTCTCGATTCGACGAGATTCTCAGGATCTACGCCGCACTCGCGCATCAGTTTCTCCATGTCGGCAGCATTTTCAGCAGGGGTAGACTCTCCGCGATAACCACAGAACGCCGTGAATCCGTCGAATACTTCCTGCATGGATACGAACTTCTGTCCGGTATCTGTCACGGACATTGCAAACTGCTTGATCTTGTCGTGTTTCTTGAGGTCTGGGAATTGGAATGCGGGAATCGGAAATGCCTCCTCAAACATGTACCTGACTTGCTTTGCCCCCAGGTCTTTGAGTACTGCGAGGGTCTTGTTGGCGGTCGTTTTTCCTTCAACAGACGTCTGAATGCGTCGCATTATATCTGTCTGTTTCACCACTTTTTCAGAGAGTTCATCGATGTTTGCAGCGACGAATTCGATCACAGAGGGGACCTTGTGTGTTTGATTTGCATCGACGACATTCTGTATGATCTCTGTGCACAGATGCGCGATGATTCCTTCTCTTTCCACGGTGTCCTCGTGGTCTTCCTCGCGCACCTCTGTCTCTGACTCGTCGGATGTGTCATCGCCGTTTGCTTCTGCGCGTTTCCACAGGAATTTATGATACATCGCGGCCTGCATCTGCAGCACCACAGTCGGAAACATTGACTGATCAATTTCAAAGTATTCTGTGCCGATGTCTTTTCTTTCGATCACATCGTCATTGTGACGGAGCATGTTCAGTAGGCATTTTTCGGCTTCCCTCGACTTGTTGCTCTGTACGCCAATGACAAAGACCATCTGCGATCCGTTTGGATAATTCGATAATCTCTTGTGGAACGGTTTTGTTGTGTGCCCGATCTTGATGATTACCTCATCGGATGTGAGTGTGTGCGTGACAAACTCGCGCTCGATGATACCGTACACAACGTTTGATGTCCTGTGTGCCATCGAATGATACAGTTGTTCTCAAATAAATCGTATTGTTGATGATTACGTTTACACCATATTCCTCCTCTTTCGACCGGAAGCTACCCAATAAGATTCTCAGGATCTACTTGCTCGCGCGCGAAGATAATGTGTGTGCGATGGCCATGTGCAGTATGTCCGCGTTACATTTCACAATACATGCTGATCCAAATGAAATGCTACCCCAACCGAAGCACACGCCGTCCTATACTCCGCAATATGTTTAGGAGTCATAGCAACAACGTCATCAGGCGAGAACGACAACAACTTTTGCCTGAGACGGTCCTCAGCCGCATGACGGGCAGTAGCTTCATTGTCGGCACGGTCCTCTGCCTCACGCCGGGCATTAGCTTCCGAACGAAGTGCAGTAGCTTCTGCGCGACGTGCAGTAGCTTCATTGTCGGCACGGTCCTCAGCCTCACGCCGGGCAGTAGCTTCATTTTCAGCACGATAGGCATCAGCACGACGGTGGAAGTACATGAAAAGCGCAATGGTTGTTGCAACCGCTACAGTCAGCGGAACAGTAAAATGAAACATATATCAACCATACATGTATAAACATATATAACTTCCATTCAATCATAAATCACCATTACACAACACGGCATGAAGTCTGTTATTTCTACTGATGAGTTAACCGATCATATATTGAGGCGTCTCAAATGCGAAGAATGCAAATGGATTTTTGGGGGGTTGAGTTCTAATCCATGTTTAACATGGGGTGTGATACTCGCAAATCCTGACAAGGCATGGGATTGGGAATGGTTGAGCAGAAAACAGATCATTACGTGGGAGATTGTCTCGAGTAACCCTAACAAACAATGGGATTGGGGTGGGTTGAGCATGAATCTCAACATCACTCAGGACATTGTACTCAACAATCCTGACAAAATGTGGGATTGGTATTGGTTAAGTAGAAATCCATGCACTACGTTGGGTATGGTGTTGAGTTACCCATACAAAAAATGGAGTTGGTATTGGTTGAGTAGCAACCCGAGTATTACTTGGGGAGACATACAATCCAACCCATATAAACCATGGGATTGGAATATGTTGAGCACAAATCCTAACATTACATGGGATATTGTACAAACCAACCCACACAAACCATGGAAATGGATAGGATTAAGTATGAACCCTAATGTCACAATGGACATTGTACTCAACAACCCAGATAAACCATGGGACTGGTATATGTTGAGCAGAAACCCTAACATTACATGGGATATTGTACAGAACAACCCAGATAAACCATGGGATTGGATTGTATTAAGCATGAACAAAAACATCACTAATGACATTGTACTCAGTAACCCAGATAAACCGTGGAACTGGTATTATATCAGTACAAACCCGATCGTTACGTGGGAAATAGTACAAGCCAACCCAGGGAAATCGTGGGATTGGCGCGGGTTGAGTAGAAACCCCAACATGACGCTTGACATTGTACTAGAAAACCCAGATGAAGCATGGGATTGGCGTGGATTGAGCACAAATCCCAACATGTTAATTAGCGACAAAGACATTTATGGGATAGTGAAAAGACGTGAAGCAGCTATAAAGATCCAAAAAAGTTGGAGACATGTAAATACCAACCCTAGGTATCTAGTGTGTCGGAGTAGACTCTTGAAAGAGTATAATGAACTCAATTGCCCCCAATCCCATGGATTATCGGGGTTTGGTTTGGTTTGTTTGAACAATATCAAAGGTGATGTTTGGGGGAATCCCAAATTCTGAAGCGACTGATGTTCGTAAACACAGAAGTTTTTAACACACCCAAGTCAGCGACCATTCTTAACGCCAATTTTCTAACGGCGATGTCGTACATTTATTTCCATCTGATATATGTTTCATTTTACTGTTCCGCCGACTGTAGATTCCCCTCCCAAAAAGAGATCGAGTGCGCATGTGCTTCGCATAGCGCAACTCCCCTGCACTTTGCTTCACCTCCCAAGCGTTTCAATGAAAATCCCAAGCTTGAAGCGCATGATGATGGAACATCCCCCCTCCCAACCCTGCACACCCAAGCTTCTCGGATCTGAAAAGAAGGGTCTAAATACCGTTTTCGTGTACGTGTGTCTTCACTTCGAATGTGGATACACAAGAGGATGGATGAGACCAAGTTTTGTTCTACTCGTCTTCAATATTGATTCTGACCAAATCTTGTGGCATACGGGCCTTGTCCCGTAAACTTGGCAGTGTGGAAACACGCACGACACCCACGAAAGTCACAACAAAGCCGGCGACATTCCAATCATTTGTCATTATTTGTCTGCCGTCGATGATCTCGACGGGATGCGATGGCGTTGGAATGGCCTCACCGCGGTACATGATGTCACTGACCATGTCTGTCAGCTTTTCCTTGGCAGCTTCAAATGCCTCCTCCATCGTGCCTCCGGCGCCAATCGCACATCGCACATCAGGCACGGTAACCTCATGGCAGGAATATCCATCTTCGGGACGGTAACATGTGTTGTAAACCCCCCAGAATTCATAAGATTCTAGGTATCGTGAAGGTATTCTCCACCAAGGGTGCATTTGCGCTTATCTCGTTAGCCGTTATTTAAATCTTTCGAACAGCTTGCCGTGCCTTTCTCTTACGAAACCTTCTTATCCAACGGCGCAAGCAATGTTTGAAATCTCGAGTGTAGCTCAACCGTCGCACATGTCACACCGCCTTAGTATCACGCCGGGATCCCGACGTCCAGACGGAAAAAAAACGCCCGCCAAGGATAGATGGGACAGAAGCGGGATTGTGTCCACGCATGGAGCGGACACATCTTTGTCCGAGATTGCGGCCATGGTGTCCCTTCAACACATCGACCTGCAGATCTGTCAAAGATGTGTCCGCACTTCGGGGAAAATGCAACGCCTTGCAGGTCCCAGAAACCCTGAAACCCTGAAACCTTGTAGCCACCATAGTATAAGAGTCGCTTCCCACATACGATCGAACACATTGAGATTCACTGACCATTACACCATCAACCCTCCCGCACGCCTGCTCATATAATCCATCGCATCATATCGTATCGTATCTATCTGTGATTAAACGCATCATCATGCTGCCCCCTTGCGCCCATCCATCTCAAGCAAACAATGAGGAGGATTCAACTACGACTGGTAAAGCTGCCAATGCCGCTGCAATAAAAATAGCTTTTGTGGCTGCTGTTGCTTCTATGGCTGAGGTTGCTGTGAACACGGCTGTGGAGTCTGCATTGTCATCTGTGACTGCTGCTGTAGCTGAAGCTGCTAAGGCTGCCGTGGCTGCCGTGGCTGCTGCTGCGGAGTCTGCTGTGGCATCTGTGACTGCAGCTGTAACTGAAGCTGCTAAGGCTGCCATGGCTGCTGCTGCGGAGTCTGCAGTGGCATCTGTGACTGCTGTAGCTGTAGCTGCTAAGGATGCCATGACTGCTGCTGCGGAGTCTGTGGAGCCCGTGGAGCCTGTGGAGCCCATGGCGCCCGTGGAGCCCATGGAGCATTTGGAGCCCGTGCATACGACTGCAACGACTGCTACTGTGTACGCGGTCAAAAAAGCTGTCATTATGACTTTCTTGATCGACAATAGTCCTACCAGCACATACAACCGCAAGCACTTCTCAGAAATGGGTGGCCTAGCTACCTCAGGAGTTTGCGATCACCCATTCTCTGACTTATGTGGAAACGGCAAGGATGATATCAAATATACCGGAAATCGTACTGGGGCCAGTGGTAAGCGTGAGTTCTGGCTGTTGGTCCCTGAGGTGTGCAAGCTGCTGACTGAATTCAAGTTCCTGAAGAAAGACATCATCATTGCAAAGATCAGAGAGCTCTGGCAGTTGACACAGACTGATGTGCAGCTATCAGACGAGATAAAAGCTATCCTGAATATTTTGGTATCTAGGGCGAACATTCTCCTCCAGGACTGTAGTAATGAGCTAGTAGACTCTCTCCGGTCTGAGCTTGTGATCTGTGCATCTGATGTTGTCAATATGGCAAAAACTATCCTTCATGGCAACGTATGCGACCCCCATTCCATGTACCAGAATTTGGTGTCACGGTGCTGCTCCATGGCCAATCTGCATGACAGGATTCTTCATCCACATGAGTATCCAAAAGTGAAGTCCAGTGGTGTCGCAGGCCATAAGAGAGTTTCTTCTGTTGGTCCTCGCACCAGCAACAAAAAGCAGAAGCAGAAAATGCGTTCGTAGTTATTATTCATTCACGGTCAAGTCAGCGACCATTCTTAACGCCAATTTTCTAACGGCGATGTCGTACATTTGATATATCTGATATATGTTTCATTTTACTGTTCCGCCGACTGTAGTAGTAAGGTGTTCCGTACACGAAGCGGATTCATTTTAGTATTCCGTTGACTGTATCGAGATCATGTACACCGTGGCATTCGATCTTCAACCGGCGAGTTCCAACATGGACATCCGGAATATCCCTGTATCGAATTGAATTCTCCAAATGGATGTCTATTTTGTCAATGCTGAAGGATCCAGTTCCACCTTGTAATAATGCTCGGCTCCTGGCAAATATGCAAAACCTGTCCCACAAATTCTGTCTCTGACTGTATCGCGGAAACGCATTCAATGTTGACCGCATTGGTGACTGTACGCTTGCACGCACTGCATGGCTGGTGGCATGATGTGGCATGACCGGGCCATCATCAGGAGTTTATTGTGTAAGGGGGAATCGTGTGTTTATTGTACTCAGTGTCAAAATATTTGACGAAATGCGTTGGCGTCTCCCGCAGTTTGATGATGATGATGAAGAAGAGGCAGATCATCATCAATTTTGCCGCCATGAACATGAGCAACCGACTCTCCCTCTTCCCCATCCATCAGCAACCGAATCTCCCTCTTCATCATCCAGAAACAAGGCACTTTTGTTGTATGTGGATTACAATTATGTTCCTAGGGATCACATTCAGAGGACTTTGTGGGTGCACATGCGTGAAGCAGGAACCATGTTGGGCAAGAATGTGGATGGTTTGGATATACCAGGTCACCACAGCACGTGGGTTCGCTTTTTGCACCCACTCGACTTTCATGTCGTTGTGCTTCCGGGGCACTTGAAGAAGGTGGAGCTGATGGATCTGTTTGATGATCACGTGGCAAACTCACATGATGACTCGGTGCTCGTGATCGTCTTGTGTGGTCATGGATCCTCCGGTCAGCTCGTTCTGACCAACGGTGCGAAGGTGTCACTGGAGGATGTGTCACATGCGACAATGCATCACAGAGGAACAGTTTTGCCTTTCATGTTATTTTGCGGTGCGAGGCCTTCCGATGGCCTCAACCCACTGAGAGGGATCAATAACAACAACCAACTTCGACGGTGTATGTTCATCTTTGCAACCGATGACGCTGTCTTGGACTCGCAAACACTGAATGCATTTGTGAAAGCGATCGGCAGCATCATGGATACCAGGTACATTCAATGTTGTTACTCTGGGATTGAGGACGCCATTCGCGGCCACATGCGTGTGTTTAACGGATCCTCCTTGCATCTTGTGGGGGCAAACAACGAGATGCGAGGTTATTTGTTTCAACCTGCATTCGTCATGCATAGAGAATGCATTCGTCATGCATAGAGAATAGGTGAGCTTGGCTTGTGTGCCCCCCCCTGCTTCTGCATGAGAGACTACTCCCTAGAAGTCTGCTTGATACGACACAACGGAAACGCCCAAGTGTTACCGTGAATCTTTTACAAACAACATACACATTGTGTAAGACTTGACAGTGTGTTACACATTAGTAGACGTTCCACCAGACCATTAGATGCACATTGTACCAAGGCTTGACGTGTTGGCACTTCGCAAGATACCATCTACAGTTTGGGCGGGATTGGATGTGCACACACAAAATTGCCTGTTTCCTGATAGTTTTCGGTTTGCAGTTGCTACCTACCAACGCTATTTGTTGCATCGTGCTCGCAGGCGAATGGCTAAGTTCCTTGAACTTCTTGAGGGGCAGTCACAGGGACACTGGACTCTAGGCCCTGAGGGAACTGTGCAGCATTTTAGCACAGATTCTTGGAAGCTCTTGAACCCTGGTGATCATGTGGTCGTGATGATCGGAGGGTGGCGCCGTGGTTATGCACACCATGGCATTGTGATAATTCCTTATGGCCCTGGACAAGATCCTCAGGTTGCGCACTTCGTGTCTCCGACTGGTGACATGTTGATGCGAGATGCTCGATTACAGATCGGCTCGCACACCGAGTTCATTGGAGCAAGAGGGACTTTTGGTATCGTGCCGTATGCCTCTGCCAACTCCGAGTCCGAGAAATTCGAACGCCAACGCGCCGTTGACCTTGCCAAGGGGATGTTTGAATCACCTGAGTTTGCTCGGAAGAAGTACAATCTGATTGCATGGAATTGCGAGTGCTTTGCTTGGGTCTGCAAAACTGGTGACATCAATGCGCATTCCCACCAAGTTGAGCGTGTCCTAAAAGCCATCAGCGATGATCTGCGGAAGGGGGAGAGGTCCATTCTTCTGCGAACGGGAGCAGTTGATTCAAGTTATTGTATTGTCGCATGACACTTCGCCTACCCATCCAACTGCATAGGGTTCATCAGCTAAAATGCTGAAATGCTCACATCGTGAGCCAGCACTTTGACTTTTCAGGCTACTGTACATCCAGTCCATCTTTTTCTTTTTCGTCTAGGCACCAGGGGATATGTCGTTCATGAGCCCACGCGACTTCGACGAGCTCTTTCTTCATCATCTTGTTCCGAAGAAGGATGCGCATTTTCGAACACGACGCCTGTGTGTTCGATATCGCTGTCTCCAAGTCTTGCTTGATCGTTTGAAACTTGGAGTGCGTATCAGAGTCGCCGTTGAAACGTTCGAGTGCGACAGTCAACGCATCGACGATTTCGTGAAGACAATGCATCTCTACATTGTCGTGCAGTTGTCGTTCGCACAGCGTGTCGACCATGACCGCATTTTTAAGTGTAAGCTGAAGTACCATGTTCTTGATGAGGCTGCGCAAGCCACCGTGGCGTCGTGTGGACGAGGAGTACGATTTTGAGTGGCCCGATTTGAAAAGATAATAATAATTTAAATTAGGGAATAAACCATTTCATTATATTCCCTAAAGAGCCTGTGTTGACATACATTATAACTCGGGTTTGTATTGACGTATCGCCATATTTTCTGAATGGTTCTTGCTGCTCTACATCTACGTATGATATCGCAAATGTCTTGGGTAGATAACAACATATTGGGGTTTGAGCTCAACTCATACCAATTCCATGGGTTATCGAGGTTTGCTACGACAACATCCCACGTGATATTGGGGTTTGCGCTCAATCCACGCCAATCCCATGGTTTGTCGGGGTTGGCTTTGATAATATCACATGGGATATGTACGGTTTTGCTGATCCAGTACCAATTCCATGGGTTGTCGGGGTAGGCTTGGATAATATCCCATGTGATGTTGGGGTTTCTGCTGACCCAGTACCAAATCCAATTTTTGTTGGGGTTGGCTTGTATAATATCCCAAGTGATATTGGGGTTTGCGCTGATCCAGGTCCAATTCCATGGTTTGTCGGGGTTGGATTGCACAATATCCCATGTGATATTGGGGTTTTCGCTGATCCAGTACCAATCCCATGGTTTATCAGGGTTGGCTTGTACAACATCCCAAGAGATGTTGGGGTTTGCGCTGATCCAGTTCCAATTCCATTGTTTATCTGGGTTGGCTTGTATAATATTCCATGTGATATTGGGGTTTTTGCTAATAAAAAACCAATCCCATGGTTTATCAGGGTTGTCTTGTATAATCTCCCATGTGATGCTGGGGTTTGCGCTCAATCCACACCAGTTCCATGGTTTGTCGGGGTTGGCTTTGACAATAAACCATTTGACGCAAGGGTTTTTGCTGATATTATACCAATCCCATGGTTTATCTGTGTTGGTTTGTATCATATCCCATGTGATATGTGGGTTTGCGCTCAATTCACGCCAGTCCCATTGTTTATCAGGGTTGGCTTTAATAATATCCCATATGAAATTTGGGTTTGCGCTCAATCCACGCCAGTCCCATGGTTTATCTGGGTTGGCTTGTATAATATCCCATGTTATGCAGGGGTTTCTGCTGACCCAGTACCAATTCCATGGTTTGTCTGGATAGCATTCGATAACTTCCCGCGTCAAACATGGATTATAACTCAATAAACACCAATCCCACTTGTGTTCCATACATTTGACCCGTCTCGAGATGTGGCTATTTATTTCTGCTGTAATCATAGTTTAATGGATTATCTCGTATAATATCCCACGTGATGTTGGGGTTTGCGCTTATGTAAAACCAAGCTATTTATTTCGGTATTCGAAACCCATGTTGTCTGCCACGATGCGCAAGACGTTGGGTCCGTGAAAAAACGCTACACATGACATCATCCATGGCAGCTTGGTGCGGGCTCCTTGACACCGTGAGCTTGCCGGGATGCTCAAACTCTTCATAAGATATCATAACGTTTTCGAACCCTGTGGAGTGCGACGTAGGTGTCGACAGTGTCCCGCCGTTTTCGCGGAGGAGGCATGCATCTTATTGGCGGAGGAGGCATGCATCTTATTATACATGAAAACGATTGGTATTAAAATGTCACATTCCAGCAAATCGGCATCTTCGGACATTGTCATGGTTGAGAAGATTTGGGTACATTGCATGATTTGATTGCAAAATTCTGAAAGGCCATGGTTCCGTACAAAACGTTGTAGTCTGAAATGATTTGATCGAGGAGTTCAGGTTTGTTTTCGTTGTTTTGATACCATTTGATGAGCCGTTCGCAATTGATTTCAATATTTGGCGGATACTTGCCTGTTGAGTGTATCCATTGCATGACAATGCATACAAGTTGTGTGGCAAGATTTTTGTCGATTGATGGAGGGTGTTGCAAAACTTGAGTTATATCCATTTTAATATATGCATTAATTAGCAAACAATAATACATTGTTTGACGCATTGTTTCTTATGCCTCGGTTGATAAACGGACCTCAAGGTGTACCGTACACTCCAGAAAGCGGTTTCATTTTAGTATTCCGTCGAGTGTAAAAGGATGTGGTCTCACTCCAAGGCCCCCCCAAAATACAGAACGAACGCGAGAATCATTTGATTGACCGAAAAATTGTATGAAGAATGCCGGAGGCTCACATCAATCCCTATTTTAAACGTGTTCACATGAACACCTCTGAAAAGACTGTAACAACAATACAAAAATAAATATCAAACCACACACCGTACATAAAACCAAGGAACCCCCAACACAACATACATTAAGGTTGCTGTTGAAGACAACTGCAGGCAAAAAGAGGTCACGAAACTCACATCCCATGACTGATTTGAACTGTAAAATAAACACCCCAGTGTGACCGTACACAACAAGTTTCACGCCGAGTGTAAAGATTGATCGATTCCCTGTACTTTAACAACCCCCTATTCTCCTCTTTTTGGAAAACCGCTAGTCATCGGTGGTGGCCCAGCAACCACCACCGCGAACGAGAAAATGTCTTCGTCTTCGTCGGTGTCTTCTTCATCTTTCCACGTTGAGATGTTACCGTTCCCGTTGATCCGTTCCATCGCGACGCTCTGCGGCGAGACCGCAATTTTGTGCACCAACAAAGCCATCCGCGGCGGGTTCGCATGGCCGGATCGGCTGGAGCTCGCAATTCGAGAGGCCAAAACCCTCGACAAGAACACACTGTTCCGCATGCAATGCGACCTCGGTGCCGTGGGGACTTGCGAACGGATGCTGGATAACGAGTCCGATGCATTTTCTAGGGCTGCGATGCTTCTTGCGAAGCCTCCGAACTACTCTGGGGAGACGGCATTGATTGGGGGGTGTAAACAGGGCAACGTCTCCCTGGTCGAGATTCTCATTAGGAACTCTCCGAACGAGCAAGTGCTTGCGACGAATAATCATGGGATGTCGGCACTGATGCGTGCTTGTGGCATTCAGGGGGGGCATGCGAATGCAGCATGTGTCAATATTCTTCTTGGATACTCTCCGAACGAACAAGTGCTGGCGACAGACAATCATGGGATGTCGGCATTGATGTGGGCATGTATCCATGGTCACGCGGCCTGTGTCAAGATTCTGCTTCGACATTCCCCCGACACACAAGTGCTGGCGACCGATCATTTCGGATTGTCGGCATTGATGATGGCGTGTTTCCATGGTCACGCGGCCTGTGTCAAGATTCTTCTTCGTCATTCCCCCTACACCCAAGTGTTGGCGACCGAATGTCATGGGAGGTCGGCACTGATGTATGCGAATGCGTCCTGTGTCAAGATTCTTCTCCGAATTCCATCATGATTTGAATTTGTGACGTGACAGTATTGATGAGCTCCTCGACATCTGATGAAGGCAACACTTTGTAAGCTTTCTTTCCCCATTCTCTAGCCTGGTTTGCTGCATCTTTGTTAAACTCGGGTTGAATGCTGACTTTGAGCCACTCTGTGCTGTTCAATCGGCTGAAGGAGAAGTAATGGGCGTTCCTGCCTCCCGTCCGATTTTGACTGGTTGAGAAACATGGTATGGAGCGGAATTGTGATTCCTTGGTTGGTGGGTATCAACATCTCGACAGCAGCCGCAGCGACGCGTGTGTGAGTATGCGGCATGTGTCGTGATAACATAATGCATACCGCCAGGCAAGTTCCTCTTACACTCACCGCTTGCAGATACCGCCAGGCAAGTGCAACCAAGGGTTTATAGGTTTATCCCAACTCATTGTTTATTTATACCATCCTGTACACACATGTTCATCGAACATGCAGTCGAACACGCGATCATCGTTTCCACTCCTTACGTGTCCCCATGACATTCTTGGTCGTATTGCCCTATTCTCTTCCAACCCAAAGATTGTATTAGTGTGTAAAACTCTGTGCAAAAGATTTTCTGGATGGCCCCTTACCGGACTGATCCAACCACCACAGCGAGTTGGAGAGATGATGGCGAAAGGGGGGCGCGCCGACCTTCTAGCAGTATGCTTGGTGTCCAATCCTCTTGTACAGGTTAAGGGGGGCCCTACAATTGAGGGCGAACCAAATGAAAACGAGCTTCTCTATGTGGCTGCCAAGGCCGGTCACGCAGATGTCTGCAAGCTGCTCATGGATCCAGCGGTGGCTGGAATTGAGTTCAGGGCCCGGGCTAACTCTGTCAACAGCTTTGCCTTGCGTGAGGCTGCCTATGGAGGTCACGCAGATGTCTGCAAGATGCTCATGGATCCAGAGGGTGGCTGGAGTTGAGTTCAGGGCCAGGGTGAACTCTGTCAACAGCTGGGTATTGCGGCTGGCTGCCAATGCAGGTCACGCAGATGTCTGCAAGCTGCTGATGGATCCAGAGGTGGCTGGAATTGAGTACAGGGCCGTGGCGAACTCTAGCGACAGCTGGGCCTTGCAGGTGGCTGCCAATGCAGGTCACGCAGATGTCTGCAATCTGCTGATGGATCCAGCGGTGGCTGGAATTGAGTTCAGGGCTAGGGCGAACTCTCTCAACAGCAGGGCCTTGTGGCTGGCTGCGAAGGAAGGTCACGCAGATGTGTGCAAGATGCTGATGGATCCAGAGGTGGCTGGAATTGAGTTCAGGGCCCTGGCGAACTCTAACCTCAGCTGGGCCTTGGGGCGGCTGCGAATGCCGGTCACGCAGATGTCTGCAAGCTGCTCATGGATCCTGCGGTGGCTGGACTTGAGTTCAGGGCCAGGGCTAATTCTAGCGACAGCTGGGCATTGTGGCTGGCTGCCCATGCAGGTCACGCAGATGTCTGCAAGCTGCTGATGGATCCAGCGGTGGCTGGAATTGAGTTCAGGGCCAGGGCGTACACTTTCGACAGCAGAGCATTGTGGGCGGCTGCCAAGGAAGGTCACGCAGATGTCTGCAAGCTGCTGATGGATCCAGAGGTTGCTGGAGTTGAGTTCAGGGCCCGGGCGAACTCTGTCAACAGCTGGGCCTTGATGGTGGCTGCGAAGGCTGGTCACGCCGATGTCTGCTTGCTTTTGATGGATCCAGATGTGGCTGGCCCCGAGTACATGGCCATTGTGAATCTTGACAGTGCGTCCGTAGTTCCTCTGGCAGCGGCACGCCCCTCTCCGAGAGGACCCTGACGCAGGTCCGGCTATGCAGTGCCATGCCCTGCATGGCTCTGAAGGTGACGGAGCCGGCGCCTCCCTGGAGGAAGGCGTCGTCGTCCTCGTACTTGCTTGCTTCTGCCGGGTTCACCCTGCTCATTCGCTGCACGATGCTCCTGAGCACCGGCAGCATCGAGTCTTGCAGGTCCGCCTTCCCAGCGGCAGTCTGCTGGTACGTCCTTTGGATAGCAATTTCGCGTGACCAAAACGTTCACCACCCACCCAACCCCGTGGGTTGCTACACCGTAAGGTGTGCCGTACACGAGGCGGTTTCATTTTAGTATTCCGTCGACTGTAGTATCTGAACTCATGGTTGGGCGACTCGTGATAATTGTTCGGCACATCTACACCGCCTCCTGGAGTGTACGGTACACCTTATGGTGTAACCTTTATGGTGTAGCAACCCACGGGGCAGTGGAACACCATCATGTTTTTTTTGTAGCCCATCAACCATCACGCATCCCTGCAAAATGGAAG
The DNA here is from genome assembly GCA_013435795.1 of Chlamydomonas sp. ICE-L. Lineage (NCBI taxonomy): Eukaryota > Viridiplantae > Chlorophyta > Chlorophyceae > Chlamydomonadales > Chlamydomonadaceae > Chlamydomonas > Chlamydomonas sp. ICE-L. The sequence continues at coordinate 1,021,733 of JACBWV010000678.1, read as the reverse complement.
CGGTCTCCCTTGACCCAACAGTTCCATGCAGTGCAGCCTTGCGATTGTGAGAGCAGAGGAGCGGTCCCGGTCCGAGTAAGTGCTGGTTTCTGGAGAGAAATCGCAGTCCTCGTACCTCAGGGTACCGCTTGATCGAGTTGTTGTCGACAAGAGAGGGGGCTAAGCCACCCCTCCTGTGTTTTTCTTGGATTTGTTTACGTGTGCAGTACACCCTCACCGCCAACTGGTCGCGATAAGAGACCTTTGGAGTCTCCTTCAATGGGGTGTGACCCAACAACTCGTAACCTAGACGAATCTGCCCTTCCGTGGTTATTTGGACACTTGGAATTTTGTAAACACATTCCTTCTTGGCACCGGTTTCCCAAGACATGAGAGTCGTCTTGAACTCATCTGTCACATGAACCTCCTCTTTGAAGAGGCGCTTGCAGGAAGCGAACATAGATCCCGTAGGCACAGCTACCTCTCCTGGTCCGGTAGCCTTCAAAGTCGTGATTGCAGAACCATATGCTACGCGAACCCTCAGGTCAGGATGATCCAACTTCATTTTGCGCTTGATCCCTGCCCAAAATGAGTCCATAGCCTTGCGCTTGCCAATGTACCTCTGAAAGTTGTCTCGGGAATTCTCTGCGAAGGAGTGCCATCCTCCACCACTCGTCGGAAAACGTATCGTAATTTTTCAAGTAAGCCGAGATATCATCTGTCCTGGATGTACTCAACGCTGCTCCATTTTCACGAAGAGACTCCCATCTAGGAATCATGTCTGAGAAACGTTTTTCTTGCTGTTTTTTCTGTTTCTTGATACCAGACTTGTGGTAAAAAGCTCCGCGTGTAAGCTTCCATGTCTTGCTTTTGTCGTCTGCCAGATACGTGACTGTAGCGATGTTGCTCCTACCAGGATCCACACCCAGAACGACGATACCCATATCGGGCAATGTCGTTTTGAGTTTATGGTCATACTGTTCTGAGACGGTCCATACCTTCATCGTCACGAGACCTCTTACTTGTCTTCTTCAGATCGGATACACGAACCTGTACTGTCTTGCTGTACTGCCATGCTCAATGAGACTCCGTCAGTACAGATGCTACAATCGAACACCCACCCCGTCTTGACAGGTGGTTTCTTGAAGAAGGAACCTGCGACTGTTTTTCGGGCGTTCACGAGCGTGTCATACCTACCCTTTGCATGTCTGTACTCGTCAGTATCCTTGATATCATTAACGTCAGCATCGTACTTCTGTTGGGCCAACTTGTATGCCTCCCATTCACCAGGACCACATGATTTTTTCTTCTTAACTGCAGGCTTCAGAGGCAACATGAAGCGGTCGGGATCCTTTACATCTTTCCACTTTGAAAGCTCGACGATGTTTGGGTCTTTGGGGAACACGTGCCTGAATAGGTTCACGAGGGTCTTCATGTCAAGGCGGACATGCGCCCGTTGGACATTAAAGATGGGCATCAACCGGATACGACGTGCACCAATAGACTCCAACCGTGTCTGCATCCAATAATTGAAACGGACCATGGTCGGGAAGTCCATGTCTTTGCCATAGTCATCATAAAGTCGACTTCCATCTGGAACTTTCAGCCTGACTCGAACTTCACGGACATACTCCTGAACAGACTCTGGCCAAGATTCCATCTCCTGTATTTCTTGTTGGATAACCCTCATCACGTCGTACACACGGATGGTCTTCGGAGCTTTCAGTGCATTCAAAGTAGCCTTAGTGAGGCGTGTCAGACGAGGTACCAAAGGAACCCATGCGTTGTTCGACACGACAGTGCTCAATGTGTGACCGGCATAGTTCAAAACCTGGTCGAAATAGATAGGGTAGGAGTTGATGTAGTCAGGGTCATCGCTACCAAGCACCTTTCCGATTACGTCTTTCACGGATTCGTATGATATTCTACTCTCTTCATCTGGGAAGACACCGTCAACTCCGATCCTTAGCCAATCCTTCCAGTAGGTATCCTTCATATCGTACATATTAGGAATCGGCAGGTCACCCCTCCATGAGCCTCGTGACATGGAAAGTCAGCACCAGACTGGAACGCCGCAACATGCGGCTCACCACATTGACGAGCTGATCCACATGCTCCCTAAACTTACCGAATTCTTCATCGTCAAGACTCATTGCCTTCTTCAGGGCGCATTTCACGACACACATCTTTTCCACCGTCTTGTATTCTGGAGGGGGTCTGGCGATGAGACCATTGTCTTCGCATAAACGGACAATATCGTCCTTCTTGTCCTTTGATGAGTATGCTACTTCGGCCAATTTTAGTAGCTCCTTCAATTTCGCGACTGTCGGAGGTTTCGTTGCCATCTTACATAATTTATACATCACAGAACTCTTTATACAAACATCACATACGTGTTCCATACGTGGTCAAAACAACCCATAATGATTTTATCAGTGAGGTTGCTGAATGCTAAGGAAATCATATCAGACACGTGCGTCTTTGTATTGTTTGGTATATAGTTCAATCGACGAAAGTCCTTCTTCACCTTAGCGAAGCACAGCTCAATAGCATTGAATTCTGGACTGTAAGGAGGAGTGTAACAAATATTTACGGGGCTTCTGAGGACCAAGTTCTTATGGATACTGGCGTTGTCCATTATTACTACTGAATTATTGCACAACTCAATGAGTCAATAAATGCAGCGAAGTCCGTCTTCTTCACAGATCCTTTCTTCACAACGAACTCCTTCCTACCATCTGAAAAAAACTGCCATCAACAAACTATGGTGTACCCACCCACCAGTAGTTTTAACGATAACAGGTTTTCCTACAGGGGAATACCCATAATGTGGCTTGAGACACTCACTAAACCAACATTCGTCAACTGATACTAAAATTTTCCCAGCATTGATTGTATCCTTGTATCTACTACAAAATTCAGTGACATGTGGAACTAAGTCCCCTTTACAACTGTCCACGGAGTTTGCTCCTTTTCTTGTAAAACCAATGAGTTTTATGAAACGATACACTGTTTTAGTTGATAATCGTAAATTGTGAGTACTTTTGAAAAATGCAACAACACCTCTTGCGGTTGTGCATTGAGTTGACAATAAAAACAATTTCAACAACTCTTTGTTCGTCTCAAAAAGTTTGCTTACAAATTCACGTCGTTTTCGATTTACACCAAAGCGTTTCCACCTACACAGAGTAGAACGACTGATGTTCGTAAACACAGAAGTTTTTAACACACCCAAGTCAGCGACCATTCTTAACGCCAATTTTCTAACGGCGATGTCGTACATTTATTTCCATCTGATATATGTTTCATTTTACTGTTCCGCCGACTGTAGTGACCAACAAGCCTCCTTCAATCCCCCCCCTAGTATTGGTATCAAAGTCTCAAGACTTGCCAAACTCATAACGGAATGGTTAAGAGATTTTCGAGCATGATGCCAACCGGACACTGTCTGCAGGACCCAGTGCACATAATACTCCGTGCAACACACTATATTGCAAGTGTCGATCATTGGACTTTTTCTTCCGTTTTGTCGATATGTCTCTACACTCGGTGGACGAACAAAATGAATCAACGTCTCCCAATTTTTGTTGGCCTGAACAAATGCATTGCACCACCACCACGTGTGTGTACGGGGGGCGAATTCTGGTTCGTTCGGCGCATTGAATGAGTCGCAGTTGGACAGAGAGAGAGATTCGCGTGTGTAAGGCTTTGTGAGGATGGATGATGCGTCATGTGTCGTGACAATACGAGTGCGAGTGGGTGCGTGGCCAGCAACAAATGGGCGTTCCTGCCTCCCGGCCGATTTTTTTAAATTTCTAATCAGGATTAGAGCCTCTTGAACGACTCGTTAGCTTGAGACATAAGCACCATGGAATTACAAATCCGCTCCATACCATGTTTCGCAACCAGTCCAAATCGGCCGGGAGGCAGGAACGCCCATTAACATCAACAGCATCACCTCGACATCCGCCGCCGTGCGTGCGTTATCCGATCATGTTTCCTCCGTTCGCCTAACCAACTCACAATTAATTTCATTGGACGAGACATGCGACACCCTGCCGATTGCAAGTCATGGACTGAATTGGCTAACACGTTCACTAAACTGTGATATGGTATGAAAGGAACACCCGTAAATTTGTAAATTTAATCTTACTCACTACTATTTTGCTTAATGGGTTTAAGTAAATCAGGTCAAAAAGCATAAGGCGATGATAATTATAAAAAGAAAACTAATATGAACGATTGTCGCTTGGTTATTCAGGCATCCACTCACCCCGTGTCTGATATAGATAGAGTTGTTTCTCGTCAAGACTGCTACATACATGTCGATCTGAACAGGAGATATGTGAAGACTTCAACGAAATACAAGTTGATTTACCTTACATGCAAACAACTAGAGAACCGGGGAGATTGCTGGTGTTCAAAGAAAATGATTCTTGCATGCAATTAATAACATGAGTCAAACCCGTCCACATAGTATCGAGACAGCCCTCCGATTTGCTAACTTATTCGGACTACATTCAACTGAGCTGCACTTTCTTAGAATTTGCAGTAAACATAACTGCACTTGAACAAGTATCTATTACCGATTAATAATCCGGTGATACCAGGAGGCAAAGTAGTACCATTCCCTATTAATCCAATTATCATGTACAACTCCATGACGCAATGTATCAACCCCATGCCTGCCTTCCAATCCCTCCCTGAACCAGAGCGGCATGGCCACTTGGTTGAAGTTTTTATCTGCATACCGTTTGCAATTATATGTTTCATAATGTCGCCAGTCAAATCGAGACTGTCATGTGGCTTACATTCGCAAGTATAGCCACTCTCCTCAAACTTTGCAGCAATGTGTACATGTGTACCACAATCGACCGTCTGTCCAAGTTGTACATAGAGAATTGTAATTGATTCAATATACTGTAACATTATTGACCGGTCTGAGTGTAACAAAGGGTTTTTGAGGCCATTGGAAGTCTGATCAAAAAGACACAGACGTTGGTTGTCTCAACTCAGCTGTACTCGGTGCCAGCCGCATCTGAATCAATCAGCAGCTTGCAGACATCTGCGTGACCTGCATGGGCAGCCGCCCACAATGCACTGCTGTCGTTAGAGTTCGCCAGGGCCCTGAACTCGAGTCCAGCCACTGCTGGATCCATAAGCATCTTGCAAGACATCTGCGTGACCTGCCTTGGCAAGCCGCCCACAATGCCCTGCTGTCGAAAGTGTTCGCCTGGCCCTGAACTCAATTCCGCCACCTCTGGATCCATCAGCAGCTTGCAACATCTGCGTGACCTGAAGGGGCAAGCCAGCCGCAAGGCCACCCTGCTGTCGTAGAGTTCGCGCGGGCCCATGAAACTCAATTCCAGCCACCTATGCGATCCATGAGCAGCTTGAGACATTGCTGCTGTGACCTGCCTTGGCAGACCCTCACGCAAGGCCCTGCATGTCGCTAGAGTTCGCCCTAGCCCTGAAACTCAATTCCAGCCACCTTGGATCCAGGAGAAGCTTGCAGACATATGCGTGGAACCTGCCTTGCAGCCTCACCGCACAAATGGGCCCTGCTGTCGCTAGAGTTAGCCCGGCCCTGAACTCCAGTCCAGCACCACTGGATCCATCAAGCAGCTTGCAAACATCTGCAGTGACCGTCCTTAGCAGCGGCCATGCAATGCCCAGCTGTCGGTGCGTGTGCCAAGGGGCCCTGAACTCAAATCCAGCCACCGCTGGATCCATTAGCAGCTTGCAGACATCTGCGTGACTCTTCCCTTCGACAGCTGCGACCACAAGGCCCAGCTTTCGCTAGTTACCGCCCGGGCCCTGAACTCAATTCAGCCACTTGAGATCCATGAGCATCTTGCGGACATTGTGTGACCTTCTTGGCACAGCCGCCCACACGGCCACTGCTGGCGGTTTAGCAGTTCGCCCCGGGCCTATACTCAAGTCTCAGCCACGACTGGATCCATGAGCAGCTTTGAGACATCTGCGTTGACCTTCTCCAGGAAGCGGCCCACACTGCCAAGCTGTCGCTTGGTGGGGTTCGCCCTGGCCCATGAACTCAATTCCAGCCCCCTCTGGATCCTCATCAGCAGCTTGAGAATCTGTGTGACTGCCTGGCAGCCGCCCACAAGGCATGCTGTCGCTTAGAGTTCGCCGGG
>JACBWV010000678.1:771982-1012581 GCA_013435795.1 Chlamydomonas sp. ICE-L | reverse complement strand
ATATTGCATCCGTTGTTTGCCGATGGCTATGACCAAAAAATCTCTCCTCTCGTCCTCGTCCGGCAAGCGGTGATATGTCGTCCACGTCGGTGTTCGAAATGTCCAGGTGAACCAACGAAGTGAGTCCGGCAAGCGGTGATATGTCGAGCACGTCGGTGTTCGAAATGTCCAGGTGAACCAACGAAGTGAGTCCGGCAAGCGGTGATATGTCGAGCACCTTGCTCAGGCGACAAAACGAAATGAAGCCGGACAGCGATAATCGGTCTTCGACCTTCGAGAGTGCCCATTGAAGGACCAGCCGCCGCACTGAAGCGATCGCCTCTCTTCCTGGACACGCCGACTGTAGCTTAGTTGGTTGCGGTTATTATATGCATCAAATTCCCTTGTCATGTGAGTAAATGAGCATCACACAGACAAGTAAGCCACAAGTAATGTACATTTTAGGGCGCAGGGAAAGTGGGAAGAGTCACGCTATCACTCAACTTATTGCTCAACATTCACCACCCACTATAATATTGGTCATGACAGAACATAATAAGGAGTACCATGCTTTACATACACCAGAGGCAACGTTGTGTAAACTGTCTGAATCTGAATCAGAATCACCTTCACTTGACGGTTTCAATGTGCTAGCATTTGATGACATCCATCTTTTTAATGTACAAGGCCGCCAATTGTTACACAATGCCATGCAGTCGAAAGCTCGTGCCGTCATCGTGTCTGTCTCTCACCCGTGCAGCATTCCCCTAGACGGTCGAGACACCATCTTACAACTCAGTCAGTATCATGACCATCACGGATCTGACTGGCTGAAGATGTTGAAGGCCACGTACGCATTCAAATTCTACACTTGACGGAATACTAAAATGAAACCGCTTTCTGGAGAGTACGGCACATGTAGATGCAAATGTGCCTGGTTCTGGAAACCAATCCAGCCGTGTGCGAGCATGGAGTAGTGGGACACCTTGTATTTCATGATAAAGTGTGCTTAAGGAAATGTGGTGCATGATTTTATCACCAAAATAATAATGCAAACATAGAATGGATGCAAATCATCCTTTACCTGTTCTACAAAATAGTGCATGTACACCCAATGACAGTAACCACATCGTCAATAATGTGCTCAATTATGTAAACAAATGCACAAGTAAGGTATCAATCATTGTATTTCCAGAGTGTGGCAGCGGATATCATGAGTGGAATGTTTTAATAGCCCTCATTCAAACCGGTTATAACATCAATACAGCGATTTTCATGGATAGCCATATCGAACCCCATTCGGTGGACGAGTGGCTTAGGCTGTCTCAAGTGCACCATGTCGCGACAAAAGTCGTTGACTCGTACGTAGCGCTGGAGCATTGGACGAAGGAGCAAACCTCCCCAAACAAAGTGTTTGTAATTTACATCAATGGTGGGCTGAAGTTCGGTGAGTCGTATTGTGCCAAACATGGATCCTCTGCATGTCTCACTGCGGCGGCACAATTCTGGAAGTGGTGTGACCAGAACGCAGCTAACCAACTCACAATTAATTTCATTGGACGAGACATGCGACACCCTGCCGATTGCAAGTCATGGACTGAATTGGCTAACACGTTCACTAAACTGTGATATAAAAAAGCAGCTAACAAACCAGAATTCGCCCCCGTACAGACAGTTTTAGTATAGATCCGAATTAGATTTGTGTTAGATACGTGTGCGTCGGTATCACACCGTGCGCGACACTCGATGCGATGAGATGAGATGAGAAAACCCGAATTCAGGCCAAATTCCCATGAACACGGCGTCCCCTTTTGTGTGAGGATCCGCCAACCTTGGTAGATGTATGTGGACAAGACGACCTCGCCGTCTCTTAGCGGATTCAGCTAAATGCAGCCCCTGCATCAACAATCACCGGCACATCCCTTTCGGGGAATATCGCATCTCTTCGATATTGCGTCCCATGATTTGGTCGCCTTGCCATATTTCACGCCTTCATTCGAGCAATGGACGGCACCGCATCGCGCTGTGATTGCGTGTTTATCGAACGAGCTCATGGCGGTTTTGGAATTATTGGTCAGCCTGGCCATGAGTTCATAACTATTATGACATTTGCTCTCGATACAAGATTTGAGGGGCTTTTCAGTTTTCTCAATGACTTCACCTGCAGCCGATAGTTTATCATTGCATTTTGTTACTTTTCTGCACTTTGATGCTTTCATGCGGAGCGCGCCTGCCCACTCTATCCATTCATCAAGCGTCCGTTCTTTTTTGTCAGAGGCCTCATGCTTCATAAACGCGACGAACTCTTCGGACGTGTACGAGTCGTCCTTCTTTCCGCGTGGACGGGGACCTGTGTAGCACACGACATCAGATCGACTCTTCGTTTCTTTTTTCGCTTTACAGTCAACGGAATGTACGGCACACCTTGCGGTGTAACCTAATGTTGTCGCGACCACCGGAGGGGGACCGAGTGGTGTCTACAACAATACGAGTTTTTATTCATCAACAACAACAGAGCTGCTGTGGGCAAATGGAAGAGGTCGTCCTAGACCCATCAATTCCATGCAGTGCAGCCTTGCGATTGTGAGAGCAGAAGAGCGATCCCGGTCCGAGTAAATGCATGTTTCTGGAGAGAATCGCAGTCCTCGTACCTCTGGGTACCGCTCGATCAATTTTTGAGAATCGACAAGGGAAGTGGCGAAGCCACCCCTCCTGTGCTTCTCTTGTGCGCCTTTACGTTTATTGTACAACCTTACCCCTAAGTGGTCGCAATCAGCGACCTTTGGCATCGTTTTCGATTTCGTGTGACCAAAACGTTCACCACCCAACCTAAGCTTCACGTCTGCTGAACAAACGCTTGGGATCTTGTAAACACGTTCTTTTTCTTTACCCGTCTCCCACGACATAAGAGTCGTTCTGAACTCATCTGTCACAGAAACGTCCTCTTTGAAAATTCTTTTACACGATGCGAACATGGCCCCAGTGGGAACTGCAACTTCTCCCGGTCCAGTAGGCTTCAGTTTCGTGATGGCAGATCCGTAGGCCACGCAAACCTTCATATCAGGAAGTTCTTTCATCATGCACCGCTTGATACCCGCCCAGAAAGAGTCTTTGACCTTTCGTTTTCCGATGTAACGCTGCAAGTTGTCACGGGATTCTCGGCGTCGCAAAGCCAATCTCCACCACTCTTCAGAAAACTTAGCGTAATTTGACAAGTACGCCGAGATCTTATCCGTCCTCGATGTACTCAAAGCTGCTCCATTTTCACGCAGAGACTCCCACATAGGAATCATGTCAGCAAAACGCAGTTCCTTCTGCCTTGTCTGCTTCTTGATACCCGACTTGTGGTAAAATGCACCACGTGTCAGCGTCCATGTCTTATTTTTATCGTCTGCCAAATACGTTACCGTAGCGATGTTGCTCCGTCCTGGGTCCACACCCAGGACGACGATACCCATATCGGGCAATATCGTTTTAAGTGAGCCGTCGTATTTTTCTGCGATCTTGATACCTTCTTCTTTACGAGGGTTCTTACAGATCTTCTTCAGATCTGAGACAAGGACCTGTACTTTCTTGCTGTACTGCATGCTCAAGGAGACTCCGTCAGTACAGATGCTGCAGTCGAAAACCCACCCATTCTTGACAGGTGGTTTTCTGAAGAAGGAACCTGCGACTGTTTTTTGGGCGTTCACAAGCGTGTCATACAAACCCTTTGCATGTCTGTACTCGTCAGTAGCCTTGATATCCTTAACATCATCATCGTACTGCTTCAGGACCGACTTGTATGCCTCCCATTCACCAGGACCACATGATTTTTTCTTCTTCTGTGCAGGCCTCTGGGGCAACATGAAGCTGTCGGGATTCTTTACATGTTCCCACTTGGAAAGCTCAACGATGTTCTGGTCATTGGGGAACATGTGCCTGAACAGGTTCACGAGGGTCTTCAGGTCAAGGCGAACATGCACCCGTTGGACATTGAAGATGGGCATCAATCGGATACGACGTGCATCCATATCCTCCAACCGTGTCTGTATCCAATAATTAAACCGGACCATGGTCGGAAAGTCCATGTCTTTGCCATAGTTATCATAAACTCGACTTCCATCTGGAACACTCAGCATCTCCCTAACTTCATTGACGTACTCTTGAACAGACTCTGGCCATCCCTCCATGTTTTGGACTTCTTGCTGAATAGCCTGCATCACGTCGTATCCCCGAATGATCTTCGATGTGTCCAGCGTCTTCGGGGCATTTAATTTATTTAAAGTGGTGGAAGTGAGTCTGGCCAGACGTGGTATCAAAGGAACCCATGCGTTGTTTGACACGACAGTGCTCAATGTGTGACCTGCATAGTTCAATACCTGATCGAAATAGATCGGATAAGACTTGATGTAGTCAGCGTCGTCATTACCAATTACATCGCCGATGGAGTCCTTCACAGATTCATACGATATCTTGCTTTCCTCATCAGGGAAGATTCCGTCTACCCCGATACGGAGCCAATCCTTCCAGTAGGTATCTTTCATGTTGTACAGGTCTGGAATCTCTAGACCTTTCTCTAAGAGACTCGTGATGTGGAAAGTCAGCACCAGACTGGACCGCCGTAACATGCGGCTCACCACATTGAAAAGCTGGTCCACATGCTCCCTAAACTTACCGAATTCTTCATCGTCAAGACTCATTGCCTTCTTCAGGGCGCATTTCACGACACACATCTTTTCCACCGTCTTGTATTCTGGAGGGGGTCTGGCGATGAGACCATTGTCTTCGCATAAACGGACAAGATCGTCCTTGTTGGACTTTGACGAGTATGGTACTTCAGCCAATTTCAGTAGCTCCTTCAATTTCGCGACTGTCGGAGGTTTTGTCGCCATCTTCCATAATCAATACGTCACAGACCGCTTTATACACATAAGTGTTCCAAACGTGTTCAAAACAACCCATAATAATTTTATCAGTGAGGTTGCCGAATCTTTGTTTCATTCGGTATGTAGTTCAAACGTGTGACGTACACTAGGCGGTTTCATTTTAGTATTCCGTCGACCGTGTGCGTGATGTGGCCCTTGTGGAGCTTGGTGTTCGATTGGAAGACCGACCAGATTGCAAGGCCATTTGGAAGCTAGACGACCCAGCAGTTATAAAGGCTGAGCAGCAGGAGCGAGCTAAGACAGCATCTGCGGCTAGGTCGTTCATCCATGGGGGCGTACAGTCAACGGAATACTAAAATGGAACCGCTTCGTGTACGGCACACCTTACCAATAGTGTCTTTAGATGCGGTTACAAACCTTGAATTGGTCAACTTTTCAGAATCCCCAAAATATAAGGTGTCCCAATATCAAATGTCCCTAGCTGTACGCGTACATCGATCGAGTGTAATGTACCCCTGTGAATTCCCCCCTCCGTTTGCGTGCGTGCGTGCGTGTCTATTGTTATCCTGACGTCATCGGCGTCTTGCTCCCTCCCCCCCATACATCATCCGCGTGTTCCATGCGTCGTGTGTGTGTGTGTGTGTATGTGAAAGGGGATCCGCCACTTGTTACACTCAGACCGGTCAATAATGTTACAGTATATTGAATCAATTACAATTCTCTATGTACATGTATGGCTGGTCCTTCAATGGACACTCTCGAAAGTACCGACAAAAGAACGATACGGAGTCTGCAGGATGGAGAGCCGTGATCTAAAAAAGAACCACGATATTCTCGTTAACATCCTGCAATTTGTTGATTCAAAATCGTATTGGTGTTCCACTGCCCCGTGGGTTGCTACACCATTTGGTTACACCGTACACGAGGCGGTTTCATTTTAGTATTCCGTCGACTGTATGAAGAGGATTCGTCTACATGTTTGCGTGTGTCAATGAGTGTCCTGTGTGTGCCATTCGACAGCAGCCGCCGCTACGCGTGTGTGAGTTTAAGTTGTCGTCGACTGTGATGTAGTGTTTGGCTGTCTTCACAATGATGTATCAGATAAGACGATCTTCATGGAAAATTCGTCACAATCTAGAACAAAAACGCAAATTGCATTCTCTCCAAATCCAGCCATAGCAAATCATTGCAATGGGGTACAACAACATCGCAACTTGTTGATGCGCAGATGACGTGGCTCACGCACGACCTATGATTGGGAGTAAGATCTGTAAACCTGTCACACAACACAAACACACGATGTTTTAGACCAAGGGCATTCAATAACACAAAATCTGGCTCAATGCGCACCTCCTCAATGTCATCAAATGCATATGCTAAATGCCCATTATGCACACAAAGTATGACAAATGGAATGTGTTTGTGAGGGACAATCTTACATGCGTCTTGGACAGTATTGAACCCTGTAAGCACACACACTGTCGGCTTTGACAATACGGATTCCTCATTTAAAAATCCCATCTGTACCAGGTATCCTTATACCCAATCAATAAAAGTCCTGAATTAAAACCCATGTCCCCCCCGGTGTTGCAATGAGAAAATGACGGTCGCATAAAAAAGATCCCTATATAATTATCTATTAGAAATCCTCGAAGCTTAACACGAGTCAGCAGCTCAATTTGAGACAAACATGGCATCTCGGGAAGATCCCCTTGCCGACATCCTCACATCGGCAATCGCCCACATCAAGCGAATGCTTCCAGATTGGTCACCCCCAGACATCGGGCACCCATATGATACCCTGACGCCGTACAAGAGCGGCTATGCTATGCTCGGCAAGCTTAAGCCTGGCGCCCAGATCATGGTAAAAGACGCATCCGGTTACAGGCACCATGGCATCTTTGTCGGGCAGCAAGTGGTGGCACCAGGGGATATCGAAGTCCCGACAGTCGTTGATGTGTGGGGAATTTCTAAGGAGCAGGCCAACGTCTCCTTGCGATCCTACGAAGACTTCGTTGCCAACGGCTCTATCTTTGCGGAGGCTTTGTACCCCGAAGGGGCTGCTCTGGATCAGACCCTCTCGGCAAGCCTTGCCCTCGCTCTGGTCAAAGATGCTGAGCAAACCCCATTTGTCTACAACGCCGCATTTAACAACTGCGAGCACTTTGCAACGATGTGTCGCTGCCTCAGGTGTGCATGGAAGGCATGCCATCTCATCATTGACGCACAGTTTGCTGAACTGAATACATTCCCTACATCACATCTGCCTCCCCGCGGTTTTGTAGGTATCTGAATGAATCACAAGCCCATAACCGTTTGGCCTAAGAATCGCAGTAGACGGCTCAGTTTATGGCCCTTACCACATGAACACCTCTAAAAAGACTCTCCATCTCTGGAACAATAATTATTTGAGACATAAGCACCAAGGAATCACAATTCCGCTCCATACCATGTTTCGCAACCAGTCAAAATCGGCCGGGAGGCAGGAACGCCCATTGAATGCCGGAGGCTCAAATCAATCCCTATTTTAAACGGAAAATGAACAATAATATTACTAAGGATGACCCGTTGAACAATTTTACACATCATTCCATCCATTTTTCAAGTACGTCAACGAAGTGAGTCCTGCCAGCGGTGATATGTCGTCCACGTCGGTGTTCGAACTGTCCAGGTGAACCAACGAAGTGAGTCCTGCCAGCGGTGATATGTCGTCCACACGTGTGGACGACATGTTCAGGTGAATCAACGAAGTGAGGCCGGAAAGCGGTGATATGTCGTACACGTCGGTGTTCGAAATGTCGAGGTGCACCAATGGAGTGAGTCCTGCCAGTGGTGATATGTCGTCCACACGTGTGGACGCCATGTTCAGGTGAATCAACGAAGTGAGTCCTGCCAGCTGTGATAATAGGTCCCGTGTGTACGCCATGTTCAGATGAACCAACGCGGTGAGTCCGGAAAGCTGTGATAGCGAAATGTCTACAGTCGGCGGAACAGTAAAATGAAACATATATCAGATGGAAATAAATGTACGACATCGCCGTTAGAAAATTGGCGTTAAGAATGGTCGCTGACTTGGGTGTGTTAAAAACTTCTGTGTTTACGAACATCAGTCGTTCTACTCTGTGGAGGTGGAAACGCTTTGGTGTAAATCGAAAACGACGTGAATTTGTAAGCAAACTTTTTGAGACGAACAAAGAGTTGTTGAAATTGTTTTTATTGTCAACTCAATGCACAACCGCAAGAGGTGTTGTTGCATTTTTCAAAAGTACTCACAATTTACGATTATCAACTAAAACAGTGTATCGTTTTATAAAACTCATTGGTTTTACAAGAAAAAGGAGCAAACTCCGTGGACAGTGTAAAGGGGACTTAGTTCCACTTGTCACTGAATTTTGTAGTAGATACAAGGATACAATCAATGCTGGGAAAATTTTAGTATCAGTTGACGAATGTGGGTTTAGTGAGCGTCTCAAGCCACATTATGGGTATTCCCCTGTAGGAAAACCTGTTATCGTTAAAACTACTGGTGGGTGGGTACACCATAGTTTGTTGATGGCAGTTTTTTCAGATGGTAGGAAGGAGTTCGTTGTGAAGAAAGGATCTGTGAAGAAGACGGACTTCGCTGCATTTATTGACTCATTGAGTTTGTGCAATAATTCAGTAGTAATAATGGACAACGCCAGTATCCATAAGAACTTGGTCCTCAGAAGCCCCGTAAATATTTGTTACACTCCTCCTTACAGTCCAGAATTCAATGCTATTGAGCTGTGCTTCGCTAAGGTGAAGAAGGACTTTCGTCGATTGAACTATATACCAAACGATACAAAGACGCACGTGTCTGATATGATTTCCTTAGCATTCAGCAACCTCACTGATAAAATCATTATGGGTTGTTTTGACCACGTATGGAACACGTATGTTATGTTTGTATAAAGAGTTCTGTGATGTATAAATTATGTAAGATGGCAACGAAACCTCCGACAGTCGCGAAATTGAAGGAGCTACTAAAATTGGCCGAAGTAGCATACTCATCAAAGGACAAGAAGGACGATATTGTCCGTTTATGCGAAGACAATGGTCTCATCGCCAGACCCCCTCCAGAATACAATACGGTGGAAAAGATGTGTGTCGTGAAATGCGCCTTGAAGAAGGCAATGAGTCTTGACGATGAAGAATTCGGTAAGTTTAGGGAGCATGTGGATCAGCTCGTCAATGTGGTGAGCCGCATGTTGCGGCGTTCCAGTCTGGTGCTGACTTTCCATGTCACGAGGCTCATGGAGGGCGACCTGCCGATTCCTAATATGTACGATATGAAGGATACCTACTGGAAGGATTGGCTAAGGATCGGAGTTGACGGTGTCTTTCCAGATGAAGAGAGTAGAATATCATACGAATCCGTGAAAGACGTAATCGGAAAGGTGCTTGGTAGCGATGACCCTGACTACATCAACTCCTACCTTATCTATTTCGACCAGGTTTTGAACTATGCCGGTCACACATTGAGCACTGTCGTGTCGAACAACGCATGGGTTCCTTTGGTACCTCGTCTGACACGCCTCACTAAGGCTACTTTGAATGCACTGGGAGCTCCGAAGACCATCCGTGTGTACGACGTGATGAGGGTTATCCAACAAGAAATACAGGAGATGGAATCTTGGCCAGAGTCTGTTCAGGAGTATGTCCGTGAAGTTCGAGTCAGGCTGAAAGTTCCAGATGGAAGTCGACTTTATGATGACTATGGCAAAGACATGGACTTCCCGACCATGGTCCGGTTCAATTATTGGATGCAGACACGGTTGGAGGCTATTGGTGCACGTCGTATCCGGTTGATGCCCATCTTTAATGTCCAACGGGCGCATGTCCGCCTTGACATGAAGACCCTCGTGAACCTATTCAGGCACGTGTTCCCCAAAGACCCAAACATCGTCGAGCTTTCAAAGTGTAAAAATGTAAAGGATCCCGACCGCTTCATGTTGCCTCTGAAGCCTGCAGTTAAGAAGAAAAAATCATGTGGTCCTGGTGAATGGGAGGCATACAAGTTGGCCCAACAGAAGTACGATGCTGACGTTAATGATATCAAGGATACTGACGAGTACAGACATGCAAAGGGTAGGTATGACACGCTCGTGAACGCCAGAAAAACAGTCGCAGGTTCCTTCTTCAAGAAACCACCTGTCAAGACGGGGTGGGTGTTCGATTGTAGCATCTGTACTGACGGAGTCTCATTGAGCATGCAGTACAGCAAGACAGTACAGGTTCGTGTATCCGATCTGAAGAAGACAAGTAAGAGGTCTCGTGACGATGAAGGTATGAGCGTCTCAGAACAGTATGACCATAAACTCAAAACGACATTGCCCGATATGGGTATCGTCGTTCTGGGTGTGGATCCTGGTAGGAGCAACATCGCTACAGTCACGTATCTGGCAGACGACAAAAGAAAGACATGGAAGCTTACACGCGGAGCTTTTTACCACAAGTCTGGTATCAAGAAACAGAAAAAACAGCAAGAAAAACGTTTCTCAGACATGATTCCTAGATGGGAGTCTCTTCGTGAAAATGGAGCAGCGTTGAGTACATCCAGGACAGATGATATCTCGGCTTACTTGAAAAATTACGCTACGTTTTCCGACGAGTGGTGGAGGATGGCACTCCGTCGCAGAGAATCCCGAGACAACTTTCAGAGGTACATTGGCAAGCGCAAGGCTATGGACTCATTTTGGGCAGGGATCAAGCGCAACATGAAGTTGGATCATCCTGACCTGAGGGTTCGCGTAGCATATGGTTCTGCAATCACGACTCTGAAGGCTACCGGACCAGGAGAGGTAGCTGTGCCTACGGGATCTATGTTCGCTTCCTGCAAGCGCCTCTTCAAAGAGGAGGTTCATGTGACAGATGAGTTCAAGACGACTCTCATGTCTTGGGAAACCGGTGCCAAGAAGGAATGTGTTTACAAAATTCCAAGTGTCCAAATAACCACGGAAGGGCAGATTCGTCTAGGTTACGAGTTGTTGGGTCACACCCCATTGAAGGAGACTCCAAATGTCTCTTATCGCGACCAGTTGGCGGTGAGGGTGTACTGCACACGTAAACAAATACAAGAAAAACACAGGAGGGGTGGCTTAGCCCCCTCTCTTGTCGACAACAACTCGATCAAGCGGTACCCTGAGGTACGAGGACTGCGATTCTCTCCAGAAACCAGCACTTACTCGGACCGGGACCGCTCCTCTGCTCTCACAATCGCAAGGCTGCACTGCATGGAACTGTTGGGTCAAGGGAGACCGCTTCCATTTTGCAGGGATGCGTGTTGTTGATGGGCTACAAAAAAACATGATGGTGTTCCACTGCCCCGTGGGTTGCTACACCATAAGGTTACACCATAAGGTGTACCGTACACTCCAGAAAGCGGTTTCATTTTAGTATTCTGTCGAGTGTAGGTGAATCAAAGAAGTGAGTCCTTCCAGTGGTGATATGTCGGTCACAAGTGTGTGCGCCATGTTCAGGTGAATCAACGAAGTGAGTCCGTACAGAGCTTGTATGTTGTACAGAGGTGTGTGCGACATGTTCAGGTGCGTCAACGAAGTGAGTCCGGACAGAGGTGATAATAGGTCTTCGTCCACGTAGGTGTGCGACATGTTCAGGTGCGTCAACAAAGTGAGTCCGTACAGTGGCGATATGTCGGTCACATAGGTGTTCGATATGTCCAGGTGAACCAACGAAGTGAGGCCGGACAGCGGAGATATGTCTTGGATCTTGTCTTCGATAGCCGACATTGATTGGTAGGGTACGTATTCCCCACGATTGACACATATTTTCAACTCTTTGAGCCTGCAAATGCGTGATAATGCGTATTCCAAACTGTTATAATGTCTCAAGTGGATCATTGTGACACACCGGGGTGCGGCGCATCTCCACTGTTTGCTAACGAGAGCCACTTGTTTGAGGTGGCATTCGTTCGAAATCGCATTGGCTAGAATGATCTCCAATACATCTTCATTGATTTTGTCAAAGGAACTCATTCGTTTGTGAAGTGTGCTGTGCTGATGGTTGTTTATACTGAAGAATGGTTGTTTACACTTCATTCGAGGGGGGTGTTTTTTTCACATGAACACCTCTGAAAAGACTCTCCATCTCGGGAACAACAATTATTTGAACAAAAATAAATACTGAAGAATGCCGGAGGCTCCCATCAATCCCTATTTTAAACGTGTTCCGCCGTTTGCGTGTGTCAATGAGGGCCTGCGTGTGCCATTCGACCGTGTTCGGCCTCTTGTGTACACTCCTCCTATACATTCGACAGTGTTCCGCCGTTTGCGTGTGCCATTCGGTGTCCGATACATTCGACAGTGTTCCGCTGTTTGCGTGTCCTCCTTAAATATCCAAATTTCTAGGACATTGCGAATGTCCAAATTGACACTAATTATTATTGATGCGCACGATGTTAGCCATCAGTTTGACTTTTCAGGGTACTTTGAACATAATGGGCGTTCCTGCCTCCCGGCCGTTTTTTTTAAAATTTCTAATCAGGATTTAGAGCTTCCTGAACGACTCGTTAGCTTGAGACATCAGCACCAAGGAATCACAAATCCGCTCAACTCAAGGAACTCAAATCCTCAACTCAAGGAACTCAAGTCCTGTTGCTGAACACAATCACATGAGGAGGCTTGAACATCAATGACTCAGACTGGTACTTGGAACTGATCACTGTACTCGGTTACAAATCTTGAATTGGTCAATTTTTCAGAATCCCCAAATATAAGGTGTCCCAATATCAAATGTCCCTAGCTGTATGGGTCTTCCTCCTCCAATTCTTAGTAAATTTCCTGGCTGTGGATATCTTGACAGAAGACGCGTCCACCGCGATTCACAGCGGTCACGATCATACGAGAATTTTTCACATATCCAAGTGAGGTTCCGTCTTTCAGGTCCATGTTTATGAGATGCGGTAGCCAGGACAAAAGTCTAGTCGCGCCCATAGTGACCTGCTGTATGGCTTTCGACACCTTGGCATGTCCATACTGGGCAGGGGGGGGTTTGAGGATTTTCGGCTCCACAACGAAAAGGGTGTTGATAGCATGTGAGAATACAAGGGCGCTTCCGTTGGAGATCTTGTAGCAGCCGTCATCGAAGAAGTACTCCACAGCGACGAGGAACAAACGTGACGGTGGGGATGTGTGGTGTCTTTGTTTAATAAGGTGAAGCAATGCGTCATACTTCAAGATGCGTGGATCACCGGAAACAGCCGATGACGCCCGCAGTGCATGGAGACGGCTGACATTCTGGCAGTGGAGGCGATCAAGAAACTTGGTTGTGCCGAGAATGTCCATGTCCAGCGACAACGCCTTTCCTAGTTTGCGAACTGGTTTTGAAATGGGCTGACAAGGCGGGATATATATATCGGTCGGTATCGCGTCGATGAATACTCTTTTTCTTCGCGCAATCGCTCAATGGTTTTTATCAGGTATGGATGTTGCGTTGTTTAGACTCGTTTTTTAGAAACGCACACGAAACACTTGTTGTCGATTAAAGCCGCATTGAGTCTTACGCAACCGCATTCACTGTGGTTGCTACTGCTGTTCTTTGAGTACCCCATTGCTATTTGGGGCCATTGGCTGCCTTGCAAAACATGCGATGTCCCGTATGATTCAAAGAGCATCAGAATCACCATAAATCGTCTTCCCACACCACTTGTACCGAATTATTTAGAGTGACCAGTACTTTATGTTCATATGTCCCAAGTCCGTGATACTTCGTAGCAAGAATAATGACGTTAGTCTGCTTATATTTCCTAGCACAGACTTTGTCAAATCCCCACCAGAATCCATCTTCATCCATCCATGTTCTCTTGTTGTGCAACTGGCACTGGAGCTCGTTAGGAATGTATCGTTCGATGTTATCACTACCCCATTCAGGCACGAGGCCTCTCATGAGGCGGGCCAATTCCAATGTTTTTTGCTTTTCAATTGTATCAAGATGAACATCTTGGACCCCAGTGCAAATCAAGTCGGACGTACCCGACACAGTGATGTCCGAAGAGTAATCTGTCATTCTATAGTTATTCTCAAATAAAGTGGGACACCCTTTATAATGATGGACGAGGCCGTCACATCCAATCCACCAAGGAGACACCAATCATCATCGAATCACATCCAATAAGTGCTCCCCCAAGAGTATCGACATCGTTCCGCCGTTTGATATAAGATGATTTTGTGCGCGGTGATCGTCTGAAGACGTCTTGGTCAGTCAGTCGTCGTCTTGTGGTCTGCCATGTAAAAATAATTGTCCAACTCTCTCAGACTTCAGACAACTAACTACTTGAAGCATGAACAAAGGGTGCTTGATTGAGGCCTCTGCCTGATGTAAGGTGAGAAGCCCAAGTGTTACAGTGAGAAGCCCAAGCGTTACTCTAATATCCTTAAAAATTGTGTATTAGTGTATACAGTCAGAGACAGAATTTGTGGGACACCCTTACCGGTGACCCTTGAACCCAATTGATTGGGTAGGTCAGCTAAAGGTTTTGTATCAAGGTCCCAATCCTTCGTGTCCTTCATCCCGTATTTCAGCATTTAAGCTGGCCCAGAGGATAACAATTGTAAGCTGCTAACTGACCCAGGTGGGTCGGTTGGTTGAGCGCCCACATTTGCCTCTCCGGAAACTGTGGTTTTTGGGGTGGGCGATGAGGAGGGCACACAAAATGCCGCTGGTCGCTCTCTCCCGTCCATCCACGTTGTCAGAAGCAGAAGAAGGTTCTTGGCAGCGTTCACGTCTCGGTTCCAGGTTGCACCACAGACTGACACTGTTGCGACAGTGCAGTACTTTGTGGACCTTAACGTTCTTCACCACCGTCTTCTGCTTCTCAAACGTTGTTGTTGTTGTAGGAGCCCCGTCGATGAGGGCGGAGGGCTCGTTTTTAACTCTGCGCCAGGCGACGCTGTCTGCCTTCATGTTGACGAGCTTCTGGAAGCAGCCGTGGCAAGTACAAGAAGTGTTGCGTTCGTCGACGTTTTTGAACAGAACATTCTGACGACGTGAAAGGCACTTCCTGATCTCTTTCACTGGTCCAGAACACGAACGACTGATGCCATAGCCCTGGTTGGACCAGTTGCCGAAGCCAACAACGGTCTTCTTTGCTTTTGGAGCAATCACATCGCATACCTTTTCTTCAATCGTTTTCTTCTGTGCTTTTGGAGCAATCAAATCGCATACCTTTTCAATCGTCTTCTGTTTGCCCACATATCGAAAGAATCGCATCGATCGGTAACCTCTGTTGGCTCGGTGTTGAAGGAGGGTCGGGAGCGCGCTGAGGTAACCTCTGACATGGTCCTGCATGTCGTGCATACTGCTCGTAGTCGGCGATGGAATGGACTTCACGAGGTCTTGCGTATCGGCATTCCATTTGTTTGTGCGACGATTGCTGGTATTGTACCCAGCTGCTTCGCTAAAGCGGGCAGAGCTGAAAGACTCGACTCGACCGTCAGAAGATGCTATAGT
Source organism: Chlamydomonas sp. ICE-L (assembly GCA_013435795.1). Lineage (NCBI taxonomy): Eukaryota > Viridiplantae > Chlorophyta > Chlorophyceae > Chlamydomonadales > Chlamydomonadaceae > Chlamydomonas > Chlamydomonas sp. ICE-L. The sequence goes on along the minus strand of JACBWV010000678.1, from coordinate 997,246 downwards.
GACGATATCTGTCATACCCGGGTCGATACCGACACGCAGCGCACCCTGGCGCAAAGAAGCGTCCTGGCAGTCTTCGATACTTGCGTCTTTGGGATACCCCGCATTATCTCCTCCTCCTTCTCCAGCGATATCTTTACCCACCTGATGCTTCATTTGGACGGAGACCCCTTTGCCGTCGCTGAGGATTCGGTTGTCAAAACGAGACCCTTTCGTCTCAAGTCCTTGGACATTGAAGTACTTTCTCCACAACATGGAATGATTCTCGTGACGTCCATCGCCACGGACGCTCTCGAGCGGCGAATCGCCCATGCTGAGAAGCTTCATGAGTGTCATGGACGATATAGGGACGTAAGAAATGGTGAAGCCGCTCTTGCGTGGAAGGATACTGAACAGACGGGGGCGTTTTTTTGTTGTTTTCTCTTTTAGATTCGCTCCCAACTCTGCAAGCACGTGATGAAACAGTCTCATTGTCAGGTGCGCTCGAGTGTTGAACTGCTTCCCCCTTGGCAGCGGCAAAAGATCTCTCAGGCGTCTGACAACGTCTTTGATGAGGTTCGCATGCACGAGACTCGCTGGGATGATTTTGTCGATATCCGAGTCAGGATACTGGACCACTGCCTTGACAATCTTATTGAAATGTTTCTTCAACGAGGGATGTTTCAAGCGCAGGTACTTGATTACAACCCTGTCCACGTTTGCCCAGACGCTGTTGCATGCCATCGTCGCCATTTGTATTGAGACGTCTGCGATTACCTGTCCCCATTGACAAACATCCACCTTTAAGTAGCCTGCAGGCCTGAGAGCGTCGAAAGCAACCATGCTATCCTTCAAGCTTTGTCCCAGCGTATCCTTTCGAACGTTGGATGTCGAGACAGCAAGGATGCACCTGTAATAAAAGTTTCGATCCAAGTGCGGCAACTGCTTGACATCAAAGTCTCCATAATCTAGGCATCTGGTTATGTGAAAATTTGCGAATAAGTATGCCTCTGCAACTGCGTGGTTGATTACGAGTACCATGCTTTGGATCCTTGAGCAGATCTGCTGCCTCGATACATCCATGCACAAAGAATTAAGCGTCTTCTTGACCACCATGATGTCCAGATCGTCGTCATCTCCGTTGTTTGTCACCACCCCCATCGAGAGGGAGTGATTATTATTTTAGTGATACCATACTAACGGACAATTTCTTTATACCTAAATACGCGCACGTTATCATGATTGATGCAGAGGTAAGACATCGCGCGGTTGTTCACTACAAATACTATAATCGTAGCTTGAGGAAAGTTAGTCAGTTGTACAAAGTATCAAAATCGTCACTCCAACGTTGGGTCACCAAAGCCAATATAAAACATCATCGGAAGAAACGGGCGAGCGTCATTACCGAAGATATCAAGGTTGCTATAAAAAAATTAATCGACTCCAATCCATTCTTGACAATGTCTCAGCTTGCAGAGGGTGTGACGTCTCTGTCCTCTATCAAGATGTCTCCAAAAACGTTTGGACGCTACACACGCAGACTTGGCTACACACGCAAGCGCGCATACAAAACTGTTCGACACAAGAATGACCACAAATCTTCTGTCGAAAGTTTTTGTAAAGAGTATCTGGCCGTTCCGACATCGGATTTGATAAGCATTGATGAGGCGGGTTTTTACATCGGTGACACTTGTCGAAGAGGGTATTGCCAACGCGGCAAACGTTTAAATATCCAAATTTCTCGGACATTGCGAATGTCCAAATTGACGCTAATCGCTGCCGTTTCTGTCAAAGGTATCGTTCATTACAAGATCCTTGATCACAATTGCAAGAAAGTCGACTTTGTACAATTTGTATCAGAGTTACATGTAAAGCAGGGTACTGTCGCTGTCCTTGACAATATCCAGTTCCATCATTCAAATGAGACGATCTCTGCGTTCGATTCTGTAGGAATACGCCCGCTCTTTGTACCTCCTTACAGTCCAGAGTTCAACGCTATTGAGAATGTGTTCAGTTTGCTCAAGCGAAAATAACGCTGCGCGTGCCCAATAATTCCAGATGTAGCAGAATTATTTGATTACAGGAACGCTTTGAAAATGATTGTTGATGCGCACGATGTAAGCCAACACGTTGACTTGTCAGGCTACTTTGATCATGTAACTTCTGTGTCTGTACAGGCCTTGAATGTTTTGTATCAATCTCCTGAAGACAGTATCTGTATTGACAAGATCGTTTACAAAGCTTGAATTGGTCAAATCCCCAAAATAAAAGGTGTCCCACAATCAAATGTCCCTAGCTGTATGGTTATGGGGTGAAAACGATTCCATGTAAATACCCAATTATTGTCAAGCAGAATCGCCACTCACCTGTGAACCATTAGCCGGCCATCCGAAGATCCCTTTCAACCTTGCAGGATACAGCAGTGCCCTCCCACTGCCACCAGGCCAGTGCCTCTGCAAAAGCTCATCAAGGCGCTCGTAGGTTAAGATCGACTCTGCGTCAAACATTCTGCCCAGGGCAGCGATGAAGGGTGTGCCTGCCTTGCCACCTGCCGTTTCTTCAAAAGTCCCAGTTGCCAACAACATCACGTCCTTGTGTGCAACGCGATGGAACTGTGCATCATGATCTGCTCTTGCTGCGTCAAGCAGAGATCTTCCGTGCTGGAACGACAGACCAGTACCGGGGGCAATGGCATCTGCTTCGCACATGTTGAGCACGCGGATGAGTGTGCCGCAAAAACGTTGCTCTGCCACCACCGCATCGATGGCCTCATCTGACACCAGCTGTTTGTAAGAACATACCAATGTACCGTGACGTGGCGACCCCTCATTCATGCCATGCCCACAGAATAACAAAAGAGCAACGTCCACTGAGGGCTCCAACAACCAAGCCAATTGGTCCATGACGGACCTCCGGCACACGGTGCCTTCGAGAACATTGATCTCCATACCAGAACCCAAAACCTTGTTGACAAAAACATCATGGTCCTTCATGGCTCCGCCACATCTGTACCCCTTCAAGTCCCTTGGCAGCGTACCACACTCTTGCAATGTGTGCATAAGCACGGGTCCCAACCCGTCTACGTAGTAACTTGGAAAAATTAACAAGGCGCGACGAGTCTTCACGGACGCCATCATGTGCTCCTACTCTCAAATCTAATCCGGTACCGCGAATTAATAATAATCCGCCGCGTTGTTGTTATGCTGCAATCAATGACGATCGATTTCCAGTGTGGCATTCTCAATCCGCCACGTGGCATGATGTGTGATAAGGATGGACGAGACTCTGCCTCTGCTATGCGTGATGGGGCTGGGCGATAAGACGCCGCCGCCGCATCAGTTCCGTGCGTGTGCGTGATGAGTCTGGACGAGGATCCGCCGGCGTGCATGGATTCTTTGGATCGCTTTGACATTGAGATGATATGCATTGAGGTGAGATGCATGAGATTGCATTCAATCGTCAGCACTTTTTCTCTGTACGTTTATATATAGCGTTTTCTTGTCTGCTGCGCCTTTAGGGACATGAACATGGATCCGCCCCCCCTACAAAACCAACTACCCTTCTACGTCACCCAAGAGCAGTTCGTTGCATGCGAGCTCCGCATCATGCAACGCATGCATCAACATTTGAACGACATTAATGATATGCGCGCTGAGCTCATCGCAGCCAACATGCACATGCAACAACAGATCAACGACGTGCGCGACGCAGTGAGGGCGCTGGAGCACAGGTGCGGTGTTAGGACATTGACCTGTGCGGCGGTTGCGCTAAATTCGAGATTTTAACCGGGCACTTTTTGACACTGTTACACTCAGACCGGTGAATAATGTTACAGTATATTGTCCATCTGCCGTTTGCGTGCGTCCTCCGATACATTCGGCAGTGTTCCGCCGTTTGCGTGTGTCCTCCTCCAAAGGACAAGTCAGATCCTAGGACACGTGTTTTCGCGAGTCCGCAGCTGAATTTCCCTGCCCCACTCCGTGGGTCCAGCGATTCCCTTTCATGATCCCGTAATAGTTTGTTAAGCAGACGCCTGCTTGAGATGGCAGTTAATGAAAGGTGAATCGCGGATTCGAGGAATGAATCATGGATGTTGGTACTGACGACTGCTCAACATAAGGAGTAAAAAGCTGTGCATGTATAATCAAGTATGCCTTTCAAGGTGGGTTTTAAATCGTTGAACATTGGAGTGCAATGTGCAAGGTATGCCGATGTGCGTCAATTGTTTGGATTTCCTGACTGTTTGCAGGTTTTGTTTCTACAACGCAATGCGTTCGAGGCGTACGTCAAGGACGATAGCATACCCTTAGACCCTCAAAAAATGTGGCATGAGAATATTCATATCCGCAAATGCAATCTCAACGGACTCGTCTGTGCGCTTATGAGGAGACTGACACTGTTGGAGCACATGCGAGCATGGGAGAACAATAAGGATGGACCTAAACGGAGGGCATGCATTGTTGAGATTTATGTGGAGTGGAATGTATTAGAAAGGAGACTAACCCGCATCATTGCATCCGACGCTGTTGTGGGCGATTCCGTGATCCGCTTCTGCCCAAACGAAACCACTTGTCTTGCCAGACAGTTGGACCCAACCCTATTGTCATCAATTCCACCTGACGTGATAGAGAACATAATAAGTATGGTAGGGGAGCCAGACGCGAATGCGCTACGCGCAGCATCTCCTACAATCGACGCTCAGTATGTGCCGACGAAGATTAGGAAGATGTTCGTCGTTCTGGACCAGATTGCTGTTTAGTTGTCCTTGATTTAGTTGCGAGGGGGGGGATGCGTGCGAATGAATGAGAATGTCTGCGCATCAAATGGAAAGAAAGTCACACCAAACAAACTTTGAGATCCCCGATGCAAACTCACCTATTGAATGTGTTTCCGCGATCTCCGGTCTCAGAATCGCGAGTGAACTGTGCGAAACTCACAATCCAAGTCGTAGTTGGTCTGCTCTCGAAGCTTCCATAGTTGACCAATTCAAGATTCAGGTCAAAAGAGGTTAAGGGGGATATGAATGAGATAATGGATCGGAATAATGCAGTGGGAGAAAAAGGTGCTAGTGCTGTCGGAGGGTCAGCGCGAGGTGATCTGTCCTGCGCTAGACTGGGATGCGGTGGCGAGCGAGGTTAAGGGTTCTCTAGTGCCCGGCAAGGCGGTGTCATGTATAGCTTTCATAGGGGCTGGGAGCGCAGAGAACGAGGTGGCGCTGCTGCACGCTATGGGGAATGTGGGCGGGTGTTTATGCACTGACGGGGTGCGGAAGCAACAGGTAGCTTTTCTGGACACATGCTTTACCACGCGATCGTTACAGAATGTGAAGTGCTATGCGGACGGGCTGAGTGATCAGCAGCCCCGACCAGCGTTGTTGTTTTCATTCAAGGACCTGACAACATTCTTGCAGCGACAGCATGCGCTGCGGCCTGAGGAGCAGTTCATAGTGCTCGGCATCAACGCGGGGATGACCATGAACAGCTCGGAGGAGCTGTACGAATGTCACCGGTTCCTGTGCCAGTGCGCGGAATGGGCGGCAGGTGGCGCTATGCACCAGCAGTACATGAATTTCATGGGGGACGCCAACCACTGGAGGGTTCCGGGCCGGTCGGTGCATCTGGGCACCGGGCTGTGGTGCTACCAGAGTCCCTGGTGGGAGCTGGCCAAGGCCATCATAACAGATACAAGCGCAGAACTGCTCCTGTTGGGACGGAGAACTGCCTGATGCTGAGGTCAACATACACTCTCTCGATGGACACACGCATATATCGAGTGCATTGTTTCTGTTCCTGCTTGACCCTGACATCCGGATCATTTTTTAAGACCTAAAAAACTGAGAACAAGAATGCCATTATTTTGTTGAATAACATAAGAATCTCTACAACTAAATGGATATCATCCCCAGAATGCAACACCCGCGTGGGAGGACAAGAATGCAACATCCCGAGTTCAAACTCAGTGAAGACCTTCTAAACCGCAATAGGGGCAAACACATTTGGAAATGTGGTCTGCTAGAAATGGCAGAATTACAACCATCCCGATGCATGAAATGCAACCTGACAATTGCAGAGCTGCAGCAACTTGGCAACACTGGAGTTTGCTCATCGGAATACAGCTCAGAGAAATTCCATGCAGCATGAAATTGCCAACGAGGCTTCGAAAGCCGCCGTGTCGTGGGTGAGAATGAATGGACGGATGGGGGGCATGCGAAAGCCGCATGTGAAAAAAAAATTGACTGAATTGTCATAAAAGAAACCTATAACCACCACAAACACCCACAAATACCCACAAACACAATGGCAAACTTTACTGAATTATACAACGATGTTGCCAATGACACTTAGGGCGTTCCGTCGGATCCATTTTGCGATCGCGCAAGAGAACTCATTCCGCCCATGGCGCGCGTTTGGGAGGTACTTGCAAAGCTCGCCATTCAATCGTGGGACAACGAAATACAAAAGGTCTGCTACGGAGAATTGACTGCCAACGACTACACAGACGGAAACCACGCCAAGCTGTTTATCCTCAATCTGATGACAGTCTCGCCGGACAATATCATATGCGATCCCCGCTTCCAAGGCATGCTTCTTGGTTTGGAAGCCGTCTTCCCGTACAATCCTTTTTGTTCCGATCACCCTCACATCACACGCAAGATTGTAAGCAGTCTGTTCATTGAGGTGGATGATGAGATGATCGATTGGGTGTCATCTGATGGATTCGTCAATATGGAATGGGACTTTGTACAGCACATAGCGTCCCAGTGGTTGCAATCGTGGTGCTCGGCGCGCAAGATCCAGCGCACGTACCGCAATTACATCGAGCACAAAGAGATCCAGCGCCAAAAGCGCCTCCTCATCACAATCCCCAGGATCGTGTCATTGCTCAAGGATTGCAAGGGTCGCGAATAAGTAATTATTCGAGAACAACTGTTTTTTTTTTACCTTTTTCCTCAAAGTCCAGACACTGCATCACCCGGCTCGGATGCCAGGTCCGCCAAATGAGCTCCTCCCTGATGAATTACGGTTTACCAAAGAGGCTACTCGGAATATCATCTTCGAGAACCTCTTCAACCTGCTGCACCCCCCAACGTTGCCCAAAAGCAACGATCTGCAGTCTGGATGAGTATAAGGTGTGTCCCACTTTATTTGAGAACAATATGATCGTGATCGGGGCAGATGCCACCGGTGCATGTGAGAAGTTCCCCAGTCATGTCCCGTGCGCCTTTGTCAACATTCCTATGGGAGAAATCGTTGAGATATTCAGTATGTCAGGCGACGGCACATTCAAGACCGGTGCCACCCTGGAACTCAAAATAGGTGACGAACACACATGGCATGCGGTAGACGCCCTACGAAGGGACATGATCAAGAAATGGTTTGATGTGGACGAGGCGGTGTTCCTGCCACCACGGACCATCACAGTGTTAGTGCCTCGTTACACCACCATCTATGACACGAGTGATGCTGGCGAGGGCACATGCAGCCTGTCATGCACCACTGGGGACACGCCGTTGCATGTCGGAGACCGCATCGGATTGTATGCCACACTGCGTAGTTTCGGAAGACATACGGTTTGTCATGCTGACGATTCATATCACAGCTTGGTGTTCGAATGCGAAGGCATCACGGCGGTAGTGAACGAGTTGATCACAAACTCTGGATCACGCCGGAGCGCATGAAAAGGTGCGTACTACGATACGGTCTTTGTGTCCATCCTGTATACAACTTTACTGTTCCGCCGACTGTAGCGAGTCGTTCCTATTTTTTTATACATGTATACATGTGTATGTAAAATGTCTTCAACACCCCGCAATTCCTCTTCTACTTCAAAACGTAAGAAGAATTCTGGAGATGCGACTTTTGCAGCTAAGCTGGCTGTGTTCATGTTGAACGCTCAATCACACGACATTCATTTTTCCGAGAAGGAGGGCTTCCTTCACTCGAGTGATTATGTGAAGGGTATCATCCCCCTTTTGCATATGAACATCAGTCGCGAGGGGTTTCAAGTGGTTATGAGCACTACGAAGGGTAATTTGTCCATTGCCCTAGCTCAGTTGTGTAGTAGCAAGAACATCGAGGATATTCTTTCTTTCGAAAAGTTCAGTTGCCTGCGTCAGTGTGCTTTTACAAGTGACGTTCTTGTTGACCGTTTCGTAGACACGATTGAGACTTCTTATGAGACCCGCAAGAACGGAATTAAGTTGGTGAAGCAGTTGGCTAAGCACCAGCTATGGCAGGTGAGTGCCGGTATCATCCCCGAGTCCTCGATCTCGTGGTCTGAGAATCTTTAAATACAAAAAAAATTGAAAGGTTTTTCGGAACGTTAAGAATACAACAACAACCTCCTCACACCCCTTAATATACTGCATCTGTCATACGAAATGTTTGGAATCTCTGACGTCTTCGCAATCATTGCGTCCCGACCCAAGGTATTCATCATTTATGACAACCCGACTTTCGTCGCCAAGCCTGTGTTAACACGCAAAGGGATGTCCCACACCAAGAAGTAATCTGGATGAGAAGGTGTTCCTGTTTCAAGTATTTGAAACAAAACGGGGCCAAAATCAGCACCTCCACGTGGTGGCCCTGGATACCCAACCAAGCTGAAACAAATAAAACAAATAGACAATACAAAAAACGGTTGTCTATTTGTTTTATTTGTTTTTGGATGTTTCATTTTACTGTTCCGCCGACTGTAGTTACACAGTACTGTGTATGTATAATGCTTGATGTGAACTGTGAACTGTGGGCTCCCCTCCGGTCGCCCCGCAGGGGGAAAGAGGTGAAAGGGGCTCCGCGCTTGTTGAATACAAAATCCTGGGCTTCCCTTATTTTTATCTTCGAGAACCTCTTCAACATTCTACACGAACCACTTTTTGTAGATAAATTCAGCAACAACGGCAAAAAATAAAACAAAGATAGCTCTTTTCAAGTACATGTTGGTGCGGGCGCGACTCGCCTGTTCGCGAGCAAACGGTACGCCCTTGACCCAGTATGCTTCGAGACTCCCCACAAGTGAGAAACCCTAAACCCTAAACCCAGCTATGGATTGTACAAAACATCAGGATCCACCACTTCAGTCCTTTTTCATGGAGAAACTTTCTATTGACCATGAATTTGATCAACGTGCTTCGCAAATGCGAGCCGGAATGCAAAAGGACCGGTGCGTCGCCAACGCACACGGCGATGAACGGCGGAAAGTATTACGTCGCTGCCAATGCCTACGATGAATTCATGAGTGCCTACATTGAAGCAATGAATGCCGGCAAGTTCCTCTCGATCGTCGAGCAGCAACGATACATCGGCCCGGCAATAGTCGACATCGACTTGCGTCAGTCCGAGCCAACAAGGATCTACGATGACGCAGACGTCCGCTTGTTCGTCAAGGCGTTTTTCAAGAAGCTCGCAAAGTACGTGGTCGTACCCGAGAACACTCAGTGCATTGTCCTTGAGAAAGAAAAGCCGCGCGAGAGCAACATCCCCGACACGTGGAAGGACGGTGTGCACCTCGTCGTCCCAGACGTCGTGACGCATCCCTGCATCCAGCACACCGTCAGGAAGGACATGCTGACCAACTGGAAGTCGTTCGGGGACGACTACCTAAACGATCCCAGTGACATGTACGATGAGGCGGTCATCGAGAGGAACGGTGAGGATGGATTCCATTATACTCATCGGATTACCTTATACTCATCGGATTACCTCATACTCACCACGCAGGAGGGTTCATGTACGGCTCCAAGAAGCCCGAGGAGACCTCCGCGTGGCAGGTAGCGTACACCGTCTCGAAGGACGGCAAGGTCACCGAGGGATGCGAGATGTCGCCCGGAGAGCTGGTCGAGCGCCTCTCGATCAGGAACAAGTACGAGGAGACAGAGCTCACCACCGACGGACTCCAGAAGATACAAGACGACCAGGAGGAACACGTGAAGAAGGAGATCGACCGCCAGGCCGCTAAAGAAGAGGTGGTCTACTACGAGATCGCCGACGACGACGAGTCCTGGATGATGCTGGAGAGCCTGTGCGCCCTGCTCGGCGAGCCTGTGTCGTCGCTCGAGTTCCTCAAGGACGTGCCACCGGACTGCTCATTTGATGCTCAGTTGGAGACGTCAAATTCCGAGATATCTGGTGTGACGATGACGAGCAATAACTACAAGGGACTTAAGGTCAGGGTGTTAAACGTCAACTCTGGAGACGAGAGAATTCGAGTGTACACGAATGCAGGGTCGACGTTTATAAATGGCAAGCGTGACATCAAGAAGACAATGGACATCGTGTACAAGCAGCAGGAGATGGCCATGCAGAACCGGTTCGGTATAAACCAGCAGATCTTCATCAACAACACGACAGTCAACAACAACATCATCGTCAGGTCAGAGGATGACCCATACTACGTTGTCATGCTGGATGGGATGCTCGACTACGCCAAGGCCAGGAGACTCATGAAGGGAAACGGCAAAGTGTACGAACCCATCGAGTATTGCCCGTGTGCCTACCGCGCGCTCTGCGACTATGAAGAATATGTCAACAAGTCGTTGAAGCACAACCCGGAGACGTACAAGATGCTGCGGATGCACCCTTCTCGCGGGAAGAGCTGTGTCGAGTACATGCGGTTCCTGACAGAAGAGGAGAGCATGCCACAGTACACAGTCGACAAGGATCTACTGTCGTTCTCGAACGGAGTTCTTCGTCTGTCTGACATGCGGTTCGTCCCCTATGACGGTGAGACTTCGAGCGTGATGGGAAAGGTTGCTCGCCACCATGTCGACTGCGACTACACTGCATCTACCGACACGCCGATCATCGACAAGATCCTGGAGACAAACTTCGATGGAGAAGTTGCGTCGATGTTTTATGCGATGGTCGGCCGGCTGTTCTTCGAAGTTGGCAAACACGACGACTGGAAAGTGATGCCATACATGATCGGCGTCGGTGGTACGGGCAAGTCTGTCCTGCTGAATACCATCACATCGTGCTTCTCTGAAGATGCTGTTGGCAATCTCTCCAGCAAGCGAGAGGAAGTGTTTGGTTCAGCAAACATCTTCGACAAAGAGGTCGTCGTGGGATGTGACATGCCGGCTGAAATGAGCAGCTGTATCCCGCAAGTCTCGTTCCAGAGCATGACTTCTGGCGATCGGCTTGAAATCCCGAGGAAAAAGGAGAAGGCCGTGTTTATCAAGTGGACTACGCCTATCATTATCGCGAGCAACTACACGCCGGACTACAAGGACACTGGTGACAACATTGGGCGCCGCATCGTCTCCTTCCGCTTCGACGTCGCTGTACCAAAGGCAGAGCGCGACTATGGCCTCAAGGCTAAGATCATGGAGACTGGAGAGATTGCCAACTTTATCCACCGTGCCCTCGTTGAGTACGATGCCCTGCGGAAGCGCATTCGTGGAGACTTCTGGACGGCTGTTCCACCCATCATGATCGACTGGCAGAGCCGCCTCGCTGTTGCAACGAACAAGCTCCACGAGTTCTTGAGCATGGACAACGAAGATCGCCGATACAATATCGAGCACATCGAGGGAGCCACGACACCACTGAATAAGTTCAAAACGGCGTACAGTAGCGTCATGAGGTGCATGTTTGAGAAGGACGCTGGTGTGTTTCAACGCTTCGGCTTCCTTTGCCCAGACACCAGGATGCATGTGTGCAAGTCATGCTCCAATGTGTCTGCCAAAGGATGCTGTGCTGAGTACTCAGCAACCAACCGTACCCAGCGTATGGTCATCGTCAACATGAAGCTGTCTTCTGATGGTGATGAGATGGTATTCTGAACAATTTATAACCGGACTGTTGGGTCACTTGGAGATGTCTCCTGAATACTACTGTTGATTCTCTCTGTCCTCTTTTACAGTCAACGGAATACTTAAATGAAACCGCTTCGTGTACGGCACACCTTGCGGTGTAACCTAATGTTGTCGCACCACCGGAGGGGGACCGAGTGGTGTCTACAACAATACGAGTTTTTATTCATCAACAACAACAGAGCTGCTGTGGGCAAATGGAAGAGGTCGTCCTAGACCCATCAATTCCATGCAGTGCAGCCTTGCGATTGTGAGAGCAGAAGAGCGATCCCGGTCCGAGTAAATGCATGTTTCTGGAGAGAATCGCAGTCCTCGTACCTCTGGGTACCGCTCGATCAATTTTTGAGAATCGACAAGGGAAGTGGCGAAGCCACCCCTCCTGTGCTTCTCTTGTGCGCCTTTACGTTTATTGTACAACCTTACCCCTAAGTGGTCGCAATCAGCGACCTTTGGCATCGTTTTCGATTTCGTGTGACCAAAACGTTCACCACCCAACCTAAGCTTCACGTCTGCTGAACAAACACTTGGGATCTTGTAAACACGTTCTTTTTCTTTACCCGTTTCCCACGACATAAGAGTCGTTTAACAAATCCTTATTCGTCTCAAAAAGGTTGCTTACAAATTCACGTCGTTTTCGATTTACACCAAAGCGTTTCCACTCCACAGAGTAGAACGACTGATGTTCGTAAACACAGAAGTTTTTAACACACCCAATTCAGCGACCATTCTTAACGCCAATTTTCTAACGGCGATGTCGTACATTCTTATTTATTTCCATCTGATATATGTTTCATGTTTCATTTTACTGTTCCACTGACTTCTTCGATGACGGCTGCTGCAAGGGCGCCAACGGGGGCGCCCTTTTATTCTCACATGCTATCAACACCCTTTTCGTTGTGGAGGCGAAAGAGGCCTGTCTATGGACAAGATGCTGTCTGTACATGGACATCTCGTGACCCGAAAGGGCATCGGTGGCGTGAGGTCCTTGCGCCAACTAATTGTTTTCTACTCTTGATTGGCAACAACCATCATCCACTGTCTGCTTGAACGGTCCCAGAACGGGGCGCAGAGCATACCTTGCGCGACTGTCATACTTCGCTTCGCACACAACCACGACTGTCACCACGCAGCCACCCGACAACAAGTCCATCGACGTCGCCAGGCATGGACTGTCGCACTTCCTGCCAGTTGTAGCTAAGTCCAATCAACTGGCTGTCATCCAGCTGACCACGAACCGCCTTCACAAGTTCGGACTCTAGGGTCGTGGCTGTTTTCTTGATGTGACCCTGAAATCCACCCATTGCTTTCTCCCATTTTGTCGCAAGCTCACTTCAGTGTCTCCGTGCTACGCTGCACACGTAGAGGTCCTGTGTGGGGCGGGTGACATATATTTATTCAAAGAAAACAATGATCACAATACATGCTGATCCAAATGAAATGCCACCCCAACCGAAGCACACGCCGTCCTATACTCCGCAATATGTTTAGGAGTCATAGCAACAACGTCATCAGGAGAGAACGACAACAACTTTTGCCTGAGACGGTCCTCAGCCGCATGACGGGCAGTAGCTTCACTGTCGGCACGGTCCTCTGCCTCACGCCGGGCATTAGCTTCCGAACGAAGTGCAGTAGCTTCTGCGCGACGTGCAGAAGCTTCATTGTCGGCACGGTCCTCAGCCTCACGCCGGGCAGTAGCTTCATTTTCAGCACGATAGGCATCATCACGACGGTGGAAGTACATGAAAAGCGCAATGGTTGTTGCAACCGCTACAGTCAGCGGAACAGTAAAATGAAACATATATCAACCATACATGTATAAACATATATAACTTCCATTCAATCATAAATCACCATTACACAACACGGCATGAAGTCTGTTATTTCTACTGATGAGTTAACCGATCATATATTGAGGCGTCTCAAATGCGAAGAATGCAAATGGATTTTTGGGGGGTTGAGTTCTAATCCATGTTTAACATGGGGTGTGATACTCGCAAATCCTGACAAGGCATGGGATTGGGAATGGTTGAGCAGAAAACAGATCATTACGTGGGAGATTGTCTCGAGTAACCCTAACAAACAATGGGATTGGGGTGGGTTGAGCATAAATCTCAACATCACTCAGGACATTGTACTCAACAATCCTGACAAAATGTGGGATTGGTATTGGTTAAGTAGAAATCCATGCACTACGTTGGGTATGGTGTTGAGTTACCCATACAAAAAATGGAGTTTGTATTGGTTGAGTAGCAACCCGAGTATTACTTGGGGCGACATACAATCCAACCCATATAAACCATGGGATTGGAATATGTTGAGCACAAATCCTAACATTACATGGGATATTGTACAAACCAACCCACACAAACCATGGAAATGGATAGGATTAAGTATGAACCCTAATGTTACAATGGACATTGTACTCAACAACCCAGATAAACCATGGGACTGGGATATGTTGAGCAGAAACCCTAACATTACATGGGATATTGTACAGAACAACCCAGATAAACCATGGGATTGGATTGTATTAAGCATGAACAAAAACATCACTAATGACATTGTACTCAGTAACCCAGATAAACCGTGGAACTGGTATTATATCAGTACAAACCCGATCGTTACGTGGGAAATAGTACAAGCCAACCCTGGGAAATCGTGGGATTGGCGCGGGTTGAGTAGAAACCCCAACATCACGCTTGACATTGTACTAGAAAACCCAGATGAAGCATGGGATTGGCGTGGATTGAGCACAAATCCCAACATGTTAATTAGCGACAAAGACATTTATGGGATAGTGAAAAGACGTGAAGCAGCTATAAAGATACAAAAAAGTTGGAGACATGTAAATACCAACCCTAGGTATCTAGTGTGTCGGAGTAGACTCTTGAAAGAGTATAATAAACTCAATTGCCCCCAATCCCATGGATTATCGGGGTTTGTTTGAACAATGTCAAAGGTGATGTTTGGGGGAATCCCAAATTCTGAAGCGACTGATGTTCGTAAACAAATAAGTTTTTAACACACCCAATTCAGAAACCATCACGAAGCGGTTTCATTTTATGACTCTTGTATAAATATGAGCATTGATGAGGCTGCGCAAGCCACCGTGGTGTCGTGTGGACGAGGAGTATGCGAAAGCCTCCGCCTCGGCATGTGAGGATGCGGCATGATGTGTCGTGATAGAGTGCGTGCGTGCGTGTCTTGTGTATTCAGTCTGATTAATTGGCTGACATTGGTGTTCCTCCTCTCTTTGCGTGTGTACTCAGATGTTTTTCGATCGTCGTCGACAGTGAGTGTTGTGTTGTGTTCCTCCGTTTGCGTGTGTACGTGTACAGTGAAACAAGTTGACACCCCTTTATCGATTCTTGCATTCTATTGTTTGCCCGCAAAGAACAAATACCATTGACCAGCTTGGTGTTGAAGACTGAAGCTGACAAGACGTCACATCTCGTCCACAATATCAGACTTCCACTCCATTATATGACAGAGTGGAAGTCTGATATTGTGGACGAGATGTGTCCGACTGTAATGGGACATAATCCTTCCACAGGAACTTGAGGACGGTCCCCGCCAATGAGACCATCCGTGTCCACGATGTCAAGGCGTTGCACGACCGTCTCGTCCCTCAGCATCAGTACCGTGAATGCATCGAATAAAGAAGTGTGCTGTTGTCAGTTAGTGAATAAGACTTGTTTATACTCGTCTACGAGTGTACGAGGGTTCGAAATACGGCGTGTGTTCGATCGCGTCAGATGGACGATGTTCGACGAGGATGATGCTAAAGCATGCCCCCTCAATCGTGTCTAACCAACAACAATTTTACACCCCCTTATCACTCCCTTTTTGCATATTGTCTCGATTCTTGCACTATCTTTCCACTCGATTCCCTGTTTTCCAGAAAAGAATGCCTTGACCAGTCTGTTGCTGAAGACTGCTGCCGCGGGTCCATAGTGGGACTCTATCCACCGGGCCTTGAGGTCCCCGGCCCACACCACGTCCGAACACTCCCCCGTCACCTCCACCACCTCCTCGAGCCACTCGGCAAGGGGGTTGGCGCTGTCCGCAATACCAGACTTCCACTCGGTCATCGATACCGGTAGTTTGTCGAAGATGCTTGAGCGCCCCGGTCGACTTAAGTGCTCTATGAACAGCTGCGCCAGCGCCGACAACCAAGTGGGCAATATTTTGGTAAGGTTCCGTCGCTCAAACTCGTTCTTGTGCTCTGGGTCGGGTTGTTGCACAAAGTTTGAGCGCATGGGAACCACGATCATCCTTTTGACAAATGCGTTGTCT
This sequence comes from Chlamydomonas sp. ICE-L, assembly GCA_013435795.1. NCBI lineage: Eukaryota > Viridiplantae > Chlorophyta > Chlorophyceae > Chlamydomonadales > Chlamydomonadaceae > Chlamydomonas > Chlamydomonas sp. ICE-L. The sequence continues at coordinate 981,162 of JACBWV010000678.1, read as the reverse complement.
CCTCCGTCGAACTTTGGACAATCGCCTTCGTTGAATACCATGACGACCCCAGCCTGCCAGATGAATTCGAAAGAGTCCGCAGAGCCACATGAGCGCCCTTCGATACACACACCCTCCCCCCCCGCAATGTTTTTGATCAACGCCTCGTCCAGAGGGATGTTGGATTTCATTTCGTCTGCCACCAGTAGCCTGAGACCTTTCATGGCCTCGAGACCCGCGTCGTGGTCATCCCGGCTCCTTGCAAACGACCCCTTTGTCAGGAACTTTTTTCCATTACTGCTCTTGTAAGAGCTGAAGAAGCTGCCCATGAGCGTCATAAGGGTACTTTTTCCGTTGTCTCCGGATGTTTTATCGGTGAAGGCTAGGAATTTCTTCTCATCGCGTCGACCTGTTAGGAGACCCGCGAAAAATGAGAGCACGACGTCACGCTCCTCTTCCACTGGCAGAATTTTTAGAAAGAAGTCGTCTAGCTCCTCTTTGCATCTTTGGAGGTTGTGGTTGTCCTCCTCTCCCTGGTAATCCCACTTCGCACACCTGCTAATATTGTCGGTAATCTCTACGTTTCTGAAAACTACGTTGTCCCTCGACAAGCTGTCAAATACACCGTTGTTGACCGCAAAGAGGTCAGGGTTGACATCGAGGTTATCGGTGAACGTTTCGTCTAGGACGAGAAGTGCGATGGCTTGAAGTAACACAGAACGCCCCTTAACCGTGTCGACAAACCCCCGAATCTTCTTATTCGTCTTGTTATTCTTCTCAGCAGGGAATTTGGATTTGAACTCGAGTTTGATTACTTTGATTATCAGCAAGTTGCTTAAGTTCGACCAGCGATTGGTAGCAGGGTCGCAGTAGTACATGTCACCTACGCATTCTTTCCTGTTGAGTTTTGGCACACACTTGATTCTGGTGAAGAATTCTGGTGCGGCCTCCATGAACTTCTCCGCCAACGTATCCTCTTTGATTGATGACGAAAACGAGTCATCATCATCATCATCATCATCTCCCCTCTTCATGTTGATGTTGATGGTGTTGACCAGGAAGATGTTCTGCGTGATCCCGTACATGTTCTTCGCGTGGGACTCTTGCGCCTTGAAGATCATGTTATGGATTGTGTTGATGACCTGCTTGTCTCGGATAGTTGCGTTGCTCGTGTTGGATCTCACATTTACGTATTGGTTGTCACTTCCCATATTCATTAATGCGATTTGCAAGCCGTCGGTGCTCTTCAAGATGGCACTGTTAATTGTTTTGCCATCCATGGTCCGCAGCTCGCATTCGAATGGTCCTTGGTCGATAGGCACGTTCTTGATGAACCCTGGGTCTTCATGGATTGGGAACTTGTCGATCATCGATCCATAATATATTTCATCTACCTCCACCATGTATTTGTTCTTGTGGATGGCTCCTTTCGCTCCGTTGTCAATCTTGAACTCGATGCTATCGTTTACGACATTCAATGATACCATGTTGTCAATTGCCAATTCTAGCTTTACCTTGAGGTCTTTGATGATGCGATCCTTGTCGATTTCCTCGCCCTGTTTGTTGGCGTTGTCCCATTTTAGGATCCATTCGGCGTACCCCATCGGGTCATCCTGCTTGGCAATGAAGCGGAGTGTCCCTAGAGTGATATTTGTCGGCTTCAGATTTGCCCACACCTGTTCGTGCTTGGTGTCACAGAATTTATCGGGGCATTTTTTTGCAAAAGACTTCCATATATCGAGCGCTGAGTGTCGGTTCCTGCGTCGACTGTATTCTTCAGCGCCATCCCGACCTTCAGCCATGAATCGTATCCGCTGGCTCTTTGTGCGTCTAGAATGTCCACGAGATTGTATAGGGATTCCACATTCCTTCCATGCTGCGAGTCGAATGTCTTTTTAGTCTCTGACACGTTTTGGATCTTGTACTGGTCGATTTCCTCCTGACCGTATTTGGTGTAGATGCTGTGCCCCCCGTGCGGATGCACACGGATGCTCAGATTCTGCACGAGTGTATCGAGATCCATATTCTGTACGTCAAGTTTCTTGAGCGAGCCTGCTCCAGTATCAAGTTGGTACCAGGCAGTGACTTTCCACGGGTGGGTCTCATCCGGTTTCTTGGATCCGTACAAGAACCACCTGCCTCCCGGGGTGATCACGCTTTTGTCATATATCTTTCCGGGATCCATTTCGGCCATTCCTGGGATGCAAATGGTGCTCGAGAACGCCATGTGTTCGGTCATATCGTTGACGAAGTGCTCTCTGATGGCGAGTTGGATCTCTGGGTGTGTGATGACATTTGGCATGACCACGTGGAGACCATCTTTGTACACCCCCAAGTGTTTCTTGTCAAGTCTTGGATTTGGCTTCTCGAGGATCACGACGTCCATGTGCTGCTGGTCTACAAAGTACTTGGTGGCCGACACGAGCGCGTCCATGAAATTCTCGATGTGCTTCTGTGTGTAGATGCGCTCAGGGGTGTTCTGTCGCATGTCCAGGTCAACTATGATTGGTGAGGTGTCTGTATGGGTCTCTACGATGGACAGGTGTCGACCCTCATCCCTGAGCGCGTGCACGTATGCCTCGCGGAACGCCTGTGCCTGATGTCAACCATCAGGGATCGCAAACGATCCGAGCATGGGGTCCCCCATAGCACCGTGGGTTGCCTTTGTGGGGGCAGGGAAGTTCTTGTCATGTGCCGCCGCCAGAAGAACATCGAAGGATGACATATCGGGTGTTTAATAAACATTGTATGATTCTTCTTTAAGCTTTTCCCTCACTATTTTTGCCAGATCTTTGATTGCCATATTTCTGTTTCTTTGGTATTCGCACTGTTTTGCCGTGTCCCTTGCTCCATACGTTGGTCCCTCCGGGTCAAACTGCATAATTTCCCTGAATTCTGTGAGTAGCCTTGCTAGGATGACCCCTTCGTTTTCTTCTTTGCTGACTCCGATGAGTATCTCCTTGAATTTTTCTTCTATCTGTCTGTACCGCCTCTTTGATAGCATGGACTGCCCCTTTTTCATGGGGGCATCAGAAGCAGTAGCAGAGGTAAATGATGATCCCGTATTGTCTTCAGTGCCCATACTACCTGAGTGATTTGTCTTAGTAATGCTTGTGAGATTGTAGTAGTAATGCCTTGTATTATCGTTTTCACTTTATACATAATCGATTGGATTGTTTCTACATTAGATTCCCCTCCAAAAAATAGATCGAGTGCGCATGTGCTTCGCAGAGCGCAACTCCCCTGCACTTTGCTTGACCTCCCAAGCGTTTCAATGAAAATCCCAAGCTTTACATCGAGAAGCCCAGTGCATGGTGTATGTAAGTCAATTAACGTTTTAATGTTTTAACATCACAATGTTACAGTCGGAGACGCAATTTGTGGGACACCCTACCGATGACCCTTGAACCCAATGGGTAGATCAGCTAAAGGCGAGTACATATTTTTGCCCTTCATCTCTGTATTTCAGCATTTAAGCTGGCCCAAAGGTATCGTTGGTGACATGGTTTATGAAGTGAGGAAGATAATTCAGATGATGAATCAACAAGCGAAGAGAGTAGACGTCATGCGTCAAAGAAGACCCTGAGTAGGAATGTACCGTTGTTACCGCTGTTACCGCTGTTACCGCTGTTACCGTTGTTACCGTTGTTACAATTTAGTTGGTTACACTGTTTATTAAGAAGATGAGAATTCAGATGATGAATCGTCTTGAAAAAAGAAGGATATCATGAATTAATAATTAATATTACCATGTTACCAATGATACCAATAAAAAGTAAGTATATTAAAATGTCACTTTTCACTTTACAATATGAAAAATGAAAAATGCAATTTTCTCATAACCCTATGAAATCTGTGGTAACGTTGGTAACGTTGGTATCGTTGGTGACATGGTTTATGAAGTGAGGAAGATAATTCAGATGATGAATCAACAAGCGAAGAGAGTAGACGTCATGCGTCAAAGAAGACCCTGAGTAGGAATGTACCGTTGTTACCGTTGTTACAATTTAGTTGGTTACACTGTTTTATTAAGAAGATGAGAATTCAGATGATGAATCGTCTTGAAAAAAGAAGGATATCATGAATTAATAATTAATATTACCATGTTACCAATGATACCAATAAAAAGTAAGTATATTAAAATGTCACTTTTCACTTTACAATATGAAAAATGAAAAATGCAATTTTCTCATAACCCTATGAAATCTGTGGTAACGTTGGTATCGTTGGTGACATGGTTTATGAAGTGAGGAAGATAATTCAGATGATGAATCAACACGCCAAGAGAGTAGACGTCATGCGTCAAAGAAGACCCTGAGTAGGAATGTACCGTTGTTACCGTTGTTACAATTTAGTTGGTTACACTGTTTTATTAAGAAGATGAGAATTCAGATGATGAATCGTCTTGAAAAAAGAAGGATATCATGAATTAATAATTAATATTACCATGTTACCAATGATACCAATAAAAAGTAAGTATATTAAAATGTCACTTTTCACTTTACAATATGAAAAATGAAAAATGCAATTTTCTCATAACCCTATGAAATCTGTGGTAACGTTGGTAACGTTGGTATCGTTGGTGACATGGTTTATGAAGTGAGGAAGATAATTCAGATGATGAATCAACAAGCAAAGAGAGTAGACGTCATGTGTCAAAGAATACCCTGAGTAGGAATGTACCGTTGTTACCGTTGTAACAATTAGTTGGATACCCCTCCTATCACTCTTGTTCACGTGCGTGCTTTTGTGATCTTGCGATTTCCCCCGCACACCTCGCTTCTCATATCGCACACATTGAAGCGCATGATGATGGAACATATGGAACATCCCCCCTCCCAACCCTGCACACCCAAGCTTCTCGGATCTGAAAAGAAGGGTCTAAATACCGTTTTCGTGTACGTGTGTCTTCACTTCGAATGTGGATACACAAGAGGATGGATGAGACCAAGTTTTGTTCTACTCGTCTTCAATCTTGTGATGGAATCTGACCAAATCTTGTGGCATACGGGCCTTGTCCCGTAACCTTGGCAGTGTGGAAACACGCACGACACCCACGAAAGTCACAACAAAGCCGGCGACATTCCAATCATTTGTCATTATTTGTCTGCCGTCGATGATCTCGACGGGATGCGATGGCGTTGGAATGGCCTCACCGCGGTACATGATGTCACTGACCATGTCTGTCAGCTTTTCCTTGGCAGCTTCAAATGCCTCCTCCATCGTGCCTCCGGCGCCAATCGCACATCGCACATCAGGCACGGTAACCTCATGGCAGGAATATCCATCTTCGGGACGGTAACATGTGTTGTAAACCCCCCAGAATTCATAAGATTCTAGGTATCGTGAAGGTATTCTCCACCAAGGGTGCATTTGCGCTTATCTCGTTAGCCGTTATTTCAATCTTTCGAACAGCTTGCCGTGCCTTTCTCTTACGAAACCTTCTTATCCAACGGCGCAAGCAATGTTTGAAATCTCGAGTGTAGCTCAACCGTCGCACATGTCACACCGCCTTTGTATCACGCCGGGATCCCGACGTCCAGACGGAAAAAAAACGCCCGCCAAGGATAGATGGGATATATCCTCGACAGAAGCGGGATTGTGTCCACGCATGGAGCGGACACATCTTTGTCCGAGATTGCGGCCCTGGTGTCCCTTCAACACATCGACCTGCAGATCTGTCAAAGATGTGTCCGCACTTCGGGGAAAATGCAACGTCTTGCAGGTCCCATAAACCCTGAAACCCTGAAACCCTGTCGCCACCATAGTATAAGAGTCGCTACCCACATACGATCGAACACATTGAGATTCACTGACCATCACACCATCAACCCTCCCGCACGCCTGCTCATATAATCCATCGCATCATATCGTATCGTATCTATCCAATCCTGTGATTAAACGCATCCTGACCATATAATGCTGCCCCCTTGCGCCCCTCCATCTCAAGCAAACAATGAGGAGGATTCAACTACGACTGGTAAAGCTGCCAATGCCGCTGCAATAAAAATAGCTTTTGTGGCTGCTGTTGCTTCTATGGCTGAGGTTGCTGTGAACACGGCTGTGGAGTCTGCATTGGCATCTGTGACTGCTGCTGTAGCTGAAGCTGCTAAGGCTGCCGTGGCTGCCGTGGCTGCTGCTGCGGAGTCTGCAGTGGCATCTGTGACTGCAGCTGTAGCTGAAGCTGCTAAGGCTGCCATGGCTGCTGCTGCGGAGTCTGCAGTGGCATCTGTGACTGCTGTATCTGAAGCTGCTAAGGCTGCCATGACTGCTGCTGCGGAGTCTGTGGAGCCCATGGCGCCCGTGGAGCCTGTGGAGCCCATGGCGCCCGTGGAGCCCATGGAGCATTTGGAGCCCGTGCATACGACTGTAACGACTGCTACTGTGTACGCGGTCAAAAAAGCTGTCATTATGACTTTCTTGATCGACAATAGTCCTACCAGCACATACAACCGCAAGCACTTCTCAGAAATGGGTGGCCTAGCTACCTCAGGAGTTTGCGATCACCCATTCTCTGACTTATGTGGAAACGGTACCAGTGGCAAGGATGATATCAAATATACCGGAAATCGTACTGGGGCCAGTGGTAAGCGTGAGTTCTGGCTGTTGGTCCCTGAGGTGTGCAAGCTGCTGACTGAATTCAAGTTCCTGAAGAAAGACATCATCATTGCGGAGATCAGAGAGCTCTGGCAGTTGACACAGACTGATGTGCAGCTATCAGACGAGATAAAAGCTATCCTGAATATTTTGGTATCTAGGGCGAACATTCTCCTCCAGGACTGTCGTAATGAGCTAGTAGACTCTCTCAGGCCTGAGCTTGTGATCTGTGCATCTGATGTTGTCAATATGGCAAAAACTATTCTTCATGGCAACGTATGCGACCCCCATTCCATGTACCAGAATTTGGTGTCACGGTGCTGCTCCATGGCCAATCTGCATGACAGGATTCTTCATCCACATCAGTATCCAAAAGTGAAGTCCAGTGGTGTCGCAGGCCATAAGAGAGTTTCTTCTGTTGGTCCTCGCACCAGCAACAAAAAGCAGAAGCAGAAAATGCGTTCGTAGTATTATTTATTATTCATTCACGGTCAAGTCAGCGACCATTCTTAACGCCAATTTTCTAACGGCGATGTCGTACATTTGATATATCTGATATATGTTTCATTTTACTGTTCCGCCGACTGTAGTAGTAAGGTGTTCCGTACACGAAGCGGATTCATTTTAGTATTCCGTTGACTGTATCGAGATCATGTACACCGTGGCATTCGATCTTCAACCGGCGAGCTCCAACATGGACATCCGGAATATCCCTGTATCGAATTGAATTCTCCAAATGGATGTCTATTTTGTCAATGCTGAAGGATCCAGTTCCACCTTGTAATAATGCTCGGCTCTTGGCAAATATGCAAAACCTGTTGGCACGTGTACACTCGGACAAGGGAATTATGTTACATAATATGCCGAGTCCCCCAAAATCAGGAGTTTCTTGTATACAGACAGTGTAAGGGGGAATCGTGTGTTTACAGTACTCGGGGACAAAATATTAGACGGAATGCGTTGGCGTCTCCCGAAGTTTGATGATGATGATGAAGAAAAGTCAGATCATCATCAATTTTGTCGCCATGAACATGAGAAACCGACTCTCCCTCTTCACCATCCAGCAGCAACCGACTCTCCCTCTTCATCATCCAGAAACAAGGCACTTCTGTTGTATGTGGATTACAATTATGTTCCTAGGGATCACATTCAGAGGACTTTGTGGGTGCACATGCGTGAAGCAGGAACCATGTTGGGCAAGAATGTGGATGGTTTGGATATACCAGGTCACCACAGCACGTGGGTTCGCTTTTTGCACCCACTCGACTTTCATGTCGTTGTGCTTCCGGGGCACTTGAAGAAGGTGGAGCTGATGGATCTGTTGGATGATCACGTGGCAAACTCACATGATGACTCGGTGCTCGTGATCGTCTTGTGTGGTCATGGATCCTCCGGTCAGCTCGTTCTGACCAACGGTGCGAAGGTGTCACTGGAGGATGTGTCACATGCGACAATGCATCACAGAGGAACAGTTTTGCCTTTCATGTTATTTGGCGGTGCGAGGCCTTCCGATGGCCTCAACCCACTGAGAGGGATCAATAACAACAACCAACTTCGACGGTGCATGTTCATCTTTGCAACCGATGACGCTGTCTTGGACTTGCGAACACTGAATTCATTTGTGAAAGCGATCGGCAGCATCATGGATACCAGGTACATTCAATGTTATTACTCTGGGATTGATGACGCCATTCGCGTCCACATGCGTGTGTTCAACGGATCCTCCTTGCATCTTGTGGGGGCAAACAACGAGATGCGAGGTTATTTGTTTCAACCTGCATTCGTCATGCATAGAGAATAGGTGAGCTTGGCTTGTGTGCCCCCTGCTTCTGCATGTGAGACACCGGGATCCGTACAAGTTTATTTTCGGTGCGAATGAGTCCGCAACTCAATTCCCCTGCCCCCTCCGTGTGTCCCTAGATTCCTCTTTCATACTCTGCTTGAGACGACACCTCGGAACGCCCAAGTGTTCCAGTGATAAGCTCAAGTCCCGCCGTGATGCGAGAGGTCGCTCTGTGATGTGACTCGACACAGGTTCCGCCGTGATGCGAGAGGTAGCTCTGTGACGTGACTCGACACAGGTTCCGCCGTGATGCGAGAGGTCGCTCTGTGATGTGACTCAACACAGGTGCCGCCGCCTGATGCGAGTGGTCGCTCTGTGATGTACGATTGAGTGGCCCGATTTGAAAAGATAATAATAATTTAATAATAAACCATTTCATTATATTCCCTAAAGAGCCTGTGTTGACATACATTATAACTCGGGTTTGTATTGACGTATCGCCATATTTTCTGAATGGTTCTTGCTGCTCTACATCTACGTATGATATCGCAAATGTCTTGGGTAGATAACAACATATTGGGGTTTGAGCTCAACTCATACCAATTCCATGGGTTATCGAGGTTTGCTACGATAACATCCCACGTGATATTGGGGTTTGCGCTCAATCCCCGCCAATCCCATGGTTTGTCGGTGTTGGCTTTGATAATATCACATGGGATATGTAGGGTTTTGCTGATCCAGTACCAATTCCATGGTTTGTCGGGGTAGGCTTTGATAATATCCCATGTGATGTTGGGGTTTCTGCTGACCCAGTACCAAATCCATGATTTGTTGGGGTTGGCTTGTATAATATCCCAAGTGATATTGGGGTTTGCGCTGATCCAGGTCCAATTCCATGGTTTGTCGGGGTTGGATTGCACAATATCCCATGTGATATTGGGGTTTTCGCTGATCCAGTACCAATCCCATGGTTTATCAGGGTTGGCTTGTACAACATCCCAAGATATGTTGGGGTTTGCGCTGATCCAGTTCCAATTCCATTGTTTATCTGGGTTGGATTGTATAATATTCCATGTGATATTGGGGTTTTTGCTAATAAAAAACCAATCCCATGGTTTACCAGGGTTGTCTTGTATAATATCCCATGTGATGCTGGGGTTTGCGCTCAATCCACACCAGTTCCATGGTTTGTCGGGGTTGGCTTTGACAATAAACCATTTGACGCAAGGGTTTTTGCTGATATTATACCAATCCCATGGTTTATCTGGGTTGGTTTGTATCATATCCCATGTGATATGTGGGTTTGCGCTCAATTCACGCCAGTCCCATTGTTTATCAGGGTTGGCTTTAATAATATCCCATATGAAATTTGGGTTTGCGCTCAATCCACGCCAGTCCCATGGTTTATCTGGGTTGGCTTGTATAATATCCCATGTTATGCAGGGGTTTCTGCTGACCCAGTACCAATTCCATGGTTTGTCTGGATAGCATTCGATAACTTCCCGAGTCAAACATGGATTATAACTCAATAAACACCAATCCCACTTGTGTTCCATACATTTGACCCGTCTCGAGATGTGGCTATTTATTTCCGCTGTAATCATAGTTTAATGGATTATCTCGTATAATATCCCACGTGATGTTGGGGTTTGCGCTTATGTAAAACCAAGCTATTTATTTCGGTATTCGAAACCCATGTTGTCTGCCACGATGCGCACGACGTTGGGTCCGTGAAAAACGCTACACATGACATCATCCATGGCAGCTTGGTGCGGGCTCCTTGACACCGTGAGCTTGCCGGGATGCTCAAATTCTTCATAAGATATCATAACGTTTTCGAACCCTGTGGAGTGCAACGTAGGTGTCGACAGTGTCCCGTCGTTTTCGCGGAGGAGGCATGCATCTTATTTGACATGTGGCGGGAGAAAACGATTGGTATTAAAATGTCACATTCCAGCAAATACACAAATCGGCATCTTCGGACATTGTCATGGTTGAGAAGATTTGGGTGGTACATTGCATGATTTGATTGCAAAATTCCGAAAGGCCATGGTTCCGTACAAAACGTTGTAGTCTGAAATGATTTGATCGCGGAGTTCAGGTTTGTTTTCGTTGTTTTGATACCATTTGATGAGACGTTCGCAATTGATTTCAATATTTGGCGGATACTTGCCTGTTGAGTGTATCCATTGCATGACAATGCATACAAGTTGTGTGGCATGATTTTTGTCGATTGATGGAGGGTGTTGCAAAACTTGAGTTATATCCATTTTAATATATGCATTAGCAAACAATAATACATTGTTTGACGCATTGTTTCTTATGCCTCGGTTGATAAACGGACAAAAATGTGCGCTGTGGTGCAACCTGGAACCGAGACGTGAACGCTGCCAAAAACCTTCTTCTGCTTCTGACAACGTGGATGGACGGGAGAGATGCTGCGCAGATTCGCATCTACTCATCGAAAGCCGCCGTGGCCCGTGTGATAATTAATGGACGAACGGGGGGCCCGCACAGTTTTTTAGCTATTGTGTTCTCTCAAGTGCAAGTGCGTCCGTAGTTCCTCTGGCAGAGGCACGCCCCTCTCCGAGAGGACCCTGACGCAGGTCCGGCTGTGCAGGGCCATGCCCTGCATGGCTCTGAAGGTGACGGAGCCGGCGCCTCCCTGGAGGAAGGCGGCGTCGTCCTCGTACTTGCTTGCTTCTACCGGGTCCACCCTGCTCATTCGCTGCACGATGCTCCTGAGCACCGGCAGCAGCGAGTCTTGCAGGTCCGCCTTAGCCCAGCGACAGTCCCGTCCGTACACGTACGTCTGCTGGTAGCAGTCGGGGTCCATGATGATGTTCATGTACTGCAGGTGCGCAGGGTTGAAGTGCTATAGCTGCAGCAGCTTGACCAGGTTGTACCCGCACTCATTGAATTGAGCGACCGAGAGGAACTCTGACTCGGGCGTGACCTCCTCCCCGAAGGGGTGCATGTCCTCCACCGGTGTCGTAGCAGCTGGAGATAGCGCCGCCGCCGCATCTGGAGCAGTATTGTTGTTGTTGTTGGTGGTGGTGTTGGTGAAATTTTCGCATGTAACGACATAGTTGTTGGTGGCCGACCCGAAGCTGTTGTTGATTGTGAAAGTGTGTTTTTTCCGCAACGCCTCCAGTTCCGCTTGCATTTCATCGATCCGATTCTCGAGGTACTCCATGCGCTTCTCCATGAAGTCAACATCAATAGCTCCCTTGGGGTGAGACCTACAATTATTTCAAAAAAAAGTAAATACTGAAGAATGCCGGAGACTCACATCAATCCCTATTTTAAACGTGTTCACATGAACACCTCTGAAAAGACTCTCCATCTCTGTAACAACAATTATTTCTACAAAAAAAAGTAAATACTGAAGAATGCCGGAGACTCACATCAATCCCTATTTTAAACGTGTTCACATGAACACCTCTGAAAAGACTCTCCATCTCTGTAACAACAATTATTTCAAAAAAAAGTAAATACTGAAGAATGCCGGAGGCTCACATCAATCCCTATTTTAAACGTGTTCACATGAACACCTCTGAAAAGACTCTCCATCTCTGTAACAAGGAACCCCCAACAAAACATACATTAAGGTTGCTGTTGAAGACAACTGCAGGCAAAAAGAGGTCACGAAACTCACATCCCATGACTGATTTGAACTGTAAAATAAACACTCCAGTGTGACCGTACACAACACGTTTCACGCCGAGTGTAAAGATTGATCGATTCCCTGTACTTTAACAGCCTCAGAGACCCCTATTCTCCTCTTTTTGGAAAACCGCTAGTCATCGGTGGTGGCTCAGCAACCACCACCGCGAACGAGAAAATGTCTTCGTCTTCGTCGGTGTCTTCTTCATCTTTCCACGTTGAGATGTTACCGTTCCCGTTGATCCGTTCCATCGCAACGCTCTGCGGCGAGACCGCAATTTTGTGCTCCAACAAAGCCATCCGCGGCGGGTTCGCATGGCCGGTTCGGCTGGAGCTCGCCATTCGAGAGGCCAAAAACCTCGACAAGAACACACTGTTCCGCATGCAATGCGACCTCGGTGCCGTGGGGACTTGCGAACGGATGCTGGATAACGAGGCCGATGCATTTTCTAGGGCTGCGATGCTTCTTGCGAAGCCTCCGTACTACTCTGGGGAGACGGCATTGATTGGGGGCTGTAAACAGGGCAACGTCTCCCTGGTCGAGATTCTCATTAGGAACTCTCCGAACGAGCAAGTGCTTGCGACGAATAATCATGGGATGTCGGCACTGATGCGTGCTTGTGGCATTCAGGGGGGGCATGCGAATGCAGCATGTGTCAATATTCTTCTTGGATACTCTCCGAACGAACAAGTGCTGGCGACAGACAATCATGGGATGTCGGCATTGATGTGGGCATGTATCCATGGTCACGCGGCCTGTGTCAAGATTCTGCTTCGACATTCCCCCGACACACAAGTGCTTGCGACCGATCATTTCGGATTGTCGTCATTGATGATGGCGTGTTTCCATGGTCACGCTGCCTGTGTCAAGATTCTTCTTCGTCATTCCCCCTACACCCAAGTGTTGGCGACCGAATGTCATGGGAGGTCGGCACTGATGTATGCGAATGCGTCCTATGTCAAGATTCTTCTTAGATACTCTCCGAATTCCATCATGATTTGAATTTGTGACGTGACAGTATTGATGAGCTCCTCGACATCTGATGAAGGCAACACTTTGTAAGCTTTCTTTCCCCATTCTCTAGCCTGGTTTGCTGCATCTTTGTTAAACTCGGGTTGAATGCTGACTTTGAGCCACTCTGTGCTGTTCAATCGGCTGAAGGAGAAGTGTGAAGAGTACGGGACAGTGTTCCTGCATTACACAAGCCCTATGTGCGGTTTCTTAAACAAGTGTGGAGGAGAGACATACACCTGCAAGAACAGTTACTGTCAATTCACAGGCGACAGAGACATTGTGGGGGCAGCTGGCATCTTCCTGAAGGCAGTTCGAACATAAAATCCCTGTTCGTAAAGGAAAGCATCCCCGGGGGAGTTGACCCCTATGATACCCCTATGGAGAAAACACACCATATCTGAACATAAAAGGAAACCCCAAACAGTAATATAAAAGTATTATTAAATTACAATTATACAATGGGTAGCAAACTTGATCAGATTCGTGCAGATATTATATCGTCCATTAAATCTACACAAGCAGATATCAACGATGAACTATTGTCCCGCAATAGAGGCAAAGTTGCCTTTAATGTTGATTGTGATGTAATCAATAGTATGAATATCATTCAAATCAAATCATTGATACATAGCCCGGAAGTTAAAAGCGATCTAGGTGGTTATTGTAACAGTTTCATAGACAAAGCAAATAACATCATTGAAACAGAGCCACCGGCAGCGAGGACTCCAGAGGTCACAGACGATGCCGAAGGTCCGGCTGCTCCAGCGTGGGCAGAGCCCCTGGGCGGAGAAATAGAGCGATGAAATGGCCGGCCAGAACTACTCGACTACGAAGAAAAAATAAGAATCATCCATCAATCAATCCCTATTTTAAACGTGTTCACATGAACACCTCTGAAAAGAAGACTCTCCATCTCTGTAACAACAATTATTTCAACAACAAATAAATACTGAAGAATGCCGGAGGCTCGATAGCGGATTTTTTGATGGCTTTGACTGCATGGGGGGTATAAAAAAGTCTCCATTCATGTTCTTTATTGCAGTCATGGATGGCGACAATGAACTAGATGCTTTGCTTTCACAACACCCGGCTGCAAAAGCGGCATATGATCGTCGCATCGAGAGGCTAATGTTTGTAAATGCTTGCCTGATGATGGCCGAACGATATGTGTTACGCCACACTACTTGCCGTGTACAACATGCTAGCAAATGACACACAACATTCGTTTATCTCTTGCTGTTGCAGTCCGACGCGTACTTTGACGGATGTTGTCATTCGAGCTCTTGCCACTCTTGTGAACTCTCCCATGGATGAGCAGCAATTTGCCAAGGCGCTCCTGGAAGAGTTTGTAATCGGTGCCACCACCCAAAATATTGATGCCATGAATGGTCTTGTGCGTGGGATGTTCACTGGTGTGAGGAGAAATTGCAGCACGATCATTCTGGAGGTGGATGATGCAACTGCAGTCACGTTGAAGAGTGGTGCAGTACCGAACTCCTCTGCTCGCTCTTTGTGTACTCAGCTCACCTCATGGAGGTAGCAATTGTGGGATGGTCTCCATATAATGGGCGTTCCTGCCTCCCGGTCGATTTTGACTGGTTGCGAAACATGGTATGGAGCGGATTTGTGATTCCTTGGTGCTGTTGTCTCAAGCTAGCGAGTCGTTCAGGAGGCTCTAAATCCTGATTAGAAATTTAAAAAAATCGGCCGGGAGGCAGGAACGCCCATTATATAGAAAATTTGGCCTGAATTTTTTTTTTCTCATTGCGGTGTGATACCGAAGCGTATTGCCGCCGTGTGTCCCCCGCGATTCCTCTTTCATACTCCCGACATAGTTGTCGAGCAGAAGTCTGCTTGAGACGACACATCGGAAACGCCCAAGTGTTACAGTGAATATTTTACAAACAATTGTGTAAGACTTGACAGTTACTTACACAGTAGTGTGTAGTAGTGTGTAGTAGTGTGTAGTGTGTAGTGTGTAGTGTGTAGTGTGTAGTGTGTCTGCTGGTTGATGTGAACTGTGGGCTTTCCTCCGGTCGCCCACCCGCTCGGTTCCTCGCGGACTCCTTTGTGGGGGCTCCCCTCCGGTCGCCCCCGGTCGCTCCGCTGGGGGAAGAGGTGAAAGGGGCTCCGCCGCTTGTTGAATAATACAATCCGTTGTTTGCCGATGGACTATGGCTGTACATGGACAGCTCGTGACCCGAAATGGCAGCGGCGGCTGCGTGAGGTCCGTGCGCAGAAGACGAAGTTTCAAGAGCTCCAGCATCCGGGAGACACTCTCCGGGCCCAGGCGGTAGTTCCTCTCCTCCTTGGTGCGCTTGCCCTTGACCTGCGCGCGCGTGGTATCGACATGGTGAGCGTGACGAAGCGGGTGCAGGTCAATGGAAAGAGAACTCAGGAGGAGAGGAACTACCGCCTGTGCCCGAAGAGCTGTACATGGACAGCTCGTGGCCAGAAAGGGCAGCTGCGGCGTGAGGTCCGTGCTCAGAAGACGAAGTTTCACGAGCTCGAGCATACGGCAGACACTCTCCGGGCACAGGCGGTAGTTCCTCTCCTCCTGAGTTCTCTTTCCATTGACCTGCACCCTCTTCGTCACGCTCACCATATCCAGACCCACGGCGTTCAGGATCATCTTCACAGCCTTGGACACCTTGCGCAGGTCCCACCCGTTGCGAACGCCGCACGATGCATGGCTGAACAGCCTAGCGGTGTTTGCGTAGTCGCTGAACATCTGTGTTCCCTTGAGCTTGGCGTCGAACACCGTCATCATGTTCGGGATGATTGTCTCAGTGTCGAACGGGGACAAAAACCCCAGATCAGCGAGTGTCTCCTCTATCAACACGATCTTCAGAAGATCGGGGTGCAACGTCACGCCACGAAAGGGGCGCTGCAACTCAGGGCACAGAAGAGATGCAAGTACCTCCACGGAACGTGGGGTATTGCTCCTCAAGACGTTCTCGAATATCTTGGCGACCATTCGAGAGACAGTCTTCTCTCTCTCCTTCTCTCGCTCAACAACGTCAAAGATGGGTGGCACGTCCTCGGTGCAGCAATCAAGGTTGTCGACGCCACCTGTCCACACGTACTGGAATACGACATCGGCCATCTCCCGAAAGACGGCACCTGCATCACCCGCGTCAAGTTGGTAGTACTCGTATCCAACGTCTAGACTGTGCTTGACTCGAGGGTAATCTCCGCTAAGGTACCGGAGCAGGGCAGTCTCAGCCTCCACACAAGCACGCGGATTAAGTACGTGGATTGCGAATATCATCTTTGAGTTCTTCGGGTACTGAGAAAGTCGCTGACCAAAGGGCTTCGACGTCCTGCCCACCTTGACGACGATCTCATCTTTCTGAATGAACTTGTGCTCAACCAACGCGTACACGACATTGGTTGTCATGTGCGCCATGATTGCTGTCGAGCTGCTCCTATGATCCTATATATATCCTAATGCGCGCCGTTTAAACCATTATTATGTGCATAATAACGCGGTAGTGAAGAGGATGATGAGGAGAATAAAAGAAAAATATGCATGCTCGGGGCGAGGAGGTCCTTTATGATGCCCGGCGATCGTACCTCCAGCAATACACAAGGATTGGGCATGCCTGATACATTCGACAGTGTTCCGCCGTTTGCGTGTGATAGAGTGCGTGCGTGAGAATGAGTGAGAGTGGGCATCATCATCTCGACAGCAGCCGCAGCGACGCGTGTGTGAGGATGCGGCATGTGTCGTGATAAAGTGCGTTATCCTATCTATCTATCTATCCTATCGGACAGCATAACCAGAGTGCATCTGTTGCACACATAATGCACCGTTCACCAGATGCCAACTTTGAGGAATGACGGTATGCATCCACATCATGCACATTACCTTACGTCCTGGGGTAGAAATCGAAACCTGCCTGATGAGAATGATACCATGTTTATTTTTCACAAGCATAAAAAATCAAGACTATGTCTAGTATATTGCTTTGCGCACCCTATCTCTTCTGTGTAAAACAGAAACAATGGATAACTTCAAGAAGTTGGATA
Source organism: Chlamydomonas sp. ICE-L (assembly GCA_013435795.1). Lineage (NCBI taxonomy): Eukaryota > Viridiplantae > Chlorophyta > Chlorophyceae > Chlamydomonadales > Chlamydomonadaceae > Chlamydomonas > Chlamydomonas sp. ICE-L. The sequence goes on along the minus strand of JACBWV010000678.1, from coordinate 964,090 downwards.
CAAGCATGTATGTGTGCTTCACAGTTTCAGGCAGTACGTGGAATGACAAGTGCAACAAGTTTATTTTACATGGAACGGTGGTATTCGATAATGAGGATGACGCCAAGAAATGTTTAGAAATACTCGACCTGTACAAAGAGACATTCTACTTCAGGCGTACATCGAACGTGATGAATAAGACTATGTTCACGTTTGACGGCAAGACAATCCACCTATTATCTGGTGCCAAAATTGAGTACGACCAGAATGCTGCTCGATTGAAGAAGATTGTAGAGATAGAAAAGACGTACACGGCAAACACGTGGGGATACATGGACGATTACGTAAGGCTATTCGGGTATCGTCAGCTCAGGAAAAGGGCATTCTGGAGCTGCTTGCTTTTATGTTTTTTGTGCAGTTGCATATTCTGTATCGATCCATGCTATTACGAAGCTAATCCAGATGTGGCTGGCCACGAGTACAGGGCCATTGTGAATCTTGACAGTGCATCCGTAGTTCCTCTGGTACACTCGACGGAATACTAAAATGAAACCGTTTCTGTAGTGTACGGCACACCTTACGGTGTAACCAAATGGTGTAGCAACCCACGGGGCAGTGGAACACCAATACGATTTTGAATCAACAAATTGCAGGATGTTAACGAGAATATCGTGGTTCTTTTTTAGATCACGGCTCTCCATCCTGCAGACTCCTGAACAAATGCATTGCACCACCACCACGTGTGTGTACGGCTGCTCTTTGTACCTCCTTACAGTCCAGAGTTCAACGCTATTGAGAATGTGTTCAGTTTGCTCAAGCGAAAATATCGCTGCGCGTGCCCAATAATTCCAGATGTAGCAGAATTATTTGATTACAGGAACGCTTTGAAAATGATTATTTATGCGCACGATGTAAGCCAACACGTTGACTTGTAATGGGCGTTCCTGCCTCCCGGCCGATTTTGACTGGTTGCGAAACATGGTATGCAGCGGATTTGTGATTCCTTGGTGCTGATGTCTCAAGCTAGCGAGTCGTTCAGGAGGCTCTAAATCCTGATTAGAAATTTAAAAAAAATCGGCCGGGAGGCAGGAACGCCCATTTTGTCAGGCTACTTTGATCATGTAACTTCTGTGTCTTTACAGGCCTTGAATGTTTTGTGTCAATCTCCTGTGAAGACAGTATCTGTATTGACAAGATCGGTTACAAAACTTGAATTGGTCAAATCCCCCAAATAAAAGGTGTCCCACAATCAAATGTCCCTAGCTGTATGTACCGAATCCGGGTTTTTTAGGTCATTAGAAGTCTGATCAAAAAGACACAGACGTTGGTTGATTCAACTCAGCTGTACTCGGTGCCAGCCGCATCTGAATCCATCAGCAGCTTGCAGACATCTGCGTGACCAGCCTTCGCAGCCAGCCGCAAGACCCAGCTGTTGACAGAGTTCGCCCGGGCCCTGAACTCAATTCCAGCAACCTCTGGATCCATAAGCAGCTTGCAGACATCTGCGTGACCTGCCTTGGCAGCCGCCCACAATGCCCTGCTGTCGAAAGTGTTCGCCCTGGCCCTGAACTCAAGTCCAGCCACCTCTGGATCCATTAGCAGCTTGCAGAGATCTGCGTGACCTACCTTCGCAGCCAGCCGCAAGGCCCAGCTGTTGACAGAGTTCGCCCTGGCCCTGAACTCAATTCCAGCAACCTCTGGATCCATCAGCAGCTTGCAGACATCTGCGTGACCTGCCTTGGCAGCCTCACGCAAGGCCCTGCTGTCGCTAGAGTTCGCCTGGGCCCTGAACTCAATTCCAGCCACCTCTGGATCCATGAGCAGCTTGCAGACAACTGCGTGACCTGCCTTGGCAGCCTCACGCAAGGCCCTGCTGTCGCTAGAGTTCGCCTGGGCCCTGAACTCAAGTCCAGCCACCACTGGATCCATCAGCAGCTTGCAGACATCTGCGTGACCGTCCTTAGCAGCGGCCCACAAGGCCCAGCTGTCGCTTGTGTTCGCCAGGGCCCTGAACTCAATTCTAGACACCGCTGGATCCATCAGCAGCTTGCAGACATCTGCGTGACCTTCCTTCGCAGCCGCACACAAGGCCCAGCTGTCGCTAGAGTTCGCCCTGGCCCTGAACTCAATTCCAGCCACCTCTGGATCCATCAGCATCTTGCAGACATCTGTGTGACCTGCCTTGGCAGCCGCCCACAAGGCACTGCTGTCGGTAGAGTTCGCCCGGGCCCTATACTCAAGTCCAGCCACCGCTGGATCCATGAGCAGCTTGCAGACATCTGCGTGACCTCCTCTAGCAGCGGCCCACAATGCCAAGCTGTCGCTGGTGTTCGCCCTGGCCCTGAACTCAATTCCAGCCACCTCTGGATCCATCATCAGCTTGCAGACATCTGCGTGACCTTCCTTGGCAGCCGCCCACAAGGCACTGCTGTCGCTAGAGTTCGCCCGGGCCCTGAACTCAAGTCCAGCCACCGCTGGATCCATGAGAAGCTTGCAGACATCTGCGTGACCTTCATTGGCAGCCTCCAACAAGGCAAAGCTGTAGCTATAGTTTGCAAGGGCCCTGAACTCAAGTCCAGCAACCTCTGGATCCATAAGCATCTTGCAGACATCGGCGTGACCGGCCTTGGCAGCCACATAGAGAAGCTTGTTTTCATTTTGGTTCGCCCTCAATTGTACGCCCTTAACCTGTACAATAGGATTGGACACCAAGCATACTGCTAGAAGGTCGGTGCGCCCCCCTTTCGCCATAATCTCTCCAACTCGTTGTGGTGGTTGGATCAGTCCGGTAAGGGGCCATCCAGAAAATCTTTTGCACAGAGTTTTACACACTAATACAATCTTTGGGTTGGAAGAGAATAGGGCAATACGATCAAGAATGTCATGGGGAAGCGTTAGGATTAACGATGATCGCGTGTGCGAATGCATGTTCTATAAACATGTGTGTACAATGCATGCAAGCGCACAGGATGGTCTATAGCCTTTTATAAAATCCCAACTCATTATTTATTTATACTACCGAGGCCCATGCACCTCCCTTGTGACGCTTGCGCAAGTATTTATTCCCCCACTTATTGCAGTTCCTAGACCTCGGTGTTGTCCTCCTGCTCCATCATTTTAGTACGCACATGGCTGGCGGCTTCTACCAAGATGCCCGCGCCATCCCAATTGCAATGATCCCTACAATACTGACCACCAGGCCGAAACTGGTGCCTACGACGCCGTACTTGAACACCTCTCTAGAAAAAGCCGCCCCCTCGTAGCACCAGCTACCGAAGTGCTGACAGTTCCTTCCCAACACATTGTAATCCGCCCTGCAGAGCTGCGAGCGTGCCCTTTTGACCACCTCCAACGGTGAGAAACGACACCTCGCATTCATAACCCGTGCAGAGCTGCCAACTACCAGGAACTCTGCCAGAGTAGTCTCGCTGATCAATCGCTTTCCATGGGTCTCTGACCCCGCATAGTGGATGACCTTGATGTCTGCTGCAGAGGAATACCTTTCTGGGGGGGCGCTCACAATGCCATCGTGCTCGAACTTGATGCCGATGGGGTTGACGCAATCAATATGCAGCCACATGCCAGCCTCGATGCTCGCCATGTTCCGCCGACTGTAGTACCCATGGCAGACTTTTTCTGCGAGGGGTGGCAGACGCAACCAGGGGAAACATGTCAGCATATCTGACACGTGTGTTCGCGCGCCCATGAAAATACGAGTGTAAACGTGGCATTTCTGCCACGTTTTTCGCGCGCCTCGAAGTCAGCGAAAGCCGCCTTGGTGTGTGTGAGGATGGATAGACGAACGTGGGGACGGTACGGGTCTGCGAAATCACAGTGTGCTGTGACTCGACTCGACAGTTTCCGCCGTGATGCGAGAGGTCGCCATGTGATGTGATGTGATGTGATGTGATGTGACTCGACTCTACAGATGCCGCCGTGATGCGAGAGGTCGGTCGCCATGTGATGTGACTCGACTCGACTCGACAGATGCCGCCGTCCTTGATGAGAGTGGTCGGTCGGTCTCCGTTCCTCGAAACACGAGTGTAAACGTTGTTGTGAATCCTGTATAGAATTCCCTTGTCCGATTGTACAACAAGCAACCATGCAGGAGTCGGAACCATCCAAGCAAGTGAAGAACTACTACATCGATGTAAAACGCGAAGATGCAATTGCTGGATTGAATGGCCTGTTCGGAGTGTCACGCGAGGACTCAGGTGCACGCCTGGTGGAGTACATGCCATCCCATGACCAACCAGGTCCCCCGCATGCAAAACACAAATACACAAAAACAAAAAAAATGGCGAAACTTTGAATGGTTCTCTTTTCACAGAGTGAGTGTGTGGACGAGAAAGAGGCTACAGGTTTCCGCCTTTGCGTTTGCATGTGAACTGTCAAGGATCTCTCGGAAGTACAGTCGGAGACGCAATTTGTGGGAGGTTGCAACAGTAGTTGCCTCGTTTGCTTTCCGAAAATAACTAAACTTCGAAACGCTGTCGATACCAAGCAGAGCCCCCGTATTCATGGAAAAATACAGAGAACGGGGTCTAGTTGACGTGGTTTTTAAGTGGCCACGTGGTTTCGCACGATGAAAGGCACGAGCACGTGACTGACCATGTGATTCCTTTTCCTCTGGAGGTGTTCGCGGTATCGCTCTGCGATCACTCGAACTGCCTTACTGACGCGCAGCCAAGACATGCAAATCTTCTCGAAGAAGACCTCCTGGATTTCTGTATCAAAGTAAGAGATCGACAGTGTATCGGAGCCAAATAAGTCGATGTTGATGTCCAATCCAGGTCGGGTGATGTACATCCTCTCCATTATTCGGTAGATGGTTGGATTGTCTTCGGACACAAACAAGGCTTTCAGCGCAAACAATTTGTGTCTGTTCTTTTTGTCAATATACAATATGGAGTCAAAGCATTCAGACATGTCCATTCCATAGATCTGATTGTCCACGAACTGAGAGAACGCTGGGAAGAAAGCGTCTCCGAATGTGAACAACAAAGCTAATTCGTTGGGAAAGATAACCAGAGACGGATCTTGTGATTTGTATGCAGCATTAGCAAGTTGCAACCATATTTTCTCACCGACTGTTGACATTATTAGTTATTTAACGTTGTGGATAGAGTTGGGTTGGTTGTTTGATTGCTTTGCTCAGATGGAAATGGTTTCAATTTTTTATTCACTGCCGCCGTGATGCGAAAGTCGCTCTGTGATGTGACTCGACACAGGTGCTCGACATTCATTCTATAGTAGCTGAACTCATGGTTTGGGCGACTCGTGATAATTGTTCGGCACATCTAGCGAAATGTTTTTCAATCTTCTTCGCACGGATTGTTGGGCGATTGCCCTTTCGCTGCAGCCGTGCATTTGTATGGATGATGTACCTGTCGAAGACTTCTCCAAACATCTTCATGTTGTTGACCACAGTTTCCCTAATCAAAGCTTGAAAGCGATACATCGTTGTTTCAGGTGCACCCATGACGAAATAATCACATTCGTGTAACATCTTATCTGTGTAGGTGAATGTTATCATCGAATTCGCGCTCGATATGGAACTGGCAAGTGTATTTGTGACTCCAACACAATACCCAGCTTGTAATAGTGACCAACAAGCCTCCTTCAATCGCTCCCGTAGTATTGGTATCAAAGTCTCACGACTTGCCAAACTCATAATGGAATGGTTAAGAGATTTCGAGCATGATGCCAACCGGACACTGTCTGCAGGACCCAGTGCACATAATACTCCGTGCAACACACTATATTGCAAAGTGTCGATCATTGGACTTTTTCTTCCGTTTGGTCGATATGTCTCTACACTCGGTGGACGAACAAAATGAATCAACGTCTCCCCATTTTTTGGGCCTGAACAAATGCATTGCACCACCACCACGTGTGTGTACGGGGGGCGAATTCTGGTTTGTTCGGCGCATTGAATGAGTCGCAGTTGGACAGAGAGAGAGATTCGCGTGTGTAAGGCTGTGTGAGGCATGCGTCGTGACATCCGCCGCCGTGCGTGCGTTATCCGATCATTTCCTCCGTTCGCTTTGACTGCTTTTGCAGTGTACGAAAATTGTTCGTAAAAGAGCATCCAACAGTGCATATCGTCGTCGCCGTTTACCCAACGGTGTTGAGGATACACGCATGCTAAGTAACCAATGCCCAAGTTAGTCATTGTGACCATGTGTGAGTAGCCGAAGCTGCTGCTAAAAAGGATGCGTATTCCCATAGCGGTGCTGATACGGTCGATACTTGGCTTGAACTCTACAGCAACTGTGCAGAGCCATACAAGGAGTTGGGCACCAGGATGGTGCGCTCCATGTTGGTTGACCATTTCACACAACAAATTTGTAGCCGCCTGAATTTTCGCTTTACTTGTATCGCACACATGGTCGCAAAGTCTATTTGGCAGTCCATCCACGCCGTTTATGTCCACTAACCTACCACCACTATGCGAGGGCAGTGTCTGCGTGAGTGGTAGCACTGCTTCCGCAGGGACATCCAAGGTTATCAATTCGCATAATATGCGTACCCTGTCATGAAGAGACTGGCGCATCCCCAATTGTCTCAGTGCATAATCGGGTAAATGAATAGAGCATGGATTCAGAAGCAGATCACGAGCAAGCTTAAGCGTTGGCGCGACAGCCATGTGCGGTTCAAGTGCTGTTGCCATGGCCTGGGCGTAAGCAGGCTCTGCTATTGCTACACGCAGCATCGTTTTTGAAATTGATGCAACAGTGGCCCCCGCTGTCTCATTGTCTAGCAGGATTGCAATCGCAGACCGGATAAATAGATCCTCCACCCCTGCTGGCAGATGTGCTGTTGCTACACATTCATTGGCCACATGGATGAACACATCGATGCATGGTATGGGTATCTTAGCTGGTAGTTCAGCTAAAAGTCGAAACAGATTTCCAAGACCGTCTTGACTGAGTGCATCTATGACGGCAAGCATCTGGGACTGGGAACGAGTTGCAATGAAGAGACTTACCAGTCCCACCAGATGACAGTGTTCATGTGTACGCTCATTACATGTCCGAATGAACATGTCGGTGTACAGCTGGTGGAACTGTGGGCTGACCTTGTCGGTACTTATGCTGACCTGCCGACCACACGCATTAAGCGCAGTGCTCAGAAAGACGGTGGGCATGCTGGCGATCAAGCAAGCAACACCGTTCATGTCCAATGTAAGCTCAGTCGTAATGTCGTTGTAGTACTGTAGCATCCTCGCAACCCCCTTTGATGCTTTGCGCATAATCACAGGTGAAACAGCATACGGTGTGGCTGTCTCGAGCAAAACTAGCAATGCCCTAGTAGCAGTCTTGAAATCACCGTGTCCAGAGCAGCGTCTAATCCTACAGTCGGCGGAACAGTAAAATGAAACATATATCAGATGGAAATAAATGTACGACATCGCCGTTAGAAAATTGGCGTTAAGAATGGTCGCTGACTTGGGTGTGTTAAAAACTTCTGTGTTTACGAACATCAGTCGTTCTACTCTGTGGAGGTGGAAACGCTTTGGTGTAAATCGAAAACGACGTGAATTTGTAAGCAAACTTTTCGAGACGAACAAAGAGTTGTTGAAATTGTTTTTATTGTCAACTCAATGCACAACCGCAAGAGGTGTTGTTGCATTTTTCAAAAGTACTCACAATTTACGATTATCAACTAAAACAGTGTATCGTTTCATAAAACTCATTGGTTTTACAAGAAAAAGGAGCAAACTCCGTGGACAGTGTAAAGGGGACTTAGTTACACTTGTCACTGAATTTTGTAGTAGATACAAGGATACAATCAATGCTGGGAAAATTTTAGTATCAGTTGACGAATGTGGGTTTAGTGAGCGTCTCAAGCCACATTATGGGTATTCCCCTGTAGGAAAACCTGTTATCGTTAAAACTACTGGTGGGTGGGTACACCATAATTTGTTGATGGCAGTTTTTTCAGATGGTAGGAAGGAGTTCGTTGTGAAGAAAGGATCTGTGAAGAAGACGGACTTCGCTGCATTTATTGACTCATTGAGTTTGTGCAATAATTCAGTAGTAATAATGGACAACGCCAGTATCCATAAGAACTTGGTCCTCAGAAGCCCCGTAAATATTTGTTACACTCCTCCTTACAGTCCAGAATTCAATGCTATTGAGCTGTGCTTCGCTAAGGTGAAGAAGGACTTTCGTCGATTGAACTATATACCAAACGATACAAAGACGCACGTGTCTGATATGATTTCCTTAGCATTCAGCAATCTCACTGATAAAATCATTATGGGTTGTTTTGACCACGTATGGAACACGTATGTGATGTTTGTATAAAGAGTTCTGTGATGTATAAATTATGTAAGATGGCAACGAAACCTCCGACAGTCGCGAAATTGAAGGAGCTACTAAAATTGGCCGAAGTAGCATACTCATCAAAGGACAAGAAGGACGATATTGTCCGTTTATGCGAAGACAATGGTCTCATCGCCAGACCCCCTCCAGAATACAAGACGGTGGAAAAGATGTGTGTCGTGAAATGCGCCCTGAAGAAGGCAATGAGTCTTGACGATGAAGAATTCGGTAAGTTTAGGGAGCATGTGGATCAGCTCGTCAATGTGGTGAGCCGCATGTTGCGGCGTTCCAGTCTGGTGCTGACTTTCCATGTCACGAGGCTCATGGAGGGCGACCTGCCGATTCCTAATATGTACGATATGAAGGATACCTACTGGAAGGATTGGCTAAGGATCGGAGTTGACGGTGTCTTCCCAGATGAAGAGAGTAGAATATCATACGAATCCGTGAAAGACGTAATCGGAAAGGTGCTTGGTAGCGATGACCCTGACTACATCAACTCCTACCCTATCTATTTCGACCAGGTTTTGAACTATGCCGGTCACACATTGAGCACTGTCGTGTCGAACAACGCATGGGTTCCTTTGGTACCTCGTCTGACACGCCTCACTAAGGCTACTTTGAATGCACTGGGAGCTCCGAAGACCATCCGTGTGTACGACGTGATGAGGGTTATCCAACAAGAAATACAGGAGATGGAATCTTGGCCAGAGTCTGTTCAGGAGTATGTCCGTGAAGTTCGAGTCAGGCTGAAAGTTCCAGATGGAAGTCGACTTTATGATGACTATGGCAAAGACATGGACTTCCCGACCATGGTCCGTTTCAATTATTGGATGCAGACACGGTTGGAGGCTATTGGTGCACGTCGTATCCGGTTGATGCCCATCTTTAATGTCCAACGGGCGCATGTCCGCCTTGACATGAAGACCCTCGTGAACCTATTCAGGCACGTGTTCCCCAAAGACCCAAACATCGTCGAGCTTTCAAAGTGGAAAGATGTAAAGGATCCCGACCGCTTCATGTTGCCTCTGAAGCCTGCAGTTAAGAAGAAAAAATCATGTGGTCCTGGTGAATGGGAGGCATACAAGTTGGCCCAACAGAAGTACGATGCTGACGTTAATGATATCAAGGATACTGACGAGTACAGACATGCAAAGGGTAGGTATGACACGCTCGTGAACGCCCGAAAAAAAGTCGCAGGTTCCTTCTTCAAGAAACCACCTGTCAAGACGGGGTGGGTGTTCGATTGTAGCATCTGTACTGACGGAGTCTCATTGAGCATGCAGTACAGCAAGACAGTACAGGTTCGTGTATCCGATCTGAAGAAGACAAGTAAGAGGTCTCGTGACGATGAAGGTATGAGCGTCTCAGAACAGTATGACCATAAACTCAAAACGACATTGCCCGATATGGGTATCGTCGTTCTGGGTGTGGATCCTGGTAGGAGCAACATCGCTACAGTCACGTATCTGGCAGACGACAAAAGCAAGACATGGAAGCTTACACGCGGAGCTTTTTATCACAAGTCTGGTATCAAGAAACAGAAAAAACAGCAAGAAAAACGTTTCTCAGACATGATTCCTAGATGGGAGTCTCTTCGTGAAAATGGAGCAGCGTTGAGTACATCCAGGACAGATGATATCTCGGCTTACTTGAAAAATTACGCTACGTTTTCCGACGAGTGGTGGAGGATGGCACTCCTTCGCAGAGAATCCAGAGACAACTTTCAGAGGTACATTGGCAAGCGCAAGGCTATGGACTCATTTTGGGCAGGGATCAAGCGCAACATGAAGTTGGATCATCCTGACCTGAGGGTTTGCGTAGCATATGGTTCTGCAATCACGACTCTGAAGGCTACCGGACCAGGAGAGGTAGCTGTGCCTACGGGATCTATGTTCGCTTCCTGCAAGCGCCTCTTCAAAGAGGAGGTTCATGTGACAGATGAGTTCAAGACGACTCTCATGTCTTGGGAAACCGGTGCCAAGAAGGAATGTGTTTACAAAATTCCAAGTGTCCAAATAACCACGGAAGGGCAGATTCGTCTAGGTTACGAGTTGTTGAGTCACACCCCATTGAAGGAGACTCCAAATGTCTCTTATCGCGACCAGTTGGCGGTGAGGGTGTACTGCACACGTAAACAAATCCAAGAAAAACACAGGAGGGGTGGCTTAGCCCCCTCTCTTGTCGACAACAACTCGATCAAGCGGTACCCTGAGGTACGAGGACTGCGATTCTCTCCAGAAACCAGCACTTACTCGGACCGGGACCGCTCCTCTGCTCTCACAATCGCAAGGCTGCACTGCATGGAACTGTTGGGTCAAGGGAGACCGCTTCCATTTTGCAGGGATGCGTGTTGTTGATGGGCTACAAAAAAACATGATGGTGTTCCACTGCCCCGTGGGTTGCTACACCATAAGGTTACACCATAAGGTGTACCGTACACTCCAGACAGCGGTTTCATTTTAGTATTCCGTCGAGTGTAGCATCAATCTGATACTCAGTGGTAGTAAGCAACCGCACATCCACATTGTGCAATGAACTACAGTGATATGATGACAACACGCCTTCTCTGCCAGCGTTGCAGCGGCCGCAGTTGACATCATGAACTTAGAACCCTTTTATGCACCTGAAAACAGTTAAACTCAATGGAATGAGACAGATCGGGAAAAAGCTACCCCCGAAAACAACTACAAAAAGCCCTGCAAAAATCTACCCCCCGAAAACAACTACAACGATACGCCACCGCATTGCCGTGTCATGTGGATGATGTTGGTCAGCTTAAATGCTGAAATGTCTATGATTGTACGAGAGGCGTTTTGGGCTACTACTACAGTCGGCGGAACAGTAAAATGAAACATCCCAATAAACGGTATAAGGCGTCGACAGAAGTTATAGTGTACGAGTGGATGGTCCTACAAAATGGCCCGTCCAGCAAAGAAACCTCCTTTCATGACGCATTGCACATCAACAAAGACCCCGTGTTCTTTTGGGCCACGGTACCGGGGAAGAGTCGATCGCTTAAGTGCGGCTGGTCCTTCAATGGACACTCTCGAAAGTACCGACAAAAGAACGATACGGAGTCTGCAGGATGGGGAGCCGTGCTCTAAAAAAGAACCACGATATTCTCGTTAACATCCTGCAATTTGTTGATTCAAAATCGTATTGGTGTTCCACTGCCCCGTGGGTTGCTACACCATTTGGTTACACCGTAAGGTGTGCCGTACACGAAGCGGTTTCATTTTAGTATTCCGTTGACTGTACTTACATTGTACTCACCAACGGGAGTGTAATGAATTCTTTCAAGAGTCTGCGTCGGCACACAACATAACTCGGGTTTGTATTCACGCGTCTCCATGTTTCCTGAATAGTCGCTGCGGCTCTGCGTCTTCGCACTAAACGGCACGCGTCTTGGACGGATACCAACATGTTGCGGTTTCTACTCAATAAATGCCAGTCCCATGGTTTGTCCGGGTTACTCGAGACAATGTCCCAGGTGGCTACGCTGGGGTTTGTGCTCAATCCACGCCAGTCCCATGGTTTGTCCGGGTTACTCGACACGATGTCCCATGTGGCTACACTGGAGGGTGTGCTCAACCAATACCAATCCCATGGTTCGTCCGGGTTACTCGAGACAATGTCCCAAGTGGCTACTCCGGGATTCGCACTCAATCCACGCCAGTCCCATGGTTTGTCCGGGTTACTCGAGACAATGTCCCACGAGGCTACACTGGGGGTTTTGCTCAATAAATGCCAGTCCCATGGTTTGTCCGGGTTACTCGAGACAATGTCCCAAGTGGCTACTCCGGGATTCGCACTCAATCCAAGCCAGTTCCACGGCTTGTCCGGGTTACTCGAGACAATATCCCAGGTGGCTACGCTGGGGTTTGTGCTCAAATAATACCAATCCCATGGTTTGTCCATGTTACTCGACACGATGTCCCATGTGGCTACACTGGTGTTTGTGCTCAACCAATACCAATCCCATGGTTTGTCCGGGTTACTCGAGACAATATCCAGGGTGGCTACCCCGGGGTTTACACTCAATCCACGCCAGTCCCATGGTTTGTCCGGGTTACTCGAGACAATGTCCCACGAGGCTACACTGGGGTTTTTGCTCAACCAATACCAATCCCATGGTTTGTCCGGGTTACTGTAGACAATATCCCATGTGACTACTCCGGGATTCGCACTCAATCCACGCCAGTTCCACGGCTTGTCCAGGTTACTAAACACGATGTCCCATGTGACATTGGGGTTAGTGCTCAACCAATTCTAATCCCATGGTTTGTCCAGGTTACTCGACACGATGTCCCATGTGGCTACACTGGTGTTTGTGCTCAACCAATACCAATCCCATGGTTTGTCTGGGTTACTCGACACGACGTCCCATGTCAGGTATGGATTATCACTCAAGTGACCCCAATTCCATTTGCATTCTCTGGCTTTTACTCGATCCAGTATGTGACTAATTTCGATGTCGAGCATTATATAAATTCTCACGGTTGTGTTGTTCTCAAATAAAGTAAAGTGGGACCATTCTTTATGTAAAGAAGTAAGTAAAGTGGGACCATTCTTTATGTAAAGAAGTAAGTAAAGTGGGACCATTCTTTTACACTACAGTCGACGGAATACTAAAATGAAACCGATTCGTGTACGGTGTAGAAATCCACGGGAACACCAATACGATTGTGAATCAACAAATTGCAAGATGTTAACGAGAATATCCATTGAAGGACCAGCCGCACTTAAGCGATCGCCTCTTCCCCGGTACCGTGGCCCAAAAGAAAACGGGGTCTTGATCGTGCTTAGTTTCCAGTTGAAATATTCGCATGTCTTGAAGCGTTCTTTGGCCTCCTTCAGCAGAAATGCGCTGTCCGGGCCGTTCACATTTCCAAAATAATTTTGAGCATGTAGGGAAGGGAGGATGAGTGACTTTGATAATCGTTTGCGGCAGCTTGAGGCGGACTAACTGATATGGGGACACAGACGGTTGAACGGTTTACCAAAGAGGCTACTCGGAATATCTTCGAGAACCTCTTCAACCTTCTGCACCCCCCAACGTTGCCCAAAAGCAACGATCTGCATTCTGGATGATTATAAGGTGTCCCACTTTATTTGAGAACAACTGTATTATTTGAGAACAACATAAAGGAGTTTCTTCATTGATATAATAATAATTTTGACGTGAACTGTCAAAATGTTGCAAGAAGAATACGAAAGAGAATTACGTGTGTTGGTGGAAAAAACATCGACCCCCGTCCGAAGCCTGGTAGGTTCCATCACCAATGACTTAACTGTGACATGGTTTAGCTTGAAATGGAAAATACTCGAAATTCTTGGGTATGACGTCCAGGTCATTCATGCATGCGAGTATGGTTGCGGTAGAGTTTCCCCTGCCCACTTTCGTCAATCACCCGCCCCTCTCTCCCCATCCGTGTTCATGTGGTTCAGCCTCTGTTAAGTTCACCACCCATGCCATGCATTCCTTTGTGTGTGTGTGTCAGTCTGTCAGTCTCTCTGTGACACGAGGAGTCGGAACCATCCCAGCAAGTGAAGAACTACTACATCGATGTAAAACGCGAAGATGCAATTGCTGGATTGAATGGCCTGTTCGGAGTGTCACGCGAGGACTCAGGTGCACGCCTGGTGGAGTACATGCCATCCCATGACCAACCAGGTCCCCCGCATCTGAACATGGTCACCAGCGAGCAAATATTTGGATGACATGGGGGCGCTCGTGAATGGAAGGAATAGAGAGAGAGGGAACGTTACATACTCAGCAAAACAATGCCGAGACCTGTATTGATCAAAGTTGTTTACACTCGTTTTTATTAAAATAATTGTTTAGTTGCTAATCTGTCATCGGGGTTGTAGCTCAGTGGTAGAGCGTGAGGTTAAGCCAATTTTCTTCATTCCTTGATCATGTCGCCCACTGATGGGTTCGAATCTCGGTACCTCCAGTGTTTTTCCAAAGTTCCACCTTCAGTTAATCAATTTCCTGGCTGCGGATATCTTGACTGAAGACGCGTCCACCGTGATCCACAGCTGTCACGATCATACGACGAATTGTCACAGATCCAAGTGTTGTTCCGTCTTTCATGTCAATGTTGATGAGATGCGGTATCCATGACAAAAGTCTACTCGCGCACATAGTGGCCTGCTGTATGGCTTTCAACACCTTGGCATTTCCAGTTTTGGCATGGGCTTTGAGGATTTTCGTCTCCACCACGAAAAGTGTGTTGATAGCATGTGAGAATACAAGGGCGTCCCCGTTGGCGCGCTTGAAGCAGCCGTCATCGAAGACGTACTCCACAGCGACGAGGAACAAACGTGACGATGGGGATGTGTGGTGTTTTTGTTTAATTAAGTGGCGCAATGCGTTATACTCCAAGACGCGTGGATCGCCGGAAGTAGCCGATGACGTCCGCAGTGCATTGAGACGGCTGACATTCCGGCAGTGGAGGCGATCAAGAAACTTTGATGTGTCGAGACTGTCCATGTCCAGCGCCCTTCCTAGTTGGCGGACTGGCTTTGAAATGGGCTGACAAGGTTGTGGCGGCATCGCGTCGATGAAGACTCTTTTCTTCGCGCATACGTGGATGTAGCAATGACTCCAATCTCAAAAGAAGGCTTTACATATCCGTCTGTGTGGCGTGTGGAAAGAGCGAGAGAGCGAGATAGAAAGATAGAGAGAGAGAAAGAGAGAGAGAGAGAGAGGGATAGATATTCGCGTGTGTATGTATTTTGCGTTATTTGTAGATGGAAGAAAGGAAAGAGTAGGGTGGTGTGCGAATGACGAGCTAGTGAAGAGCTAGTGAAGAGCTAGTGATGAGGAGAATAAAAGAAAAATATGCATTCTCGGGGCGAGGAGGGTCTTTTATGATGCCCGGCTATCGTACCTCCAGCAATACACAAGGATTGGGCATGCCTATACATTCGACAGTGTTCCGCATCTTGCGTGTGTCCTCCGATACATTGGACAGTGTTCCGCCGTTTGCGATGACTTGACGCAGGCGTTCCGAATGAATCCGGTATTTGAGTATTTTCCCTTACAAGTCTGATGCTTGATGTGAACTGTGAACTGTGAACTGTGGGCTCCCCTCCGGTCGCCCCCGGTCGCTCCGCTGGGGGGAAGAGGTGAAAGGGGCTCTGCCGCTTGTTTATACAGCCCGCAATTCTGCGGCGTTTACGGATATGTCACTAGCATAACGCCCGATAAGATGCGTACGCGTCTAGTTCCTTTTAATTTGCAGTTGAAAAAGCGCATGCACATCGATTCCGTTGACAAAATCTCATACATCACATGTTTATCGACCCAACGGATGTCATTTGTTTCAATAATGCAATGGTCCATGAACGCTGTGTGCAATATGTCCGACTGCACCCAAGCCTTATCCGAAACTTCACAATGTTTTCCGATAAAGTTTGAAAACAAGTTCTCGATACGCTCTTGCTCGTTCATCATTTGATGACAGATTGGTTGTTGACTTTAAGTTACTTGGCATTGATTGCATCTGCATGAGAGAGGCGATTTGCAGTTTTCTTTCCTGGCTTAATTCGAAGAACGCGTCCATGTTTATAAGCGTATACAATGTGTTGTACAGTCAGAGACAGAATTTGTGGGACACCCTTACCGGTGACCCTTGAACCCAATTGATTGGGTAGGTCAGCTAAAGGTTTTGTATCAAGGTCCCAATCCTTCGTGTCCTTCATCCCGTATTTCAGCATTTAAGCTGGCCCAGAGGATAACAATTGTAAGCTGCTAACTGACCCAGGTGGGTCGGTTGGTTGAGCGCCCACATTTGCCTCTCCAGAAGCTGGGGTTTTAGGGGGGGGGGGGCGAGGGAACACAGAATACATCCGGTCGCTCCACGTTATCAGAAGCAGAAGAAGGTTCAGCAGAGTTCACGTCTAGGTTCCAGGTTGCACTATAGCCACATTGGATGCGCTTTTGACACTGTTGTGACAGTGCAGTACTTAGTGGACCTTGACGTTATTTACCACCATCTTCTGCTTCTCAAACGTTTTAGCCCCTTCTCCTTTGTCTGACACTACTTCTTCTTCTCATGGTGATACAATATTGCACGCACATTTCCTTATACCCATAATCAACTTTTTTAGTTGATAATCTTAAATTGTGAGTACTTTTGAAAAATGCAACAACACCTCTTGCGGTTGTGCATTGAGTTGACAATAAAAAAAAATTCAACAACTCTTTGTTCGTCTCAAAAAGTTTACTTACAAATTCACGTCGTTTTCGATTTACACCAAAGCGTTTCCATCTCCACAGAGTAGAACGACTGATGTTCGTAAACACAGAAGTTTTTAATACACCCAAGTCAGCGACCATTCTTAAAGCCAATTTTCTAACGGCGATGTCGTACATTTATTTCCATCTGATATATGTTTCATCCTGCAAATCGTTCTTGGTCAAGGACATGCTACTAATGACACTGCTTCAGGCAGAATACTGCGCATTTGTTCATGATCATCGTCCATTTGGGCGTTGTGCGGTAGTCGCCCTGCCCGATTTCCCTTCCGTATCCATGCGTTTTGTAGAACACGTCCATGAGTGCACTGCCCTCGACCAATCCTTGGCCGCCTCCATTTTCCGCATCCGCAGAGAGGCGAACGACCATGTCATCGGGAATGTCATCGTATACACGGATAGAAGCACCCATTTGGTGGATATATTGGACAAAGACAACGGGCATACACATCTTGGTGTTGTGTACAGTTGTTCTCAAATAAAGTGGGCACACCTTATAATCATCCTGACTGCAGATCGTTGCTTTTGGGCAACGTTGGGGGGTGCAGCAGGTTGAAGCCTCTTCCTCATCCGGTGATACCAGGAGGCAAAGTAGTACCATTCCCTATTAATCCAATTATCATGTACAACTCCATGACGCAATGGGTCAACCCCCCCATGTCTGCCTTCCAATCCCTCCCTGCACCAGAGCGGCATGGCCACTTGGTTGAATGACGATATTGCACCAAGTCGATATCGTGATCACAGCATTGTGCTCCTCTCTGTTGAAGTCTGTCGATGATGTTCTCTAGGTTGTTCAAATGGCTACAGAGACAACAAAGCGAATCATACATGTTGTTGTTTCGCAGCAGGGCTACGGCGGCTTCAACAGCCGCATGCGCCACCCGCACTGCCTCATAAGCTCGCTCATCAGCTCGCTCAGCAGTTTGGACAAGTGCAGCCAATGCAGCATTCTTGTCTGGCCCTCCGTCAGCGATGATGCGGCCTAGCTGAGCTGGTGATGTATTAGTGAAGTCCATGCTTATTATCTGTGTGCAGGAAAAAATGGAAACAGTTCATACACTATAACGTCTGTCGCCTCATTATACCGTTTATTTGGATGCATTTAAGTATTCCGTTGACTGTAGTATAAAGTGACGTCGTGTGTGACAATCTACTTTAATCGCGATGTCCGAATCACCAATGTCAGACACAGAGATGCGCGAGACATGCGAGACGTCCGTGGAGAAGACGCGGATCATCCTCGACTTCCTCCTAAGCGAAGCCAAGTCGTGCCTGGTCGTGGTGGGCGCCGGGGGCACCGGCAAGACGCACGCACTGAACGCCGCCCTCGGAGCGTTGCCGGACGACCTGGAACTCAACGTGTACGTGTGGAACGACGGGGAACTCCAGTCCGTGAGGAGGTTCAGCCACGTGGGCGCCTCGAGCAAGTGGGTGGTGTTTCGACACGAGTACGACTCTCTCGCATGGGAGCTGGTCCGAGAATGGTCGGCAGGAGGGCACTGTGTACAGGCCGTGCGCTTCGCGGGCACCAATGGAAATGATTATTGATGCGCACGATGTGAGCCAGCACTTTGCTTTTCAGGCTACTTTGAAGAAGTAACTTTTACAGTCCTTGAATGTTTTGTGAAGACAATATCTGTATTGACAAGATCGTTTTTACAAAACGTCCTCAGTTTCTGGCCACGCTTTCGTCTTCTGCGCTCGGACCCTCCCGCCGCAGCTGCCTTTAGCCACGATTCCATTATAGACAAGCATAGTCCATCTCAAAACAATTATTAGAATAGATAGATCATTAGAAAAAAAATACGCCCTTTATCACGAACATTCCGCAATTCCTCACACACTTGTCGCGGAGCTGCTGCGAATAATGATGATGAGCCCACCAACCACTCACCCACACATTCCTCACATGCAAACGGCGAACAACGGTCCGAAATGTCTTGTGCATGTAAGGATGCGTGGGCGCTGCTGACACAACGGCCGCTCGACATCCATTTAGGGTTTTTGAGATGGGGGGACGGATATAGGGAGGTGTTACAAGGATGATTAGTGGACGTAATCATAAGATATCCATGCTTACAAGACTTCTTCAGAGATCACCGAACATGCATGGCATGTTGGTTGGTTGATTTTATTTGTTTGTAAAAGATTCTCTAACGTTTTGGAATGTTTAAGGGAGCATCCTGCTAATGACCGTTATAATTGTAAACACAAAACAACTAACAAAAAAACAAAAAAAGATCGCACCCAATGAACTCGTCGAGGAGGTCACAAGTTCGTCACGCACCAACAAACCACAATGGAGACAGGGGATTTCAACGTTTTCAAAGAACGATACTTCGAGATGGGAAAGAGAGGTGAAGATGATACTGGGGGGTAAATTACAGGAAGAGGCGGGATGGTCATGAGCGATGCGTGAATCATATGAAAGTTCGACCCGAATGTATCACTTACACGTGAGGAGGTCAGGGAGGTGCTTTGAAGGAGAACTCAAGGAAGTGGAGGCAGCGTAATAAGGACGAGAAAAATGCGGGTATATTAAATTATGGTTAGAATTTTATAGAGAGGTTCAGTACGATTTTTCAATTCCTCCTCTCACGCTTGTCTCAAGCAGACACTTTATGATTTGATGATGATTAATCTCTCATCAAGGACGGCGGCAAATCGGTCGAGTCGAGTCGAGAAGTCGAAGTCAGTCACATCACATCACCTGGCTACCCTCTCGTATCACTGCGGAAACGGTCGAGTAGAAGTAAGTAGAGTCACATCACATCCACATGGCGACCTCTGTATCACGGCTGAAACTGTCGAGTAGAGTATATCGATCACATCACATCACATGCGACCTGGCTCGTATCACGGCTGAATACTGTCGAGTTCGAGTCACTCACATGGCGACCGACCTCTCGCATTACAATGACGGCTGAAACTGTGTCGGGTCGAGTCGGCAAAGATAACACCACACTTGGGATGAACCGTCCCTCACATTAACATATAACAATCAGCGGCGGAGCCCCTTTCAACCTCCCCACACTTAGCGACCGAGGGGAGCCCCCACAAAATGGTCCGCGAGGAACCGATCGGGTGGGCTACCGTAGGGGACCCACAGTCACATCAGCTTGGAAGAGCGTATCGAGGACACAAGCAACGGCGGAAACTTTCGAATGTATCGGAGATGCGGAACACGGTCGAATTATCGAGGACAGGACCACAAGATGCGGAACCTGTCAAGAAGTCATCGAACACAAGCAAGCGCGGGAAACTGTCGCATCCACACACATCCGTTCTCCGTCCATTCATGACTAACAACGGATGCGGTTGCGGTGGCGATTCATCGTACATCGAATGTTTAATGTTAAACAACCATTTAAGCACAGCAGGCCATCCGGACACTTCACAAACGAATGGTTCCTTTGAGAACTAATCAATGAAGATGTAGTTGGAGATCATTCTAGACAATCATTTCGAACGAATCCACCTCAACAAGTGCTCTCGTATTGCAAACAGGTGAGATGCGTCGCAACCCCCGGTTGTTCACAATGCCACATTAGGGACATGTATAAACAGGTTTGGAATAGCATTATCCCGCATTTGCAGCTCAAAGAGATTTGAAAATAGGTATCCAATGGCGGTGAAGGATACGTACCCTACACAATCCATGTGTGCATCGAAGCAGAGATCGAAGGACATATCGCGCCGTGTCCGGCCTCATACGTGCGTTGGGTTCACCTGGCATATCGACACCTATGTGACCTACAGTATCGCACTGTACGACTCCTTCATGACGCACCTGGACATAATGAACCCTACGGGACGAAGACCTATTCACTTCTGTCGGACTCATTCGTGACGCATCTGAACATATCGCACACACCTCTGTACAACTACAAGCTCTGTACGGACTCACGTTGATTCACCCAACTGAGCTCACAATTGTGACGACTATCACCACTGGAAGACTACTTCGTTGTACACCTAGACATTCGCTAATACAAGCAAACTCAAACATATCACCCTGTCGGTCTCACTTCGTTGATTCACCTAGATATTTCGCACCTCACGTACGTGGACAACACCCATTATCAGCGATTTCAGGCTCAATGCGTTGGTTCACCTCACATTTCGCATATCGGAAACAAACTAGAATGACTATCACAGCTGCCGGACTCACCGAGTTGGTTCATCTGAACATGGCGTACACACGGGTGGGCGAACAGACCCTATTATCACCGTGGCAGGACTCACTTCGTTGATTCACCTCAACATGGAGGGCACCGACGTGGAATACCTATCATACTCCTGTCGCCTCAATTCGTTGATTCACCTCGATCTTTCGCATCTCAAATACAAGTCGAAGACATCTCACCGGTGTCGTATCACTGCGTTTGCTTCACCTGAACATGGAGCACCACGTGTACCCTCTAATATCAGTACTGTCCGGCTCACTTCGTTGGTTCATCTGAAACATGGCGTACACATATGTGGTAGAAGACCGAGTACAGTGTCCGGCTCATTTCGTTTTTCGCCGGAGCAAGGTGCTGACTTCTCCAACTGGAAGGACTCCACTTCATTGATTCACTTGAACATGAAGGCACCGACGTGGACGACATATCACCACTGGCAGGACTACTTCTTGATTCCTGAACATTTCGAACACCGACGTGGACACATATCATCACCGCTGGCAGACTCACTTCGTGGTTCCCTCTACATTCGAAACACGACGTGGACGAATATCACCCGTGAAGGACTCACTTCGTTGACGTACAATGGGATGGCATGATGTTATAAATGTTCAACGGTTCATCCTTAGTAAATGTAGCCGGTTATCTACCATATGGACTGACAATCGTCCGTATGATGTTACAGTCTGTGGATCGCGGTGTGACGCTTGTTTCAGTCAAGAATCCGCAGCCAGAAAACTGTACTTAATTATACTTGAAGGATGGAACTTGGAAAAACTGGAGGTACCGCAGTCTACCTTGACAGATTATCAACTAAAAAAACATTTGTTTAATAAAAACGAGTGAAATCCATTAATCCATAAGCGTCTCTGCACTTGTTTTGCTGAGTATAATACGTTCCGTTTTCAGAGGTGTTCATGTGAACACGTTCGTGTTTCAATAGGGATTGATGTGAGAATTCTCCGGCATTATCTTCGTATTTATTTTGTTGAAATAAGTGTTTGTTACAGAGATGAGAGTCCCCTTTTTTCAAGGTGTTCTGTGGACCACGTTTACAAATAGGATTGATTGAGTGTGATACACAACTAGCTAAAACTGTCCCGTTGTCCATAATGAATGAATGATTCTTATCACACGGGCCACGGGCGGCTTTCTAATAGTAGTTGTCCTACATTCATTCATCTTCTCACACACACGCCCCGGCAGCTTTCGCCCTACGTCCATTCAGTCTCACGTCTCACACCCCGCTATGTGCTTTCTGTCTGTCGGTACAAGCTCAATCCAATACAGGCCACATCTCTCACGGCATGTCATTGATGACATCCGTAATGCGAAGAGTAAAGCATCCCCGTGTTGGCGCGTCGCTGGAGACGCCCCTCAGCCAAGCTTGGACACTTGAGACCAAAAACCTTGATCAATGGGTTTCATGTTTAGAGAACCAGGGATTGGGATAGCCAGTCCTTGAACATGGAGAACAAGGTGGCCGCAGTGAATGCTCACAGAATCATCGATACTGGGATGCGAACGCTCTGCTCTTGCATCATGTGCAAGAGGAAGTGGGACTCGATCAGGTGGGCAGTGGATTTCTTCGGGTACTTTTTGCAGGGTGTACAATCGGTTCCAACGCACTCCTTGACGACCTGCGCCAGTCTCGACAACCGTCAGCAACAGTCCATTTAGCCCCTCCCTCCTCGCAGAACGGGACGTAAGCGTTGTACATGCCCGGGGTCGTGGCGATATGCGTCGCATGTCGCCGGGGGGTGGTGGTAAATGCACCGCTCATCCAGACAGCGCGGAGGTATTCTTTGTGGCAGTGAAGTGGGGAACCGCAGAGGCACGACGGGGGAAGCAGCAGGCCGTCGAAATTGTAATGATGGGGTGGGATCCCGATCCTTGACGATGATAACCACTTTCTTGGCGGTGAAGACTACACCTGAGGCGGCAGATAGATTCGACAGTCCCCCGAGCGACAAATGCACCCTTATCCAACACCGCACCAGACATCTCTGTTGCATTATGGCCTCGACAAGGCTGCACCGTATCGTAACACTCGATGTAGCCTGAACGACGTTGTCGAAAATCCAGTCCACCACCGTGAGACGTACGCTCACGATCCATACGCTCCTGGTCCGTCTCCTTAGATTCACGGCGGATTCCACGGATTCTCTCACGTGGAGTGTCACACTCCTCCTTTTGCCACAGCAGTCGTCACCATAACCATGCGTACTTCGAAGCGGCCGCAAACATACCATTGTAAACGGTGGCTTCGCCCATTCGAAGTACTACTCGGCACACCCACATCTCTCGTGGCTGGATTCGGAATCGGAACCACCGCGCATGTACCTGAGCGTCTCGCCTCTGCGCTCCACACACGCGTGTGCATCTCGAACATGGATGGCAAAAATGGATGGGATCCATTGGGGTACTGCGCAGCCTCCTGCAGAACGACTGGCTGGTAACGACCGACCTTGACGACCAACGGGTACTTGCCCAGGAACTCGCGCTCGACGAGGGCGTACACGACGTGCTGGGTGTGGTGCGCCATGGTGGATGATACACAAGGGAAGGGAAGCTTGACTCAACCAATATGCTTGTCGCGAGCTTTATATCGTGATAAGCACATTGCGACCTCTGCATTACATGGCGGCGGCCACTGTTACTAGTCGAGTCACAATCACATCACACATGGCGACCTCTCCATCATGGCGGCGAAAACTGTGTCCGAGTCGAGTCGAGTCCATAGCAGCGCCTCTCGCATCATGGCGGAAACTGTCGAGTCAGTCACATTTACTGGCGACCGACCTCTCGCATTACATGACGCGGAACTGTGTCAGTCGAGTCACATCACTGGCGACGAACCTCTCGCATCATGGCGGAAAACTGAAGAGTCAGTCACATCACAGATGCGAGCGACCTCCTCGCATCATGGCGCACCTGTCGAGTCGATTCACTCACATCACCTCACATCAATGGCACCGACCTCTCTCATCACATGACGGCGGAACTGGTCGAGTCGAGTCACATCACATACCATCACATCACATGGCGACCGACCTCTCGCATTACATACGGCGGAACCTGTCAGGCAGGCACATACATCACATGGTGCGACCGACCTCTCCATTACATCACGGTCAAACTGTCGATTCGAGGCCATCACATCACATCACATGGCGCGCCTACCTCTCGCATTACATACGGCGGACCTTGTTCGAGGCGAGAAAAAAACAACACTTGGGATGAGAACCGTCCTCACATTAACTTAACAAGCGGCGGAGCCCCTTTCACCTCCCCACACGCGGAGCGACTGGGGGCACCGGAGGGGAGCCCCCACAAAAGGGCCGCGAGGAACGAGCGGGTGGGCGACCGGAGGGAGCCCACAGTTCACATCAAGCTTGAAGAAGCGGATACATCGGAGGGACACGCCAAACGGCGGAAAACTGTCGAATGTATCGGAGGACACATGCAAGATGCGGAACACTTCGAATGTATCGGGATGCGGAACACTGTCGAACGTATCGGAGATGGCGGAACACTGTCGAATGTATCGGAGATGCGGAACACTGTCGATGTCGTGTGTCAGGTAAGGATGCGGGGGGCGGAGGGCCTGAGGCCACAAACACGTTTACACTCGTGTTTCGACCACTCTCATCAAGGACGGCGGCATCTGTCTAGGCGAGGCGAGGCGAGTCCATCACATCACATGGCGACCGACCTCTCGCATACATCACGGCGAAACTGTCGAGTCGATTCAAGTCACAAGCGAGAGACCTCTCGCATCATTCATCTGTAGGATCATCGTCTCACAACGGTAATTTCCTCCTTCATTCATCTTTATCGTGCCCAGGTCGGCTGAGTCAGCTTCCTCGTCGGACACCTCTGCAACCACCTCCAGATCGGGTGAATAGGTCGGCACGACTCCTGCATGTTGGGGAAGGGATGCCGTATTGTTGCAAAGATCCTCATTGAGACGCTGTCATGATCGTTCAGGGAATTCCATTGCTCGATAGTCATGCTTGACAGCTCGTACAATCAGTTGCTTCTCAACGATTGCGCGCTCAGTCTCAAGATCACTCTTCAGTCGAGCATTCTCAAGATCATCTCCAATCTATTCACTCGAGCAGCATCTGCCTTACTGTCGAGCATTCTCAAGATCACTCTTCAGTCGAGCATTCCTCAAGATCAATCTCCAATATATTCACTCGAGCAGCATCTGCCTTATGTCGATCGAGCCTCAGTCTTCAGTCGACATGTAAATAAGACGAAGGTAGCGATGGAGATAGTAGTAGACTTGTCAATCATTGTTTAATAATTTCTGATGATTGTTTCTTAAGTACAGGGTTTCAGTACGAGAATCGCGAGTGCAACAACGCTTGAAAAGTCGAAAGTCGAGTTTGCCTCTCGAAGCTTCTGAGAATTGTCGAGTCACCGGACGGAGAATTATCAAGCAGACTTCTGCTCGACAGAGCTATGTCGGAATTATGACGGACACGCGGGCCCCACGAGTGGGGAAATGGAATTGAGCTGCTGACTCACTCCCACACATACTAAAGGGGTCTGAAGACCACGTGTCTTCTCAAGCAAGCGAACCGGAGGCACATCACATCACATCCACTCACATCACATGGCGACCGACCTCTCGCATTACATGACGGCGGAACCTGTCTGTCGAGTTGAGGCAAAGATAACAAACAACACTTGGATGAGAACCGTCTCACATTACTATAACAAGCGTTGACCCTTTCACACTCCCACAGCGGAGAGGATCCAGTGGCACACTCGGACATCCATCCTCGACCGCATGCCGCGTGGACTTCGCACACGCATTTTAACCCTAAACCCGTGTGTGGGTTTAGAATACCCAAACGGAGTATAATTCTGGGACAATTCCATTCCCTTACATATTTTCTCAATCACATCACGAAATATCCACTTGATAAGCAGGTCACGTCGGAGGACGGGACGAGACGAGGAGGATGAGATTGTGATGCACACTCAGACCGGTATGGACGCGCTTCAGATGAACTCGTGGTTTTGATCATGCGCCGAGCAGGCAGTTGGAAGAAGGACGGGAACTGGATGCACGCAGGATTCATCAGTCGAGCCATGCATACTGCTTTCGCTGCTGACGCTGCATGTGAACACTGGCGCTCGTGGACAGATGTGATCATCTCAATCAGAACCCCATGAGGAACGTGTAAGGCCGGCGAGCCGACGTCGTCCGCATATTGCTAAAAATCACAACGACATCCGGGTATTGAGTACGCCGCTGATGGAGGCCATGTGGATCTTGCAAGCTTCTTATGGATCTGGAGTTTGCAGGCGAGCACTGCGCCAAGGCAGATCCAATAATGGCCAGCACTGAGTGTCGCTGCTAAGGGAGGTCATGTGGATGTCTGCAAGGTTCTGATGAATCTGGTTCGCGGGCGAGAAGCACCGGGCCAAAGCTTATACATACTACAGCTACGCACTGAGGTACGCCGCTATGAGGCAATCTCGATGTCTGCAAGGTTCTGATGAACCTGATTCGCGGGCGAGAAGCACCGGGCCAAGGCAGATGAACACAACAGTGATGCACTGAGGTTCGCCGCTCGGGAGGCTATCTGGATGTCTGCAAATTCTGATGAATCCTGAGTTCGCGGGCGAGGAGCACCGGCCAAGGCAAATGCCATTGACAGTCTAGCATGATGATGCCGCTAGTGGAGGCATCTCGATGTCTGCAATGTTTTGATGAATCCTGATTTCGCGGGCGAGGAGCACCGAGCCAGCGATGAAACAACAGTGATGCACAATGCCGCCTCTGCGAGAGGCATCTCGATTTCTGCAAGTTCTGATGGATCCTAGTTCGCAGGCGGGAGCACCGAGCCAAAGCTGATTCATTATAAAGCAAGGCACTAAGTGCCGCCGCTAGTGGAGGCCCTCGATGTCTGCAAGTTCTGATGAATCCTGAGTTCGCTGGCGAGGAGCACCGGCCAAGGCAGAGACATTAACTGCCATGCACTGAGTGCCGCCGCTCGGCGAGGCTATATCGATGTCTGCAAGATTCTGATGAATCCTGAGTTCGCGGGCGAGGAGCACCGGGCCAAGGCAGATGACATTAACAGCCATGCACGGAGTTCCGCCGCTAGTGAGGCATCTCGATGTCTGCAAGATTCTGATGAATCCTGAGTTCGCGGGCGAGGAGCACCGGCCAAGGCAGATGACATTAACAGCCAGGCACGAGAGTTCGC
The DNA here is from genome assembly GCA_013435795.1 of Chlamydomonas sp. ICE-L. Taxonomy (NCBI): domain Eukaryota; kingdom Viridiplantae; phylum Chlorophyta; class Chlorophyceae; order Chlamydomonadales; family Chlamydomonadaceae; genus Chlamydomonas; species Chlamydomonas sp. ICE-L. Next base: position 937,095 of record JACBWV010000678.1, on the reverse strand, counting down.
CGCTAGTGGAGGCTATCTCGATGTCTGAAGATTCTGATGATCCTTTGTTCGCGGCGAGGAGCACCGAGCCAAAGCAGATGACAATAATAGCCAGGCACTGAGTGCCGGCGCTAAGGAGGTCATGTGGATGTCTCAAGGTTCTGATGGATCCTTTGTTCGCGGGCGGGAGCACCGAGCCAAGGCAGATGACGACAACAGTCAGGCACTGAGGGCCGGCGCTAAGGAGTCATGTGGATGTCTGCAAGATTCTGATGGATCCGAGTTCGCAGGCGAGGAGCACCGAGCCAAGGCAGATGACGACAACATCAGGCACTGAGCGCGCGCTAAGGGAGGCTATCTGGATGTCTGCAAGGTTCTGATGGATTCTTTGTTACACTCGACGGCGGAGACCACCGTGCCAAAACAGATGACATTAATAGCCATGTTGTGTTTGTGAAGATTCTCTAACTTTCGAGGTTATTTTACGTGTCCTCATGTGCAGACACATGTTTTCAGAGTCTGTTTGTTGTTAAAGATTCTCTACATTTCGACTATTTTACTGTCTCGTGTGTACACCAAGGAGGCTTTCTCAAGCAGACCCCAGTCGTTGACTACTGTCTTCAGGAGATTACACAATCTAAAAAGTCACGTCCATCCTCCATTCATCCTCACACATACTGTACCAAGGCGGCGTATCAACAACCGCATGTACTCAAACGAAGCCGTGTGTATCAAGCAGGCTTGAGAATGGAAAAACGTTGAGATCACTACGTGCAGGAGATTTAGCTTCGTAATAGCATGGATCGATACAGATACACACAACTGCACGAAAACATAACAGCAACAGCTCCAGAATGCCCTTTTCCTGAGCGGAAGATACCCGAATAGCCTTACGTAATCGTCCATGTATTCCCATGTGTTTGCCGTGTACGTATTTTCTATCTCTACAATCTTCTTCAATCGAGCAGCTCTGGGCGTACTCAATTTTGGCACCAGTAATAGGTGGATTGTCGTCCGTCAAACGTGAACATAGTCTTATTCATCACGTTCGATGTATGCCTGTAGTAGAATGTCTCTTTGTACAGGTCGAGTATTCTAAACATTTCTTGGCGTCATCCCATTATCGAATACCACCGTTCCATGTAAAATAAAATGTTTGCCATTCCACGTACTGCCTGAAATTGGAAACACGCATACATGCTGTCCAACTTCTTGAAGTTATCCATTGTTCTGTTTTACACAGAAGGATAGGGTGCGCAAAGCAATATACTAGACATAGTCTGATTTCTTATACTTAATGGGCGTTCCTGACTCCCGGCCGATTTTGACTAGTTGCGAAACATGGTATGGAGCGGATTTGTGATTCCTTCGATCATGTAACTTCAAAAAAAACGACCGAGACAGAACGCCCATTATGGTTAAAACTTGAGATCGAGATGAAATCGGAAGCATAAAGTGTTACACCTCAATAATGTTAAAGTATATTGTGACATTTCGGGGACCTGGCTCTGGCTCGACTTGTACTTCAAGAGGGGCGACCACGGTGACGACACCTCCTCGACTTTTACAGGCTTTCAAGGTGACTTTCGAAGCCAGCACTTATCCTCGATCGCTTCACACACGATAGTTTTCAGCGACCAATATATTGCATGATGTTTTATACGCATAATGCAAATTGCAAGCAGTAGTAGTAGCAGGAGCAGGCGAATCCCAAAAACTAAATAAATATATTGCCGATTTTTTTAAATTTCTAATCAGGATTTAGAGCCTCCTGAACGACTCTCTATGCTTGAGACAAATGCAAATTGTATTTCTTACATTAAGGATTCAAGTTTCATCAAGTTTGTAACCGATCTTGTCAATACAGATATTGTTCTTAGGAGTTTGATTACACAAAACATTCAAATCTTCAAAGTAGCCTGAAAAGTCCAATTGCTAGCTCACATCGTGCGCATCAATAATTATTTTCAAAGCGTTCCTGTCTCATAATCAAATATTTCCGCACATCTGGCACACGCAGCGATATTTTCGCTAGAGCAACTGAACACATTTCTGAGGATAAATACTGCTCTACGGTGGGCAAGAAAGAAACGTGTCTTGCCTAACGGAAGACCTAGATTCTGTCCAGATGTACTCGGGGCCAGCCGCCTCTGGATCCATCAGCAGCAAGCAGACATAGGCGTACCTTCCTTTGCAGCCTCCCACAAGGCCTACTGTCGTTAGAGTTCGCCAGGGCCCTGAACTCAAGTCCAGCCACTGCTGGATCCATCAGCAGCTTGCAGACATCTGCGTGACCGTCCTTCGCAGCCTCCCGCAATGCTCTGCTTTTGACGAGTTTGCCAGGGCCCTGAACTCAAGTCCAGCCACCTCTGGATCCATCAGCAGCTGCAGACATCTGCGTGACCCTCCTTGGCAGCTGCCCACAAGGCCCTGCTGTTGACAGAGTTCGCCAGGGCCCTGAACTCAAGTCCAGCCACCGCTGGATCCATGAGCAGCTTGCAGACATCTGCGTGACCTGCATTGGCACCCACAACAAGGTCCAGCTGTCGCTAGAGTTCGCCGCGCCCTGTACTTGAGTCCAGCTACATCTGGATCCATCAGCAGCTTGCAGACATCTGCGTGACCTTCCTTTGCGACACCACCAATGCCCAGCTGCCGCTAGAGTTCGCCTGTGCCCTGTCCTCAAGTCCAGCCACAGCTGGATCCATCAGTAGCTTGCAGACATCTGCGTGGCCTTCTTTGGCAGCCGCCCCCAAGGCCCTGCTGTCGTCGGAGTTTGCCCGGCCCTGAACTCAAGTCCAGCCACCTCTGGATCCATCAGCAGCTTGCAGACATCTGCGGACCTGCATTGCACGCCCACAATGCCCAGCTGTCGTGGAGTTTGCCCGGGCCCTGAACTCAACTCCAGCCACCGCTGGATCCATCAGAAGCTTGCAGACATCTGCGTGACCTACCTCAGCAGCACTCCACAAGGCCCTGCTGTCGATTGAGTTAGCCCGGGCCCTGAAATCAAGTCCAGCCACCTCTGGATCATCACACATCTTGCAGACATCTGCGTGACCTGCCTTGGCAGACGCCACAAGCCCTGCTGTCGCTAGAGTTCGCCAGGCCCTGAACTCAAGTCCAGCCACCTCTGGATCCATGCAGCTTGCAGACATCTGCGTGACCTCATTGCAGCCGTCCCCAAGGCCCTGCTGTCGCTAGAGTTCGCCAAGCCCTGAACTCAACTCCAGCCACCGCTGGATCCATCAGCAGCTTGCAGACATCTGCGTGACCTGCATTGGCAGCCGCCCACAAGGCCCAGCTGTCGCTAGACTTCGCCAGGGCCATGTACTCAAGTCCAGCCACCTCTGGATCCATGAGCAGCTTGCAGACATCTGCGTGGCCTTCTTTGGCAGCCGCCCACAATGCTCTGCTGTCGCTAGAGTTCGCCAGGGCCCTGAACTCAAGTCCAGCCACCACTGGATCCATGAGCAGCTTGCAGACATCGGCGTGACCTTCATTGGCAGCCGCCCACAAGGCCCTGCTGTCTCTAGAGTTCGCCAGGGCCCTGAACTCAATTCCAGCCACCGCTGGATCCATCAGCATTTGCAGACATCTACTTGACCTTCATTGGCACACACAAACAAGGCCCTGCTGTCTCTAGAGTTCGCCAGGGCCCTGAACTCAATTCCAGCCACCCTGGATCCATGAGCAGCTTGCAGACATCTGCGTGACCTCATTGGCACCCACCAACAATGCCAGCTGTCGCTAGAGTTCGCCTAGGCCCTGAACTCAAGTCCAGCCGCCACTGGATCCATGAGCAGCTTGCAGACATCGGCGTTTCCTTCCTTGGCGCCGCCCATAAGGCCCAGCTGCTGTCGCTAGAGTTCGCCATGGCCTGAACTCGAGTCCAGCCTCCACTGGATCCATCAGCAGCTTGCAGACATCGGCGTGACCTTCCTTGGCGGCCGCCCATAAGGCCCTGCTGTCGCTAGAGTTCGCCTTGGCCCTGAACTCAAGTCCAGCCACCGCTGGATCCATCACAGCTTACAGACATCTGCGTGACCGGCCTTGGCACCCACATAGAGAGAATTGTTTTCATTTGGTTCGCCTAAATTGTAGGGTCCCCTGAACCTTTACAAGAGGATTGGACACCAAGCATACTGCTAGAAGTCGGCGCGCCCCCCTTTCGCCATCATCTCTCCAACGAGCTGTGGTGGTTTGATCAGTCCGGCAAGGGGCAATCCTGAAATCTTTGCGCAGAGTTTTGCACACTAATCAATCTGGGGTTGGAAGAGAATAGGGCAATACGATCAAGAAGTCACAGGGAACCGACGTTAGGAATGGAAACGATGATCGATGTGTGAGATTGCATTCGATGAACATGTGTATATTCATGCAAGCGCACAGGATGGTATAAATAAATAATGAGTTGGGATAACCCTATAACCCTATAAACCATTGGTTGCACTTGCCTGTCGGTAGCTGTAGCGGTATCTGCAAAGCGTAGCGGTATCTGCAAAGCGGTAGCCCGACAACGACTGCAACAAGTCGACAGGACGAGCCGGGGGATCACATTGCGGTTTGGGATGAGACGGTGGGGCATCACGGCATATTTGTCGGGATCGATGGCGGATCGAACTATGTCATTGATGGTGTTCACACGTCATGGCACGGCAGCAGTTCACGTGGTTGGCCTGCCTTGTCACATAAACTTGGCAGGGTGGAAACAATGACGACTCCGACGAAGGTGACCACGAAGCCGGCAAATTGCTCGTTGTCCTGCTGTCTGCGGTTGATGATGTCGGCGGGGAGTGATGGCGGAGGGATGGCCTCGCCGCGATACATGAAATCACTGACCATGTCAGTCAGCTTTTCTTTGGCAGCTGCAAAAGCCTCCTCCATTGTACCGCCCGCACCAATCGCACAGTCAACATCAGGCACGAACACTTCGTGGCATGAATATCCATCCTCAGGTCGGAAACAAGTGTTGTATATACCCCAGAATTCATATGAATCGAGGTATACTTTTGGCGCTGACATGAAGGGCTCAAGCTCAACCAAGGGTTCACGTTTACTTATCTTGTTCGGCGTACGCTTACACTCGACGGAATACTAAAATGAAACCGCTTTCTGGACTGAACAAGAGGAAGACGAATTAGAAGATCTTCATTGTGAATTGCTTTAATCTGAGTGAGCGAGTCATCAGCTGAATCCATATGCACCGCTACACGGTGCCCGCGCTCCTCCCGTTCATAAATCCAACTGAGTTGTCAAGCAGGAGCTCCTCCATTCAGATTGGTGCGCGCTGGTCCTCGAATTCGTCGTGAATGTGAATGAATGTATGCGCAGCAAATTTTTTTATTCGAAAACCAGACTAAGATAAAGGAGAAGCAGAAAAAACACATCATACATGCAGACTTTTGGGGATTTATATCGGTGCGTCATGGCTCGAGACAAAATAATAAAGCATTCCATTATTATGGCGTGTGCAAATATACAATCAGTACAAACATTTGATGGTAGGATAATCTTGGCTATATTATGGGTGGATCAAATTCGACGAGGTGCTTACATGTTTGAAAATACCATACTTCAACTTATTTGCACTGACGAGGAAACGACTCCCGCCGTTGCATCTTCAATAGGAATTGGGCCCTCGTTTCAGATGGTTCGTGAATTACACAAGACATTAAACAACATGCAGAACCTTCTGACAAAGACAAACACAAACTGTATGACGGAGCAAAGGCTTGGCTAAAAACATCATGGGTCATTGGTTCCGTTTTGGATACGAATTGGAATGGTTGCATTCCATCAGGTACTCGCAAGTGGGCCCCTTCCCTTCCCTTCCCTCTGTATCTGGACCCCTACAGTCAACGGAATACTTAAATGAAACCGCTTCGTGTACGGCACACCTTGCGGTGTAACCTATTATTTTTCTTGTCAAAAGGAACATGTTAGGGTCAAGCAGGAACAGAAACAATGCACTGTCGAGTCAGTCACACTCTCATCAAGGACGGCAGCGGCACCCGTCGAGTCGAGCCACTCACAGGGCGACCTCTCTCATCTCATCAAGGACGGCGGCGGCACCCGTCGAGTCGAGCCACTCACAGGGCGACCTCTCTCATCTCATCAAGTCATGTGGCTTACATTCGCAAGTATAGCCACTCTCCTCAAACTTTTCAGCAATGTGTAAATGTGTACAACAATCGACCGTCTGTCCAAGTTGTACATAGAGAATTGGAATTGATTCAATATACTGTAACATTATTGACCGGTCTGACTGTAACATGACCAGGTTGCGGATAAACTTGGATGATGGTGTTGACCCGGTGGACGTCGGTGCTGCAGTGGAGATGCTCGACCAGGCAGTGTATGCCAAGGTGTCACCATTGGTAGTGAAGCTGCTTGGATTCAGTCAGGACGGAAGCCTAGTTGGTCAGTTCAGCGGCTTCATGCATGGGGAAGTCATCGTTGCAGCAGGACACATGCAGGGGTTCTGCGGAAAGACCCTAGGTAGTACATCACCGGCTGTGGCCTTTAAGGCAAGGTACCCAACCGACGGCTTTGAGGAGGATTTGGAGGTCGTGGCCCCCTCACCTCCAGGCAATGTGCCTGACCTCATTCTGTTGAAGGGTTCCCGCTCTGCCACGAGCCTTTGGTCCACTGATCTTGAAATCATGGCGTCAGTGTACGCACTGGGGTACACAGGCACAGAGAACAAGCCCAGTTGCTCCAAGGGCTCACTATCCAGCACCATGCCTGGCTCAGTGGCCATCACTGCACAAGCAGATGACGGGTTTTCAGGCGGACCAGTGGTCGACAAGCATGGCCGTCTGCTGGGGGTCGTGAAGGGCGCACTTGGCACCACCATCATGCGCATCGGCATCACCCCCAACTACGACCTTCACACCTACCTGCTTCAATCAGGATATCCAGGCTTGATCTAAGCCCATGTTTGCAAGCACCAGTGGCATGATGCAGGATGCCTATTCTGGACCCATGTAGAGTGCATAAGCGGTGATACACAGTCAACGGAATACTAAACTGAAACCACTTCGTGTACGGCACACCTTACCCAGGGTTTAGAATATACCCCTGTCTTTTGAGGCTTTTGAAAAGTTGACCAACCGCGCGAGAGTCACTTCCTCTCACGATGTCCACTGACGTTCTGTTGTTTTCTGGGCTAATACCCGGATGTTTCAATCTGTTGACCGTCCAGTGCAGGTATACACTCATCCACGCTGTCGTGAATGCACCTCGAACCCGCACGTTACATGATGAGTCCCCAAAAGTCCGCGTGTATGTGTTTTCCCCGCACGCGCAAGAGCACACAAGCCGCCCATGCATGCATCATCATAAAATAATCGGAGCTAGAAGATACTTGTGGATCTATTACTATCTATTACTATCTATTACTATCTATTACTATCTATTACTATCTATTACTATCTATTAATAATGATTTCAGTGGAAATAAATAACCACATCTCGAGACGGGTCAAATGTATGGAACACAAGTGGTATTGGAGTTTATTGAGCTCAAACCCCAATATCACATGGGATATCATCGAATCCAATCCCAACAAACCATGGGATTGGAACTGGTTCAGCAGAAACCCCAACATCACATGGGAGATTATACAAGCCAACCCAGATAAACCATGGGACTGGTATTATATCAGCAGAAACCCTACAATAACGATTGATATTGTCATTACAACCCCCAGTAAACCTTGGGATTGGGGTGGGTTGAGCATAAACCCCAATATCACATGGGAAATTATACAAGCAACCCAGATAAACCATGGGACTGGTATTATATCAGCAGAAAACCCTACATCACGTGGGAAATGATCGAAGCCAACCCCGACAAACCGTGGAATTGGTATTGGATCAGCAGAAACCCATGCATTAAATGGGATATTGTCATTACAAACCCAGACAAACCGTGGGAATGGGGTGGATTGAGTTCACACCCGAACATCACACTAGATATTATACAAACCAACCCAGATAAACCATGGGACTGGTTTTTTATCAGTAAAAACCCCAGTATCACATGGGATATTATACAAGCCAACCCAGATAAACCATGGGACTGGTTTTTGATCAGTAAAAACCCCAGTATCACATGGGATATTATACAAGCCAATCCAGATATACCATGGGACTGGTATTTTATCAGCAGAAAACCCTACATCACGTGGGAAATGATCGAAGCCAATCCAGATAAACCATGGAACTGGAACTGGATCAGCAAAAACCCTGTCATAACGATGGATATTATCGAAACCAACCCAGACAAACCGTGGAATTGGGGTGGAATGAGCGAAAACCCCAACATCACGTGGGAGATTATACAAACCAACCCAGATAAACCATGGGACTGGTATGAGTTGAGCAGAAACCCCAATATGTTGCTATCTTCCCAAGACATATGTGATGTCATACGTAGATACAGATCAGCAAGAACTATACAAAAAATATGGCGCCATGTCAATACTAACCCAAGTTATAATGCATGTCAACACAGACTCTATAGAGAATATAATGAAATGGTTTAAAATTAACCCCGTTACACTCAGGGAGAGGGACGTGCCGATTCCAGAGGAACTAAGAGCTCACTTGACAGAAAAGTAATTGTCCGAGTGTATTTCCTGACATGTTCATTATTTGTAAGCTTGAATTTCCATTTTCTCTTCAAATGTAAAGCTCGTACGGACATGGATTCACGCAAGGTGTGCCGTACACGAAGCTTCCGTTGACTGTATTGGCGAGAACGAATCCGTTCATGATCACATGAGCGAGGGTCACGTTTGTGATGGTTGCGGGCGTTTTTTTCCGTTCTTCGCGCGGTTTATCATTTCACAAATGAACGTGTGGCTCTGGCTCGACGACTTGTGCTTCAAGGAGGGGCGACCCCGTGTGACGACACCTCCTCGACTTGTACATGCGCTTTCAAGGTGACTTTCGAAGCCCAGCACTCATCCTCGATCGCTTCAACACGACGATAGTTTTCAGCGACCTGCACCAAATCAACTTTGCCTTCCATTTTGGCAATAGTGTTCCGCTGGGTTGCGAATTTGATTTGCTGTTCGCTGTCCTGCTCCAATTTTAATATTCTGCGTTCAAGTACTTCTTTCTTGTGCATGAAATGGTCATGGATGGATTCAATCTCCTTTTGAAGCTTTGCATCGTAGTCGACAGTGCCAACATCTTTTAATGGTGTTCGTTTGATGCAACGACGACGAAGGTAATGAGGAGTGATCGTGATCGCTGAGTGATCGTTCATGTTTGATTACTTATCCCAATCATGATGCATGATGTTTTTATACTCAATAATGCAACTTGCAAGCAGTAGTAGTAGCAGGCGGGTGTATGTCCTCAGTTGTTGAGTTTAGTGATACACCTGTCCCCCTTGCAACTCTGTCTGAACAGTGCAGCCAACCCAAGACCGAAATAGTTTGAAATGATTGATGACCCCGTCTTGGTATCGAATGCTTTGGTAATCATGACATTTCGTACGATACGAGGCGAGGCGATGAGGGACGAGAATCCGCCACCGCATCCGTGCACTGAATATTAATGAATGGCCCCGACAATGAATTCGAGTTTGTATGGCTGTAATAATCTGTATGGATTTTGCGTTGTTTACACTCGTTTTTCGAGGCGCACATGGAACACTTGTCGTAGATTCGTTCGCCATCCTGTTCGGTTGAATCTGGGTAGGACGACTCCTGCATGTTGGGGAGGGGGATTCCGTATTGTTTGCAAAGATCCTCATTGAGACGCCTGTCATTATCGTTCAGGGAATTCCATTGCTCGATAGTCATGCTAGACAGCTCGTACCGCAGTTGCTTCTCAAGCGCTTCTGCGCGCTTAGTCTCAAGCTCAAGCTCAATCTCCATACTATTCACTCGAGCAGCATCTGCCTTCTTTCGAGCGCGCTCAGTCTCAAGCTCAATCTTCAGTCGAGCATTCTCAAGCTCAATCTCCATACTATTCACTCGAGCATTCTCAATCTCAATCTCCATACTATTCACTCGAGCAGAATCTGCCTTCTTTCGAGCGCGCTCAGTCTCAAGCTCAATCTTCAGTCGAGCCATGTAAATAAGAGCGAAGGTAGAGATGCAGATAAGTAGTTGAGAATTGTCAATCATTGTGTTATAAATTCTGATGATTGTTTCTTAAGTCGGGTGTTTCGCAATCTCAATCTCTGGGCCATGTACTGTAGTGTACCACCACTCCGGCAAAAGATTCAAACCCACCTATTGAATGCGTTTCCGCGATCTCCGGTCTCAGAATCGCGAGAGAACTTTGTGAAACTCGCAAGCAAGCCAAGTCGTAGGTCTGCTCTCGAAGCGTTTAGGGAATATGTTGGCGTCTGCTGTCCTTAGAGTACAGTGCTTGTGTTTACACTACATTTCCAATGTCGCGTCTCGGTGTTGTGCATGCACCGTTAGGTGTGCCGTATCGAGGTATTGACACAGAATGGGCGTTCCTGTCTCCCGGCCGATTTTTTAAAATTTCTAATCAGGATTTAGAGCCTCCGGAAAGACTCGCTAGCTTGAGACATCAGCACCAATGAATCACAATTCCGCTCCATACCATGTTTCGCAACCAGTCAAAATCGGCCGGGAGGCAGGAACGCCCATTACAGGTGCCACCGCCAGGTGCGAGAGGTCTCCATGTGATGTGACTCGACACGACAGGTGTCTTTTCGATGACGCCGCCGTGGCGTGCGAGGGACGAGGCCGTCACATCCAATCCACCAAGGAGACAGCTTGACACATTTTCATCATCATACCACCGTTTTCTAATGAGTCAGGTTACAATTAGCATGGTGATTCCACTTGGTGTAGAGGGATTCTTCTTCTGACTTGCGATAAAGTCAACAGAATACTAAAATGAAACCGCCTGCGCTCCCCCTTCAGAAAACAATCGAGCAGGAGGCTGCTTTAGCCGCCATGTGAGAATGACGTTGTGATTTCAGGGTGATTGTATGCGCAAACAAGGTATTGGGGTCAAGAGCGGTGACACATGGGTACTTGTTCAAGTTCAATTGTTTTATGTAAACATCATAATATCCCGTCCAAGCACGGATGACGATGCACGGTGATCCTCTCCCGCGAACTCAGGATTCATCAGAACCTTGCAGACATCGAGATGGGCACGAATAAAGGCTATCCTCAGTGACTGGCTATCGTTGTCATCTGCCTTGGCACGGTGCTCCTCGCCCGCGAACTCAGGATTCATCAGAACCTTGCAGACATCCACATATCCTTCCTCAGCGGCGTCACATAGTGCATGGCTTTCGTTGTCATCTGCCTTGGCACGGTGCTCCTCGCCCGCGAACTCAGGATTCATCAGAACCTTGCAGACATCCACATGTCCTTCCATAGCACCTTCCCTCAGTGCATGGCTTTCGTTGTCATCTGCCTTGGCACGGTGCTTCTCGCCTGCGAACTCAGGATTCATCAGAACCTTGCAGACATCCTCATGTCCTTGATTAGCGGCGGCACACAGTGCCTCGCTGTTTTCGTCATCTGCCTTGGCCCGGTGCTTCTCGCCCGCGAACAAAGGATCCATCAGAACCTTGCAGACATCCACATGTCCTTCACTAGCGGCTAATCTCAATGCACGACTGTCGTATGCATCTGCTTTGGCACGGTGCTCCTCGCCCGCGAACTCAAGATTCATCAGAACCTTGCAGACATCCACATGTCTTTCCATAGCGGCATTAGTCAGTGCATAGCTTAAGTCTGCATCAGCTTTGGCACGGTGCTCCTCGCCCGCGAATTCCGGATTCATCAGAACCTTGCAGACATCCACATGTCCTTCCTTAGCAGCGGCACTCAGTGCCTTGCTTTCGTTGTCATCTGCCTTGGCACGGTGCTCCTCGCCCGCGAACTCAGGATTCATCAGAACCTTGCAGACATCCACATGTCCTTCATTAGCGGCTAATCTCAGTGCATAGCTTAAGTCTACATCAGCTTTGGCACGGTGCTCCTCGCCCGCGAATTCCGGATTCATCAGAACCTTGCAGACATCCACAAGTCCTTCCCTAGCGGCGGCACTCAGTGCACGACTGTTGTTGTCATCTGCCTTGGCACGGTGCTCCGCTCCCGCTAACTCAGGATTCATCAGAACCATGCATACATCTAGATAGCCTCCTTTAGCGGCGTACCTCAGTGCACAGCTGGAGATTGCATCGGATTTGGCACGGTACTCCTCACCCGCGAATTCCGGATTCATCAGAACCTTGCAGACATCGAGATAGCCTCCACTAGCGGCTATCCTCAGTGCCTGGCTTTCACTGGCATCTGCCTTGGCACGGTGCTCCTCTCCCGCGAACTCAGGATTCATCAGAACCTTGCAGACATCGAGATAGCCTCCACTAGCGGCTAACCTCAGTGCCTGGCTTTCACTGGCATCTGCCTTGGCACGGTGCTCCTCTCCCGCGAACAAAGGATTCATCAGAACCTTGCAGACATCCAGATGGTCTCCCTCAGCGGCGAACCTCAGTGCCTGGCTTCCACTGGCATCTGCTTTGGCACGGTGCTCCTCTCCCGCGAACAAAGGATTCATCAGAACCTTGCAGACATCCAGATAGCCTCCCTGAGCGGCATACCTCAGTGCCTGGCCATTATTGGCATCTGCCTTGGCGCAGTGCTCCTCTCCTGCGAACTCCGGATCCATAAGAAGCTTGCACAGATCCACATGACCTCCATAAGCGGCGTACTCCAATGCCCGGATGTCGTTGTGATCTTTTAGCAATATGCGGACGACGTCGGCTCGCCCGGCCTTACACGCTATCCTCATGGGGTTCTGATTGAGATGATCACATCTGTCCACGAGCGCCTGTGCTTCACATGCAGCGTCATCCGCGAAAGCAGTATGCATGGCTCGACTGATGAATCCTGCGTGCATCCAGCACCCGTCCTTCTTCCAACTGCCTGCTCGGCGCATGATCAAAACCACGAGTTCCATCTGAAGCGCTTCCATACCGGTCCGATTGTTCCTCAAAATATCCTCCTTCAAGCTTCGACGTGACCTGAGGATGAAAGAGAGATCTTCGGTACACTGCCACAGAACATTTCTGCATTTTCTGAGCGCTAAACCGACCAATTCCTCATACAGCTAGGGACATTTGGTATTGGGACCATAAAAGTTCTTGACATGACAGTAACATTACAAATGCCAAGGTATCATCCATTAATTGATTCAGTATGACCATACACAAGTGCTTGACATGACAGTAACAGTAACAATCAAGAACAACCTATGATTTTGACAAGGCACAACCCTGTTTGAAGACACATCTCACTGCACCAGTCATCCTACAAGTAGGGCTGACAATTGCCAATGAATTCGTCAATTCAAACATAAGTTTATGCCAAGGCATCATCCATTAATTGATTCAGTATGACCATACACAAGTGCTTGACATGACAGTAACATTACAATCAAGAAACAACCTATGAATTGGACAAGGAAACCCTAAACAAACTCACTAGGGGTTGTGTGAAGAAATCTGCTGCTGGGTACCGTTCAGGATTCCTTTGATGTTAACCTCAATGAAGTCTGCTCCCATGAGAATCGAGATGGTCAGTATGCACATCAACACTGCAATGGGGAATGCAGTGTGTGTCAGGTATATGCCAGTGTAAGGACAACAACAAGTAAAAATTTATTAGTAGCTGTGGATGTTACACTCAGACCGGTGAAGAATGTTACTAGTACGCCTATTTATTTATATGGGCGTACTAGCTTACCCAGAGTCATACAGCTAGGGACATTTGATTGTGGGACACCTTTTATTTTGAAAAGTTGATTATGGGTATAAGGAAATGTGAGTGCAATAGTGTATCACCATGAGAAGAAGAAGTAGTGTCAGACAAAGGAGAAGGGGCTAAAACGTTTGAGAAGCAGAAGATGGTGGTAAATAACGTCAAGGTCCACTAAGTACTGCACTGTCACAACAGTGTCAAAAGCGCATCCAATGTGGCTATAGTGCAACCTGGAACCTAGACGTGAACTCTGCTGAACCTTCTTCTGCTTCTGATAACGTGGAGCGACCGAATGTATTCTGTGTTCCCTCGCCCCCCCCCTAAAACCCCAGCTTCCGGAGAGGCAAATGTGGGCGCTCAACCAACCGACCCACCTGGGTCAGTTAGCAGCTTACAATTGTTATCCTCTGGGCCAGCTTAAATGCTGAAATACGGGATGAAGGACACGAAGGATTGGGACCTTGATACAAAACCTTTAGCTGACCTACCCAATCAATTGGGTTCAAGGGTCACCGGTAAGGGTGTCCCACAAATTCTGTCTCTGACTGTAGGCCATCAAATTGAATGTACAGAGGACACCAAATTCAATATGATTCGAATGGTGTTGTTCCGCCATGGATAATAGCAAGTTGGTGAACCGTGACCATTACAGAGGTACGTAGCGCATAATTACAAGCTGGCAGGAACGCAGTGTCGAGCATAGTGAGAAGACAAAACACATACAGTCGGACTTTGGGGACTCGGGATAAACTCACCAAGATTGGATGTCATCAACTACCAAGGCTGCTCCGAACAATGAAGTACCACGCACTCGAGGGATGCAGCCTTTATAGCTTTTCAGCTTTCCTCCCACCTCGAGACTTATTAGAGTCCCTGAGTATTCTGGGTTGACTTGGGCATGTTGCCTGTGTTACGAAAAAATGGAGCATAAATCAGTCAGTCAGTCAGGAAGGCAGTGTAGCAGCAGCAGCAGCAGCATCTAACAACTATCCTGTAAGCTAGATCCGACCAGCTCAACTCGATATAGCATCCTGTAAGCTATCGAACACTCGCGACAGTGCAGGAAGGCAGTGCAGCAGCAGCATCTAACAACTATCCTGTAAGCTAGATCCGACCAGCTCAACTCGATATAGCATCCTGTAAGCTATCGAACACTCGCGACAGTACAGGAAGGCAGTGCAGCAGCAGCATCTAACAACTATCCTGTAAGCTAGATCCGACCAGCTCAACTCGATATAGCATCCTGTAAGCTATCGAACACTCGCGACAGTACAGGAAGGCAGTGCAGCAGCATCTAACAACTATCCTGTAAGCTAGATCCGACCAGCTCAACTCGATATAGCATCCTGTAAGCTATCGAACACTCGCGACAGTGCAGGAAGGCAGTGCAGCAGCAGCATCTAACAACTATCCTGTAAGCTAGATCCGACCAGCTCAACTCGATATAGCATCCTGTAAGCTATCGAACACTCGCGACAGTACAGGAAGGCAGTGCAGCAGCAGCATCTAACAACTATCCTGTAAGCTATCGTAAACTCGCGACAGTGCAGCAGCAGCATCTAACAACTATCCTGTAAGCTAGATCCGACCAGCTCAACTCGATATAGCATCCTGTAAGCTATCGAACACTCGCGACAGTGCAGGAAGGCAGTGCAGCAGCAGCATCTAACAACTATCCTGTAAGCTAGATCCGACCAGCTCAACTCGATATAGCATCCTGTAAGCTATCGAACACTCGCGACAGTACAGGAAGGCAGTGCAGCAGCAGCATCTAACAACTATCCTGTAAGCTAGATCCGACCAGCTCAACTCGATAGCTAGCATCCTGTAAGCTATCGTAAACTCGCGACAGTGCAGCAGCAGCATCTAACAACTATCCTGTAAGCTAGATCCGACCTGCTCAACTCGATATAGCATCCTGTAAGCTATCGAAAACTCGCGACAGTGCAGCAGCAACATCTAACAACTATCCTGTAAGCTAGATCCGACCAGCTCAACTCGATATAGCATCATGTAAGCTATCGAACACTCGCGACAGTGCAGGAAGGCAGTGCAGCAGCAGCATCTAACAACTATCCTGTAAGCTATATCCGACCAACTTCACCTGGTTGGTTGAACAAACGCGATTGATTGAGCGAGCAAAAGCACTTCCTGAGCAATTAGCGAACAGGCGATGCAACTCGTCGCGAAATCCTGGAAGCTTCCGAATTTCGAAGAATTGAGTGGTAACCAGCGAAAGATGTGGTGCTTCCTCGCTGCACCGAGCATATAAACCGACTAAACCCTTATCATGTTTCAGCTGAAGATCGCGACGTTCCACACATTTTGGTTACATTTCAGGTAACATTTGCGGTATGTCTATCCTGTGACAGGTCACCTTTCACCGATGCGAGCGTTTGCGGTCAGCCAGCTGTAACCAGGTCAGATCCGACACGTGTTTCTGCGAGTCCGCAGCTGAATTCCCATGCCCCACACCGTGTGTCCCGACATATATTGTCAAGCAGAGGTCTGCTTGAGACACGTGTCCCCCATGATGCGCCCATGAAAATACGAGTGTAAACCGACATGTCATCAGATCTGCCACGTGTTTTTCGCGCGCCTCGAATCTTCACACGAGTCCGCAGCTGAATTCCAGTGCCCCACTCCTCAAGACCACGTGTCGTCTCAAGCAGGCTTCTGCTTGACAACACTATGGGAATTCTGAAGGGAGGCCGCATGCCCACGGAGTGGGGCAGTGGAATCTTCTGCTTCCCAACAGTTATAGAATTTACAGGTTATATTTTGGGTATTCTTTTATACAAGTTTAGGGGGTTTAAAGAAATATAGAGTCCATGGTTTAATCGATTTACACAAGATACAGAACACAATACAGTTAAAAAATAGAAGAGCCATTCATTGCAAGTACAATTTAGATACAAGAAGTATATGTGATGTGTTTAGAAACGAGATGTCCTTGATACTTCCTGGATTGATTGTTGGCGGGTTCCATGAATCTTTTGACCGTGATCTTCTCACCACCCACAACGTCACACATATTTTGAACGTTGCTACGGAATGCAATGTAACGGAACGCGTGGGGCTAATATATGCTAAAGTTGATATGCCGGATGATTGCCCATCAACTGATATTTCTGTTGCGTTTAGCAAATGCATGGATTTCATAATTGCAGCTCATCAAAAAAAAAGTTGTGTGTTTGTGCACTGCCTTGAGGGGGTTAGTCGCTCTGTTTGTGTGACGCTGTGTTATATGGTCCAACATGTTGGATGGAAGTTTGAGCATGCATCGATGCATATACGTTCCCGAAGACCGCATGTCGATCCTTTCCCAAAATACATTGCTCAGACGCGCAATTACCTCGTGCAAAAGCGCGAGGAGAGCAACAGAAGCCTCATCATCACAATCGATCACGACAATCCGGTCGAGCAAAATGCTCTCTCTCAGGATGCAACAAAAACAATCTGATGGAGAGTGAGGTATGTCTTAAAGTATGCGTGATCAGCTGTGGCAATGATGAATGACATACCTGGTCTCCACAGTTGTCAAGCGAGTATATATGCTGTCGACGCGCAGATCTTAACATTTTTAACATTTTAACATTTCTCCTCGTTGTCCATCTGACTCCACATGAAAACGGCGGAAAGCTGTCGCCTCCTCCTCGTTGTCCATCTGACTCCAAACACAAACGGCGGAAACATCAGGGAAACACGATAAGGATCAATATCGGAACGGTTGTTATCAAAACTCTCAAACCCGTATCACACTAAACAAGCGGCGGAGCCCCTTTCACCTCTTCCCCCCAGCGGAGCGACTGGGGGCGACCGGAGGGGAGCCCCCAAAAAGGAGTCCGTGAGGAACCGAGCGGGTGGGCGACCGGAGGGGAGCCCAAAGTACACAGTACACAGTACACACAGTACACAGTTCACATCAAGCAGCCCCAATGGATAAATAAAATATAATTAAATAAATAATATAAACTGAATAAAGCTGACATTCAAGCAGACGGAATATTAATGGAACAACTGAAAAGATGAAGATGCCGCGCGGATATTTCGCTAGGATTATTCTGTTCCAGAGTAGCAAATGACTCAATTGATGGACAGCAACAACTTGGTCGAAAGTTCAGTCCAAACAGACCTTACTAATGATCAAAGTGCACCGCAAATCATAAAACTTACATTATTCATGACACCTGATCAATGGGGTCGATTATCGAAATGGAGCGCACCACTTGTGATCCAAGAAATTGAGGATAGAGGAAGTGGTAAAGGGCCATGGTTACACATGGAGCATGAAGTCAACAAATACGACGAATACCAGCGGTGTATCAAGCATCACAGACAGCTGCTTCAGCGCCATTATCCGCACATCGCATGGCTCCACTAACGTAGTGGTACAACGTACACCGAGAACTGCAGGCGGCTACCGATTTATATTTATATATTATTTATCCATTGGGGGCTGCTTTGATAGCTTTAATGTCACAAGAGCAGAAGCTGTTGATGCAAGAAATTGCAATTTTGTCTACATCTCCAGACATCGAATACGAAGTGAAAAGGGAGCAGGTATTGGTTTTGGCCCGGGATCTATGCGCTGCTTCCTCTGAGCATGCCCTCGTCTTTGCCGCTCTGCAAGCTGTAGTCCGCAGGCAAGTTGGATGATAAGAGGTTCACTATATCATGATACCCGTTGTGTTGTGCGACATTACATGCAGTACTTGTATCATATTGTGCACCTGGGAGGGCAAGTAATGTTTTTACTAAATCATAATGACCGTTTCGAGAAGCCGCAGAAAGATCGCAATTAGTTGGATGCGATCCTGCAGAAATCAGTTTGAGGACACTCTCTCGTTGGTTTAGTGAGCATGACAAAGTTAGTGCTTGTTGTATGCAGGTCTTTTAATCACTCATCTGCATACACAAGCCGATATTCAGCATTTTCATGTCACCTGTGCCAGCACCAACTAGAACAACCGTCTCAGGATCCATTTGTACTAATCATCATAATTTTTCGTGTTCATTGTACGCAGGGTGTGTGTGTGAGTATGCGATGCGTGCGGGCGCTCTTTCCACATATCACCCGTGCGTGAGTTCATCATCGTAGCCGCAATCCCATATATCCGCGTCAATGAGAAGTGGCCCTGCGAAGTCCATCGTGTTCTTCACTCCACGTGAAGACTGTATGTACCGGATCACTGGCTACACATACATGGTCCTCCCCCATAGCTCGCTCTCGGTGCAGGCATCGATCAATGCTTGGTCAACCACAACGGGTCGCCATGAATTCATTTGATTGACCGAAAAAATGTATGAAGAATGCCTGAGAATGTCTCACATCAACCAATCCCTATTTTAAACGTGTTCACATGAACACCTCTGAAAAGACTCTCCATCTCTGGAACAACAATTATTTCAACAAAAAATAAGAATCATCAACCAATCCCTATTTTAAACGTGTTCACATGAACACCTCTGAAAAGAATCTCCATCTTGGGAACAACAATTATTTCAACAAAAATAAGAATCATCAACCAATCCCTATTTTAAAAGTGTTCACATGAACACCTCTGAAAAGACTCTCCATCTTGGGAACAACAATTATTTCAACAAAAAATAAGAATCATCAACCAATCCCTATTTTAAACGTGTTCAAATGAACACCTCTGAAAAGACTCTCCATCTTGGGAACAACAATTATTTCAACAAAAATAAGAATCATCAACCAATCCCTATTTTAAACGTGTTCACATGAACACCTCTGAAAAGACTCTCCATCTTGGGAACAACAATTATTTCAACAAAAATAAGAATCATCAACCAATCCCTATTTTAAAACGTGTTCACATGAACACCTCTGAAAAGACTCTCCATCTTGGGAACAACAATTATTTCAACAAAAAATAAGAATCATCAACCAATCCCTATTTTAAACGTGTTCACATGAACACCTCTGAAAAGACTCTCCATCTTGGGAACAACAATTATTTCAACAAAAAATAAGAATCATCAACCAATCCCTATTTTAAACGTGTTCACATGAACACCTCTGAAAAGACTCTCCATCTTGGGAACAACAATTATTTCAACAAAAAAATAAGAATCATCAATCAATCCCTATTTGATGGAAGAGGCTGTGCCTCTTCCTAGTTCCTTGGGTGGGTCTCTGACATACAAAGGGGCGACATGTGTAGGGGATACCTCAGTTACATCTGCTGGCATTGTATTGTCCAGTCAAGCGGGTTCAACACTTCAAACATTTGTTGATCGTTAAAGAAATTGATAAAGGAAGTGCATTTGCGCGTTCACTATGCCACATAATTTCCTCCACATACATGGAAAGCGATTGCTTGCCTTTCTTTTCCTCGCAGGATGATGGTCAACAACATGTACCCAACCCTTATTATAGCGGTTGCACCAATTGCGCTTTTCATATACCTCCATCGTCGTGACGAGGCCTACCGTGACGAGGCCTATCGTGCTAAGGCCCGTGCTGACAATGAAGCTACTGCCCGTCGTGAGGCTGAGGCCCGTGCTGACAATGAAGCTACTGCCCGTCGTGAGGCTGAGGCCCGTGCTGACAATGAAGCTACTGCCCGTTGTGCGGAAGCTACTGCCCGTCGTGAGGCTGAGGCCCGTGCTGCTGAGTCTGAGGACCATCTCAGGCAAAAGTTGTTGTCGTTATCGCCTGATGACGTCGCTGCTATGACTCCTGAACACGTTTCGGAGTATATGAAGGCGTGTGCCTCGGTTGGGGTATCAGCATTTCATTTGGATCAGCCGGTATTGTGATAATTGCTTTTTTAAATACATACATGTCACACAATCACCCACCCCCGCAGCACATCTCCTCGCAGGGTTTGTCAAGGCAGCACTGAATCCTCGGAGGAGCCCTGTGGGTTACTGAATGTGAGAGGGGGTGTGGGATTGCTTGAAAATTTCACGTTTTTCAGCAAGGAACTGATGGGGGACGTGGAGGTTGCAACACGATTTGAGGAGCGGCACCTCCAAGATGAAGAGTCCAGATAGATACATCCGCTTCTTGGCACTGTTTATTGCATTATGTGCTCTTGTGTCGGGATTGTTTCAGAACGCAACATCTCTTACTGGATGGGCAACATTGGGTATTTCATTGATTGGTTTTGCACAAGCACTTCTTGAGAAGCTTCCGATATCAGAGGAAGACACAACTCTACAACAACCTTTCTCGCATACATGAATGATTTGGACTTCATAACCAATAATTTTGAGAACTTTCCATTTCCAGCAAAACCATGTCACAGTTAAGTCATTGGTGATGGCATCTATTAGGCTCAGGCTTCGGACGGGTTTCGTGTTTTTTTCCATCAACACACGTAATTCTCGTTCATATTCTTCTTGGAACATTTTGACCTTTCAATATCAAGGAAGATATTCCTTTATATTCCAAC
Organism: Chlamydomonas sp. ICE-L; assembly: GCA_013435795.1. Lineage (NCBI taxonomy): Eukaryota > Viridiplantae > Chlorophyta > Chlorophyceae > Chlamydomonadales > Chlamydomonadaceae > Chlamydomonas > Chlamydomonas sp. ICE-L. The sequence goes on along the minus strand of JACBWV010000678.1, from coordinate 915,914 downwards.
TCGGGATCATGTCTCCACCAAGACCAGCAGGAATGATGATGTCACCATTAGGAATGTTATTTCAGTGATCATCAAGAAGTGCCGCCGTGTGAGAATGGACAAGGATGATGCTGACTGTGTAATAATGTAATTCGTCACTGTTTCGGCATGACAACTCTCAGATTGGTTTCAGAATGGGGATCGCGGGCAGATTGGATTGTATTGGATTCATTTGATGACTCGCTTGAATTTATTCAATATACTGTAACATTATTGACCGGTCTGACTGAAACGCTTGGGACTTTCACTGAAACGCTTGGGAGGGGGGAAGCGAAGACACACTTTTGTTGATGCACAATTCTACAGTCGGCGGAACAGTAAAATGAAACATCATCGTCCATCTGCCTCCACATGAAAACGGCGGAAAGCTGTCGCCTCCTCCTCATTGTCCATCTGCCTCCACATGAAAACGGCGGAAAGAAGGAAGGAGTACATGTATTAAACGTGTTCACATGAACACGGTCTGAGTGTAACGTGTCAGGAGTGAGACGTGGGCCGGGTCGTAGTAGCCAATATGCCATGTGAATTTCCGTGTCTTCCCGCCAAACTGCAACGCCTCGCGTATGAATTGTAGCGTTCCAATGGGATCCGTTTGGTGGCTTATTTTTTGACGGACGGACGGTGTGGAGGCGACAGTTTTCCACAGTTTTGCCCGTCTCCTGAAAACAACCTCTACGTCCCCTCACTCCTCTGCCTTGCCAGGCAGAACACTGCTGCCTGGAATTCCCTCTTCTGCTCGGGTGTCATGTTCCGCCAGACGATGGTCAATCCATGAGGGTTGATCAACAAAATGCTTAGGGCGTTGCTGGCAAACACCCCAGACAGCCCACCGAAGTAGAACCCGGATGCTGGCAGCAACAGGCTAGCAATAAGCTTCAACACCGTGGGTGCCGTATCATCCGATATCTGCATTTCCTCTTTTACACTCTCTATTACAACACGGGAAAACACCACCCACGCATCCTCCATTGATGCTGTCTGTAACGGGGGCGTGTGTTGGCGGTCATACGCTTCACGCTTGTCAGGATCACTCAACGCTTCGTAAGCCGCGCACAACAGTTTGAAACGCTCCTGAGCAGCATCCCGTTGGCTGTCAGGAGATGTTGCCCATTTGTCCGGATGCCATTTCAGAGCTGCTTGCCGGTATGCTCGCCGAATCTCCTCTGTCGTTGCAGTGTCTGCTGCCACCCCCAACAATTCATAGTGGCTGCTGACCATGATGGCCTGCGTTGGGCATTTATTGATGTATAATGCCCCTCCTGCAAACCATTTTTCGAAGGATTCTGGAGCACGCATGATTGGTGTGATATACATGATTCACTGCATACAGTCAATGACATTGAATCCCGGGACAAGTTGACGCACTGTGTTGACATCTTGTCGCGTTTGTTGCTCCCACACACTCACTCACTCTTGCGCGGGTCATCATCGATTCAATGGTCGGGTACACGAAGTCCACAATGTCGTCCACATCCGCACATTTGGGGGGGAAAACCGTATTATCGGTGCCTGCGTTTGATGGCGTGGAGGAGCGCACCACAATGAGCGAAATTCTCCTGCTTTTCATTATGCGCACGACTCCGTTTGAAGGGCCCCCGCCGAAATCCAGATCTCAGGATCGACCATATTGAACTTCGCCATTTGTTTCTCGATTGAGATGGCCAAGTATTAAATTACATTTTTTATATATTCACGATCCCCTGAATCTTGACCACCATGATGTCGTCATCTCCGTTGTTTGTCAGTCACCACTCCCATCGAGAGGGTTTAGGGTTAACCCATCAATCAATCCAGTGTGTCTCGTGCATGTGAACTGTGGGCTCCCCTCCGGTCGCCCACCCGCTCGGTTCCTCGCGGACTCCTTTGTGGGGGCTCCCCTCCGGTCGCCCCCGGTCGCTCCGCTGGGGGATAGGTGAAAGGGGCTCCGCCGCTTGTTTAGTGTGATACGGTTCTCCTCCAATTGTTGGCAACAATATACCATGTTTCGCAACCAGTCAAAATCGGCCGGGATGCAGTAACGCCCATTCCAAGTCAGCGACCATTCTTAACGCCAATTTTCTAACGGCGATGTCGTACATTTATTTCCATCTGATATATGTTTCATTTTACTGTTCCGCCTACTGTAGTGTTCATTCGGGGCGGAAAAAAAGTGTACACATATGTATATAGCATGGTAGAGCACATTATTACATGTAGTGATTTGAAAACAGTAGGCGAGCGGATCGAACACATAGTAAATGAGATGGCTTTCATTATATGAAGCGACAGGCGTGGAGTATTTCAAAGCCCATGCATCAGGATGGTCCCAATGGGTGTGGATGTTACAAGATAGCAAGCGCCGAGAGTGGCAGATCACATACCCTGGGGATCCTCAGGGGGTGTGGAATTCACCAAAAGACCGGTTGTAATGAGAAAGATAACTGATAACAAAGCACATAAGTGTTCCAAACGTGTTCAAAACAACCCATAATAATTTTATCAGTGAGGTTGCCGAATGCTAAGGAAATCATATCAGACACGTGCGTCTTTGTTTCATTCGGTATGTAGTTCAAACGACGAAAGTCTCTCTTCACCTTAGCGAAGCATAGCTCAATAGCATTGAATTCTGGACTGTGAGGAGGTGTGTAACAAATATTGACGGGGTGACTGAGGACCAATTTCTTATGGATACTGGCATTGTCCATTATTACTACTGAGTTATTGCACAAACTCAATGATTCAATAAATGCAACGAAGTCCGTCTTCTTCACAGATCCTTTCTTCACAACGAACTCTTTCCTACCATCTGAAAAAACTGCCATCAACAAACTGTGGTGTACCCACCCACCAGTAGTTTTAAAGATAACAGGTTTTCCTACAGGGGAATACCCATAATGTGGCTTGAGACGCTCACTAAACCCACATTCGTCAACTGATACTAAAATTTTCCCAGCATTGATTGTCTCCTTGTACCTACTACAAAATTCATTGACAAGTGGAACTAAGTCCCCTTTACACTGTCCACGGAGTTTGCTCCTTTTTCTTGTAAAACCAATGAGTTTTATGAGTTATAGTTGATAATCGTACATTGTGAGTACTTTTGAAAAAAGCAACAACGCCTCTTGCGGTTGTGCATTGAGTTGACAATAAAAACGATTTTAACAAATCCTTGTTCGTCTCAAAAAGGTTGCTTACAAATTCACGTCGTTTTCGATTTACACCAAAGCGTTTCCACCTCCACAGAGTAGAACGACTGATGTTCGTAAACACAGAAGTTTTTAACACACCCAAGTCAGCGACCATTCTTAACGCCAATTTTCTAACGGCGATGTCGTACATTTATTTCCATCTGATATATGTTTCATTTTACTGTTCCGCCGACTGTAGTGCATTGGTTTGATTCCTAGTGCATTGGTTCTTCCATGTCATACAAACGCTCTTTGTGTTCCCCTGGAATTCGGCCGGGAGGCAGGAACGCCCATTACTTCATGATTCTTTTAAAATGATGAGCAGAAGCTAATCAACATCGTGATTGTTATGGTCCACATGATGCCTGCGCAAATTTGAGGTAACTTCTGTTTTTTTGTCATGGCAATCCATGTGATGATCACACTTGTCGAAACCAACCATGCTAACATGGACAAGGCTTCCAACATGCTTTGACATGCGCGTCGAGCATAGACAAGAATTAGAGACGAAGCGAACGATATTGTGATAGGCAACGCTATATACATAACGCTAGTATGACGCTCGAACTTTTCTAACGATGATGTTTTATATTGGCTTTGGTGCACATCGCGAGCTAATAGGTCGTGTACGTGCGCATCGATGGGTGGTGTGCGAATGACGCGATAGGCTCTGACCGGGATCGCTCTTCTGCTCTCACAATCGCAAGACTGCACTGCATGGAATTGATGGGTCTAGGACGACCTCTTCCATTTGCCCACAGCAGCTCTGTTGTTGTTGATGAATAAAAACTCGTATTGTTGTAGACACCACTCGGTCCCCCTCCGGTGGTCGCGACAACATTAGGTTACACCGCAAGGTGTACCGTACACTCCGTCGAGTGTATGTACCATGACTTGGACAGACGGTCGATTGTTGTACACATGTACACATTGCTGCAAAGTTTGAGGAGTATGTAAAACAGAAACAATGGATAACTTCAAGAAGTTGGATACAAGCATGTATGCGTGTTTCACAGTTTCAGGCAGTACGTGGAATGGCAAAAATTTTATTTTACATGGAACGGTGGTATTCGATAATGAGGACGACGCCAAGAAATGTTTAGAAATACTCGACCTGTACAAAGAGACATTCTACTTCAGGCGTACATCGAACGTGATGAATAAGACTATGTTCACGTTTGACGGCACGACAATCCACCTATTATCTGGTGCCAAAATTGAGTACGACCAGAATGCTGCTCGATTGAAGAAGATTGTAGAGATAGAAAAGACGTACACGGCAAACGCGTGGGAATACATGGATCCAATATTGATTATGGACGATTACGTAAGGCTATTCGGGTATCTTCCGCTCAGGAAAAGGGCATTCTGGAGCTGCTTGCTGTTATGTTTTTCGTGCAGTTGTATATTCTGTATCGATCCATGCTATTACGAAGCTAAATATCATCGCACGTAGGTGAGCTCATGCGGCTCACGGCTTTCGTTTGAGTACATGCGGTTGCGTAAGACCCGCCGCCGTGCGTGTGTGAGGATGCGGTCGTCCGCTGCCAACTTTGAGGCATGACGTGTTGCATCAGGAGTCAGTTATCATTAAAAAATACCGCTTTGAATACATGACAGTCACATGTACATTCCGTCGACTGTATTTGAACGAGTCTTCGATGAAAGTGGATCCATTGTCGACATTCGACGGTTGAACGGTTTACCAAAGAGGCTACTCGGAATATCTTCGAGAACCTCTTCAACCTGCTGCCCCCCCCAACGTTACCCAAAAGAAACGATCTGCAGTCTGGATTATAAGGTGTCCCACTTTATTTGAGAACAACTGTAGATGGAGCTCGACTGTATAAGAAAACAACTCGACCATGAAACAAATGTTCATAAATGCATGGCTGGGAGAATTTTGTCTTTTCAGACCTAGACGACACCTGCGTGAAGTTCTGGAGTAAACACAATATTGTGAGAACAGTCACAATCGACCCCAGTTGGATATCCACAAAACCGTGTTTAATGATACTGGACGGATTCATATGCGACACATATGAGATCCAACCTCATCGTCATCTTCAGCAAATAGAAGGAAGCCATGATTACATGTGGAGCTTCTGGATTGTGCCAGCAAGGCTATCGGACCGGTGTAGAAGTGTATACGCAACAAGCGAGACATACCACCAACAATTACAAATAAATTATATCGTTGAGAATGTCACACTTACGAAATATGCTAAAAAGATCCAACAAGCGTGGCGTGCCCACCATATTAGGCGTAAAAACGCTATCCAACTCATCCAAACCCAATTTCGAAAAAGCATCTACGATCCCACGTATGTGTTGTGCCGAAGGCGCCTCGTCCGCGAGTTCTCTGAACTACAAATGAACTTCAGGTGCTGATGTCTCAAGCTAGCGAGTCTTTCAGGAGACTCTAAATCCTGATTAGAAATTTTATAAATCGGATAGAGTATCGACTTCTTTGCGATGCGAGCGAGCGATCGTCCCCCGTAAGTCGACATCGTTTCCGCCGACTGTAATGGTCTCTCTCTGTGAGTCGACTCGACATGTTCCGCCGCGATGAGAGAGGTCGGTCGCCATGTGACTCGCACTCAATTCTTTGACAGGACCACCGCATCTTATTGTGTACCTGGTTCCTGACAGGTATGCGCAACTCTTTTCATGTCAGTACTCCACCAATTAGGGATATCTGTCACTGCCCCACACTCCGCCAGTTTAATGGCAAAACTTGAAGACCACTTCCCGAGCAGGAACGTCTTTTTCAAAACACACATGTACTGCCATGGTGTGTAGTACGGATGTAAGCTATCGTCACATTTGTGACAGGGTGTATTCAGCTCCTTTGCATCAGTTCGGTCTAGCAAGTTTTCGAGAGCTTTCATGGAATCGGTCATCCCCCACCATGCATCTGAATGTTGAACCAGGATCCCCTTTTGTTCCGACTCTTTGTATGCCCTCACCAGTGCATCTTCCACGCACCTGATTCCAATACCCATGTTGCTGTAGATAAGTCCATCAAGCGTGTGCTCTTGTGATGCGTCGCCACTTTCTATGTTCTTCAAATAGTTCTTGATTTCGCTTAGCTGTAATAAAGCCATTTTCCCTCACCATATACTATTTTCCACCTGAAGGAAACGTAGCGTGGCAAGTGCCCAAGTTGAGCCTTACGACCCGACTGCGAAAACCCAAGAAGAAATCCAGCCTAAATCCTGATGGCATGTGGCATCAGAGCACAGAGCAGTTCAGAGTGGGCAAGATCAACCAACAAAGCGGGCAGGGTGTGGGGAGATCATCCCATTGCATTTGGTCCTGCTTTGGCTGGAATGTATCATGACACCCCGTTGAACAATTTTACACATCATTCCATCCACTTTTCAAGTAGTACTAGTACGTCAACGAAGTGAGTCCTTGCAGCGGTGATATGTCGTCCACGTCGGTGTTAGAAATGTCCAGGTGCACCAACGAAGTGAGTCCTACCAGCGGTGATATGTCGTCCACGTCGGTGTTCGAAATGTCCAGGTGCACCAATGAAGTGAGTCCTGCCAGTGGTGATATGTCTTCCACGTCGGTGCCCTTCATGTTCAGGTGAATCAACAAAGTGAGTCCTTCCAGTGGTGATATGTCTTCCACGTCGGTGCCCTTCATGTTCAGGTGAATCAACGAAGCGAGTCCTGCCAGTGGTGATATGTCTTTCACACGTGTGCCCTTCATGTTCAGGTGAATCAACGAAGCGAGTCCTGCCAGCGGCGATATGTCTAGCACCTTGCTCCGGCGACAAGACGAAATGGAGCCGGACATCGGTACTCGGTCTTCGACCACACATGTGTACGCCATGTTCAGATGAACCAACGAAGTGAGGCCTGACAGTACTGATATAGAGGGTACACGTGTGCCCTCCATGTTCAGGTGAAGCAACGCAGTGATACCGGACACCGGTGAGATGTCTTCGAGCTTGTATTTGAGACGCGAAATGTCGAGGTGAATCAACGAATTGAGGGCGGACAGAGATGATAGGTATTCCACTTCGGTGCCCTCCATGTTGAGGTGAATCAACGAAGTGAGTCCTGCCAGCGGTGATAGGTCCTGTTCGCCCACCCGTGTGTACGCCATGTTCAGATGAACCAACTCGGTGAGTCCGGAAAGCGTTGATATGTCTTCTAGTCTGTTTCCGATATGCGAAATGTTGAGGTGAACCAACGCATTGAGTCCTGAAATCGATGATAATGGGTGTTCGTCCACGTACGTGAGGTGCGAAATATCTAGGTGAATCAACGAAGTGAGACCGGACAGCGATGATATGTCGGTCACAAGTGTGTGCGAAATGTCTAGGTGCGTCAACGAAGTGAGTCCGGAAAGCGGTGATAATAGGTCTTCGTCCACGTAGGTGTGCGCCATGTTCAGGTGCGTCAACGAAGTGAGTCCGTACAGTGGCGATATGTCGGTAACGTAGGTGTTCGATATGTCCAGGTGAACCAACGAAGTGAGGCCGGACAGCGGCGATATGTCTTGGATCTTGTATTCGATCTCCGACATTGATTGGTAGGGTACGTCTTTCCCCCGATTGATACCGATTTTCAACTCTTCGAGCCTGCAAATGCGTGATAATGCGTATTCCAAACTTTTATAATGTCTCAGGTGGATCCTTGTGACACACCGGGGTGCGACGCATCTCCACTGTTTGCTAACGAGAGCCACTTGTTTGAGGTGGCATTCGTTCGAAATCGCATTGGCTAGAATGATCTCCAATACATCTTCATTGATTTCGTCAAAGGAACTCATTCGTTTGTGAAGTGTGCTGTGCTGATGGTTGTTTATACTGAAGAATGGTTGTTTACACTTAATTCGAGGACTACGAGACAATGAGGGACGAGAATCCGCCACCGCATCCGTGTGTCATGAATGGACGGACGGTGTGGATGCGACAGTTTCCCGCCGTTTGCGTGTGTATGTGTATGATGACTTGACAGGTTTCTGCAACTAAATTCTCCTGCCCCACTCCGCGGGGGCAGAGATCCCCCTATCGATATACGAGAGCGCTTGTCTAGCAGACCCATGCTTGTGATCACATGTTGTCTTAGAGAGTATAGACTTCTTTGCGATGCGAGCGATCGTCCCCCGTAAGTCGACATCAATCCGCCGACTGTAATGGTCGCTCTGTGACTCTGTGAGTTCAATAAATGCAACGAAGTCCGTCTTCTTCACAGATCCTTTCTTCACAACGAACTCTTTCCTACCATCTGAAAGTTTCCTACTTTGATGTACCCTCCGAAAGTTTCCTACTTTTTTTTTCATTTTCTGCGAGATGAAAGAAATAGATGTTTTTACCTAGAATCGCGAAAACGATCTTCTTGAAGCACCCTTCTACCTTTTCGATCTCGGCAAACATGATCTCGGCAACGTGTTTAGGTGGACACCCGAACGCCCCGCATCCCCAAGCTCCTAATACGATGCTGTCATGTCCGTACTTGTGAGCTACACTCAATACGAGTCTCACCTTTTCGCGAAACAATTGAATGTCTTTCTCTGAGAACCTGTTGTCCACCAGCTGTGGCATGGAAATGCACGGACATGCCAAGAAGGATGCCGATTTAGACAACTTCAGGAACTCGAATCCGTCTCTCTCGCACTCCCTGATGATGTCGACGTCGAACGATACAACGGCTTCCCTTTCTCCGATCGGGTAAAAAGACCTCGAGAGATGACGATGGTAGTTCGTCCTCCGGAACAACGACTCTTCCTGCATCCCACCTCCACAAGACACGCACCCCCCAGGATTATGTATGTCCGCCATGTTCAAGACGAGCGGGTGCATACCTTGCTCTATAAGGTCTAGGGTCGCATCTACTGTGTCCATATCTATGACACGGATATCGGTCCGCATCGTACCATATTTCGTGCGATCAAACTCGAAGGAAGGATCGTACGAAACTTTCAAAGAAGCACGAGGAGGGACATGATCCTCGAAGATCCGAATGTTTTCGTGCCACACACGTACTCTCCTTTCAAAATCCTCCATACAGCTAGGGACATTTGATTGTGGGACACCTTTTGTCATGTGCGCCATGATCTCCGTCGAGCTGCTCCTATGCTTCCCAATGCTCGCGTTTACACCACTTCCACAAGACGATGAGTTGCGATGGCGATGATCCGCCACCGCATCCGATACATTCGACCGTGTTCCGCATCTTGCGTGTGTCCTCCTATACATTCGACCGTGTTCCGCCGTTTGCGTGTGTCCTCCTCCGATGGATTGACAAGTTAGATTCCGCGAGTCCGCAGCTGAATTCCCCTGTATGCGTTCATTTTTACTCCAACAATGTGCAGGACCACTTATGGCTGAGCGCACTGACAGTCCAACGTTAAAGCGGATAATGCTACTTGTAGCAGAGGTCCTCGGCGTCAAGCCACACGATGAAGCAGTAGACGCATTCGCTCTCATTGAGGGGGCGATGAACGCCATGGACATTAAGAGCATGCTCCCTTCTTTAGCGCACCCTGTGGAAATAGTTGAAGTGGACAAGGAGCTGAATCGAGGCGACCAGATCCTTGTGCGGACGGCGGGTAGAAAGGATGTTTTCCACCATGGAATATTCATCGGTCGCCTCCCTGGAGTGCTGGAGGACAAGAACCTTGTGGTCGACTTCTGGGGTCCACCGAAGGAAGGCAAGCATGGTGCCCGAATCCGGCTCCGGACTTTGACCGAATTTATAACCATGCCCCGCCAGCGTGCTGCACAGCTTGCTGTTATGCGCTGGAAGAGAGACACACAAGACCTTCGGGAATTTACGGCAACACTTGCATTGACACTTCACAAGGATCTGAAGGACTGCTCAGGTCTCTACCACTTACTGAACAGCAACTGCAGCCACTTCGCGACTTGGTGCCGCACACTCAGGTTGGAAGTTGATCATTTGACAAAGATAAGCATGATGACAGAGAGTTTACCCAACCCGAAGTTGCAAATATCCAAAGCATTGTTTTTGTAGCAATAAGCGGCCCATTTTAACCGTTGAATTTAAGCTCCTCCTGCTGAAGCACCCACAGGATGGCTGAGATCACATTCGGGTATCTACCGCTGACGATATCGCTTCTTCCAAGCTTGATGTGAACTGTGGGCTCCCCTCCGGTCGCCCACCCGCTCGGTTCCTCGCGGACCCTTTGTGGGGGCTCCCCTCCGGTCGCCCCCAGTCGCTCCGCTGTGGGGAGGTGAAAGGGGCTCCGCCGCTTGTTATATGTTAATGTGAGACGGTTCTCATCCAAGTGTTGTTTGTTATCTTTGCCTCGACTCGACACAGGTTCCGCCGTCATGTAATGCGAGAGGTCGGTCGCCATGTGATGTGATGTGATGTGATGTGATGAGTGTCCCAAAGTTATTTGAGAACAACTGTATAGGGAGGGTTCCCATCACCTGTCAACTCTACACATTGATTGTACCCTCAGTCCCTCATGTTCTTCGCCTGCCAGTCCATGCAGGGCGCAGTCGGCGTGACGCTGGCGATGCAGACTATCCCGTCTCGTCTCTAAAAAATTGTATCAAAAAAAAGAGTTCTTAGTATCTAAATAACTAAAAAAATGTATCAAAAAAAAGAGTATCTAAATAACTAACTTACTGACTGACTGACTAACTAACTTACTGACTGACTAAAGGGTCAGGGAGCTAATCTCAAGTGAGAGCTCGTCAAGCGTAGGTCGCTTGGTGGCGAGGTACGCCTCACGCTTGGCGGGAGTCTGTTTCATGCACGATAGGTGCGAGCACTTGCCAGTGATGAAGGTCCCACCATTGGGGTTGCTTAAGATCGCCTGTTTTCTACCACACGGGTTGCCGTGAATGGTGACAGCAGTGCAGACCAGGGTGGGGGAATACCCCACGATGGTAAATGCATCTATATTGGATCCAACAGGAAGCTCGTTCTTTAGAACGGACCCGCGACCAACACGACCGGAGGCCAAGGAGGAGGACAGGGAGCACGTTGAGAACGAGCCAGCAGGAGCAGGAGCAGGAGCAGGAGCAGGAGCAGGAGCAGGAGCAGGAGCAGGAGCAGGAGCAGGAGCAGGAGCAGCAGGAGCAGGAGCAGGAGCAGTAGCAGTAAACGTAAAAGCAACAGCAGGAGCAGCAGAAGTAGAAGCAGCAGCAGCAGGAGTAGGAGCCACAGAGGGTGAACCATTGGCGCGGCGCTTTTTACCGCCACTGCTGGAACTCTCCGACATGCATTCGTCCTCTGGGAGGGCAAGGGCACTGGCGATGGCAAGTACGGCGGAAGGAGCAGGAGCAGCAGACTTAGCAGCGGTGGCAGCTAAGGCAATAGGGAGAAGCATTGCCTGTAAAGGATTTTTCTCCCCTTTGGGTTTCTCTTCGAGAAACTTAGCGTACGCATTTTTCATTGCGCAGACAGGGTCTGCGAGGCACGCAGGAACGAGGGGAAATGAAATTATCTTGTTGCACATGTCCTTCAAGTGAGGGACACTGAGTTGAGTGTTGATCTTCGTTTGGTCCTTCACTTGGACAACTGTAAATATACCGGAATCATTCACGAATGATGTGAAATCGGTAGACATGTTGTTGGTAGACATGATATCAAGTTGTTGTTGTTGTTATTGTTGTTGTTGTTGTTGTTATTGTTGTTGTTTCAAAGGAAGGAAAAAGGCGTCAATTTTTTTTTAGCATAAAAGAAGAAGAGGAGAAGACATACAGAAGACGGGGGCTCAGTTACATGCGCAGTGGTTCCGATTCCCGAATCCATCCCAGGAAAGACGTAGGCTCCGAGTAACTTCTCTGTGTGTCCTGAAGAATCCGTTTCCAGTGGTATGACAGGGGTCATCTGGAGGTACGCCTTGGGCGTAGGCAGTGGCATTTCACGCGACGACAACGCCTCGCGGGATATTGCTCGTGAGGAGGATAGCGCAGAGGATGAGACGCCCGTTGAATATGAGGAGACGGACCAGGAGCGTATGGATCGCGAGGCGTATGTCTCACATGTGGTGACTGTGATTTTTGACAACGTCGTCCAGGCTAACATCGAGCGCTACGATTCGGTGCACGCCTTTATCGAGGCCAATGCAACAGAAATAAAGCGGTATCATCGCTCAAGGATCTGGGCATCCAACCCATCCAGCACATTTTCGACGGCCTGCTTCCCCGTCGTGCCCTTCGGTTCCCCAACTTAACTCGCCACAAGAATGTCATCCGCTTCCTGGATGAGCGGTGCATTGCCATTCTCATAAAGCCGCTCTTGAGCTCAAGCCCGGGCACCGTAAGGAAGCACTGGCCTCGGAAGCTCGCATGCACAGCCTGATCTGCGTCCACATCCTGTATGCAGAGGAAGCTCGCGCCCTTCTTGGCTGATCTCTCTACATATTGCACCCCATCCTTGCAGTACACGGCCACGTCTCTGCCTGGGCGGACCGCACCAGGGAAGTGGTGCATGGTTTGGTCTGGCAGGGTGTTGGTGGTAAGCATGGGGCGAACCTGCATTATGTACAGTCAACGGAACAGCGAACAAAGAAGTGTCTCTGAAGCATAATGTTTAAGTGTATCAGTAGCATAATGTTTAAGTGTAGCATATTGTAACAAATCATGGAACTTCTTTCTGCAATCCCACTCCACATCATCGCGTTTCATTTATCAACCAGTGATGATAAATACCATCGATTATGCGACGTCTCAGAGGACGCCGCGAACCTCATGTTGGTGGGAAACGTTTTTTTCTCCGAGCTTGGTCTTGCTGTGCAAGAGAAGCTGGAGCCTGATGGACACCTTGTGAACGATGCAGAGTTCGAGAGGATGCGTATTCCCGAGGGTCTTTCAGAGGCAAGCAAAGCGGATGTTCTCAAGAAGGCGTGTCGCGATCGTGGCCTGATGGTTTACGGTTCCAAATCCGTATTGTGGAGGAGGCTGATGGAGGCGGAAGTTGTCGCTCGCACCCCTCGAGCGTGCATCCTGTCTGCCAAATTCCGTTCCGAAATGAGGGCTATGCGCGACGCACGCATCGGTGTGTCGAATGCCAAGTCTGAGTATCGCTTGACCGAGAGTGATCTCACGACGCTGAGTTGCGAACTCAAACAAAATTCTGTGCATCGTTTATCTTATCTTATCCGCGACGTGGATCGTGTTGCGCTCGAGAAGAATGAGCGACGTACCTCTCGTGCGGCGTTGCTTTCCAATAAGCTTGGTGACATGCCGTTGGATTCAAGGATATTCTCATTTTCGGACTCCGCATGCAGGGCCCGAGATTTGTACGTTAATTTTGGAAGAGGGGGGGGTATTGTGAAAGTCGCTGCAGACATCATTGCTACAAATACTCGCCTTCACATTTTGGAGAGGGCTCTCGAGTCTCGCGGATGTGAACTTCGCAGTGACTCTCGTTTGTGCAAGGGTTTTGTTGACAAAAACGAAGGAGATCCCGATGACATCTCCGTATCGATGCTTGAAATGAAATTCTTTCACAATCACACTGAGTACGCTTCAATTCTCTATGATCTTTACGTCGATCGTAGAGAATTGAAGCGTGATGACATCGACAGCGTCATCGACATCAGATCGATTCTATTCGATTCGTTTCGATTCGATTCGCTTCGTATGACGACATCATATCAATGCTCGTCGATTCGATTCGAATCGAATGCCAAGTGGGAAGCCATGACGCAGTGGGCTGATACACACGATCTTGACGATCCTGACATACCTAAAAGCCTGCGATTTTATGTCTTTTATCTGAAGGCAGCGTGTATCGTTTCCGATATCAGGAAAGCGTGGCGTGCTCGCCAGCCTCGAATTCCTGTCCATGTCCTCAATAATATCGAGAATGTGTTCGTCCAGATCTTCCAGCGCACTCGCGACACAGAGTCCCTGGCATCCCTGAGAGCCAACCTCGAAGATGCGGGGAGTGGACTGTCTGCGCGTGTGGATACCGTTTCTGTGATGTGGGATAATATCTGTGAGTGGCCCGGCGCGAGCGTGATATTCGATACCGAGTTCAAGATTCTCAACGCGACCCATGCTACCTACGTCGCTTCCGTGGAGAAGTTTCGCATCGAGCAAACATCCGGGGGCCCGGGACATGTAGTAAGAAAGACAACGAATTCTCCATACACTTGACGGAATACTAAAATGAAACCGTTTTCTGGAGTGTACGGCACACCTTACGGTGTAACCAAATGGTGTAGCAACCCACGGGGCAGTGGAACACCAATACGATTTTGAATCAACAAATTGCAGGATGTTAACGAGAATATCGTGGTTCTTTTTTAGATCACGGCTCTCCATCCTGCAGACTCCGTATCGTTCTTTTGTCGGTACTTTCGAGAGTGTCCATTGAAGGACCAGCCGCACTTAAGCGATCGACTCTTCCCCGGTACCGTGGCCCAAAAGAACACGGGGTCTTTGTTGATGTGCAATGCGCATGAAAGGAGGTTTCTTTGCTGGACGGGCCATTTTGTAGGACCATCCACTCGTACACTATAATGTCTGTCGACGCCTTATACCGTTTATTGGGATGTTTCATTTTACTGTTCCGCCGACTGTAGGGGTATCATAGGGGTCAACTCACCAGGGGATGCTGTCCTTTACGAACAGGGATTTTCTGTTCGAACAGCCTTCAGGAATATGCCAGCTGCCCCCACAATGTCTCTGTCGCAGTTGAATTTACAGTTCTTGCACATTGATGGGGATTGCCCAGACCCCGATGTCTGATCGCACACTCGAGGTTGGCTTACCTCTCGAATCGGCGAGAGTGCTGAGAGACCAGCAGTTCCTCTGTCAAAAGAAACAATATGTTCTTTGTTATTGAACAATAAAGAGAAGCTTTAAGCGGATGTAGGCAAAGAAGAGTCAACATCAGACAACAAACAATGGACGTTGTACGCAGAACAATTATCAACATACCATCGTATTTCTTCCTCTGAAAAATTATCTGCATCCGCAACAGTAATAGACCGCAAAATACGCTTCAACATCTTAGTCAGGGTAGCGTTATTCGCCTTCAACACTGCAAGTTTTTTTCTAGATTCTGTAAGTTTTTTTGTATATTTAATATGAGATGATAAGATATTGATAGTCTCGCGTTGAGATTCTGCAATACTATTTCTAGATTCTGCAATACTATTTCTAGATTCTGCAATATCCTTGCTAAATTCTACAATCTCCTTGATATAGTATAACATAACCATAACACCAATTACGATACCGAAATAAGAGTGTATACCCATCTCTGCTTAAAACTTATAAAAATATATAAATGATTCAGACGTGTGTCATGAATGGACGGACGGACGTACAGACTGACTGACTGACTTGACTGACTGACGGTGTGGATGCGACAGTGTTCCGCATCTTGTGTCCTCCGATACATGCGACAGTTTTCCGCCGTTTGCTTGTGTCCTCCGATACCGCTGACGATCTCGCTTCTTGCAAGCTTGATGTGAACTGTGGGCTCCCCTCCGGTCGCCCACCCGCTCGGTTCCTCGCGGACCCTTTGTGGGGGCTCCCCTCCGGTCGAGACACAAAATAAATAATGTTCAAATCATGGCACGGGACCTCCAGGCGTGCTGGATCTTGACTTCACGGCGGTTCCTGTCGAGACACAAGGCGACCAATCGCATCACGGTGAATCATGTTGACAGTGAGTCAGCATCCAATCTCCTGTATCCCAAACTCCTCATCACATCGCCTGACATAGGGTTCGTTCGCCATCCTGTTCGGTTGAATCTGGGTAGGACGACTCCTGCATGTTGGGGAGGGGGATTCCGTATTGTTTGCAAAGATCCTCATTGAGACGCCTGTCATTATCGTTCAGGGAATTCCATTGCTCGATAGTCATGCTAGACAGCTCGTACCTCAGTTGCTTCTCAAGCGCTTCTGCGCGCTCAGTCGCAAGCTCACTCTTAATTAGAGCATTCTCAAGCTCAATCTCCAATCTATTCACTCGAGCAGCATCTGCCTTCTGTCGAGCGCGCTCAGTCTCCAGGCTATTCACTCGAGCAGCATCTGCATTCTGTCGATCGCGCTCAGTCTTCAGGCTATTCACTCGAGCAGCATCTGCCTTCTTTAGAGCGAGCTCAGTCTTCAGTCGAACTATGTAAATAATAGCGAAGGTAGCGATGCAGATAAGTAGTAGAGACTTGTCAATCATTGTTTATAAATTCTGATGATTGTTTCTTAAGTATAAGCTAGAGTGTGTCCTCCGATACATTCGACAGTGTTCCGCATCTTGCGTGTGTCCTCCGATACATTCGACAGTGTTCTGCATGTCGTGTCCTCCGATACATTCGACAGTGTTCCGCATCTCCGATACATTCGACAGTTTTCCGCCGTTTGCTTGTGTCCTCCGATACCGCTTCTTCCAAGCTTGATGTGAACTGTGGGCTCACCTCCGGTCGCCCACCCACTCGGTTCCTCGCGGACCCTTTGTGGGGGCTCCCCTCCGGTCGCCCCCAGTCGCTCCTCTGTGGGGAGGTGAAAGGGGCTCCGCCGCTTGTTAATGTGAGACGGTTCTCATCCAAGTGTTGTTTGTTATCTTTGCCTCGACTCTACAGTTTCCGCCGTCATGTCATGCGAGAGGTCGGTCGCCATGTGATGTGACTCGACTCGACACAGGTTCCGCCGCCTGATGCGATAGGTCGGTCGCCATGTGATGTGATGTGACTCGACTCGACACAGGTTCCACCGTCATGTGATGCGAGAGGTCGCTCTGGGAAAAACTCGTATTGTTGTAGACACCACTCGGTGGTCGCGACAACATTAGGTTACACCGCAAGGTGTACCGTACACTCAAGAAAGCGGTTTCATTTTAGTATTCCGTAGAGTGTATAAGGGGACTTGAATAGAAATGGGCGTTCCTGCCCCCCGGCCGATTTTGACTGTTTGCGAAACATGGTATGGAGCGGAATTGTGATTCCTTGGTGCTTATGTCTCAAGCTAACTTGTCGTTCAAGAGGCTCTAAATCCTGATTAGAAATTTAAAAAAATCGGCCGAGAGGCAGGAACGCCCATTTAGAGAAAAGTTTCCTTTTTTGGTGTAATATTGAGGATTTCGTGTAGCAAGGCTGCACTCACTGCATGGAACTGTTGGGGTAATGGAGACCGCTTCCATTTTGTAGGGATGCTGAACGGGAACGCCCATTCTACGGGAAATGTTTCAATTTGAGACCAGTGCAAGCTCCAATGAACGTGCTGCCCCCATCAATTCGTATGTGCATGCCTTTTCTACTAAATTCAGGCACATGTTCTACCATCAACATTGCAAATTCACGTTCGAATCTGGCTATGTTTATACGATTCAGGTCTACACCACGAGTGAGCGCAAAATGAAAAAACGCCGATAATATTTCATTTGACATACAATGATTTTTTGGATCAACCGAACAGAAAATGTCTACAAAATCTCTTGCAATGGGTTGCAAGGTCTTGTTCAAATCACGAGTTTCGTTTACTTGAGGCGAACTGGTGCAAGACCCCATTTGCAGAAGGATGTATAAAATATAGAGTTTGAGGTATGCTTATACTTAAGATAAACACATACAAGAGGATTTTGGGGGACTCGGCATATTATGTAACATAATTCCCTTGTCCGAGTGTACAATGAACGGTGTACAATGAACAGTCATGCGTGCGTTATCATAATGACCAGGCATCAGATGAAACATGATCGGATAACGCACGCATGCCTGCGATTTTGGGGGACTCGGCATATTATGTAACATAATTCCCTTGTCCGAGTGTACAATGAACAGTGTACAATGAACAATGAACAGTGTACAATGAACAGTGTACGCGAGTCATCAAATGATTCCAATCTGCCCGCGCTCCCCATTCATTGCTGTCCCCGGCTGGCCTGAGCTTGCTGTAATGTGTTGGGATAGCGACACACCAGACCGCCTCTTGCAAATTATATTACATCCCCAGGGGATTTGTCGGAGTATAACGCGTTTTTTAAAAGCTGTAATTGCATATCTTTTCTTTCCTGGCTCAATTCGAAGAACGCGTCCATGTTTATAAGCGTATACAATGTGTTGTATGGCACTTGTACAGTCAGAGACAGAATTTGTGGGACACCCTTACCGGTGACCCTTGAACCCAATTGATTGGGTAGGTCAGCTAAAGGTTTTGTATCAAGGTCCCAATCCTTCGTGTCCTTCATCCCGTATTTCAGCATTTAAGCTGGCCCAGAGGATAACAATTGTAAGCTGCTAACTGACCCAGGTGGGTCGGTTGGTTGAGCGCCCACATTTGCCTCTCCGGAAGCTGGGGTTTTAGGGGGGGGGGCGAGGGAACACAGAATACATCCGGTCGCTCCACGTTATCAGAAGCAGAAGAAGGTTCAGCAGAGTTCACGTCAAGGTTCCAGGTTGCACTATAGCCACATTGGATGCGCTTTTGACACTGTTGTGACAGTGCAGTACTTAGTGGACCTTGACGTTATTTACCACCATCTTCTGCTTCTCAAACGTTTTAGCCCCTTCTCCTTTGTCTGACACTACTTCTTCTTCTCATGGTGATACACTATTTCACTCACATTTCCTTATACCCATAATCAACTTTTAAAAATAAAAGGTGTCCCACAATCAAATGTCCCTAGCTGTATGAAGTCCATATATCGGCCTTTACATCCAGGATTTCGGATTCTGTACGCTTTGTCTTTTTTTACGATTTCAACGTGCTTCACATACACTCGGACAAGGGAATTATGTTACATAATATGCCGAGTCCCCCAAAATCCTCTTGTATGTGTTTATCTTCTACACTTCGCTCGACACTGCGTTCTGTAAAGAACCTGTCAGCTTGTAATCAATTGTGCGTCCTACCACAACTTCCAGTTTGCAATATTTCTTTGGCCTCGCAAGAATTCCGGGGCGGGTTGGGTACATTGTAAAGCAATTGTGGATGTTAATGGCTGCATTTAGGTCACGGTTTACAAACAACTTGCTGTTCTCCATGGTGGAACTGCACCATAGCAAGCCTCGAACCGTGCGCCCTTTTTTTTCGGATTGCACACTCTGGAGGACGGTGGTGCTGTCCTTGTGCCAGATCTTTGTGGTACGGAATTCGTCAATGCCGGCAACTCGCCCCTTGAAACGGTCTCTAAACGCATTGAACGCGCTCGTTGTAGGGACAGAAAGTTCACCCTTGCCACCAGGGGCAAACTTAGAAGAACCGTATGCGATGACAATTGTTTTCCTCTCACCGACATCCGCCCCACCGCGACTTGGACATCTCCCCCCATCGAGAATCCCAATGGTTGACCATTACAGTCACGTAAGCGTCAAACGACTCTAGAGATGTGCGCTTGGGACTGTTGTCCTTCAGGTCGTCAAGGCAGTCCTGGATGTTAGACAACCACTTCTTGGTCGGACCTCTAGATTTGAAGACCCCGCTCTCAACGTAGTACCGCTCCCGCGTGAGTCTCTTGCTCCCGAACTCGCAGTGCCTCTTCCTCTTCCTACCCCCCTTATCTTTTTCTTCGACCTTATTTTTCTTCCAAGTCAAAAAGGCAATGTTGCAGCGGCCAGGGTCGTTTGCAACGACCACCACATTGGGGTCGGACTCGGAAAACTCGCGGAGAGTCTTGGTCTGCTTCTTAATCGCCGTTCCGTCGTCCTTGATTGAAATCTTTTTCTTCTCGGCCCTAAGAAAGTGGGTACAAGCCATTACGCCGTCAGTGTCTATGGTGCATGTAAACACACCTTACCCAGTAGAACGGATGTTTTCCACATCGAAGACCGACTCCCAGTGCTCCTTGTTCGTCAGCGTCTTTTCGAGACTCTCGACGAGACCCACGTCCTTGAGGACGCCCAGTAGGCCGTCGGTGTCTATCGTGATGAAGGAGTGCTTGACTGTTGGGATGGGAGCGATGTTGACCAGCTTGGCGTAGCCCTCGTCCTCTGTGGCCTCGAGGTATCGATTGATAAAGACGTTGTACCGGATCATCTTGGCGCTGTTGGAAACGCTCTTAAGCCACTGTCGGTTGATCTCGTCCCGTCCGATGATCGAGTGCTGAATCTTCAGCAACATCTTTGTTCGCTCCGGTAGGAGAGAATGTATCGCTATGAGGTCTTCCTTTACTCCCCAAGAGTGGATATCGTAGAGGAGGTATCGGTGGAATACGGTCTCGTCAATGCCGTGCTCATCTTTGAACTCCTTGGCCAAGATCCTGTTTTCCTTCGAGTAAACGAACTTCTTGATCCATGTGGAGAGATGGACTCTGTAGTGGTTATTGAAATTGGTCAGGTACTTCTTCGACGCGTGGCTGTACAGGTTTCGATCGCCATCGTAGCGAGCGATGGCACCCACGTATTGTTTCTTCTTTTCCACAATTACCTCGCGCCCCTCAATCTTCTCCCTAAACCAATAGTTGTTGTGAAAGAACCTTTCGACTGTGGCGTCCCTCGTCTCCATGTGCGCCTGTCTCGACCCTACCATAAGCTGCCGAATGAAGTTCTGGTCGACGCTAGGGACACTTACAGTGTGAAGTTGCGCATCTGGTACCCCTTCGAAGACTTCTTTTAATATCCGGTTCACCGCAACACCGGCAAGATAAGTCCTCTTGGATACGCTGTCGACCCGCTCCTTAATCACCTTGGTGATAACGTCCTTGTTGTCCTTATCCGCTATGATCCGACTCAGTGTACACTTTACCACGTTCTCCTCGCCGTTTTTCCTGTCCTTAATTTTGGCCGCCCGGTCCGGTCGCGTACGCTTGTCCGGAGGCTCTTTATTGACTATCGTCTCCATTTAGTAGACAATGTATCTATTTCCTTGTATCAAGGTCCAGAAATTGTATTCAATGACTTTCGAAAAAAAGCCTCTACGTGTTTCTCTTTAACAGAACTCAAAGCCTTATACACATCTTGGCTTTTATAGAAATCGCGTTTGACGATGGAGAACACCCCTTCTATTGGGTTGAACCAAGGTGAGTATAGGGAGGAGTGTATAGGAGCTCCCACCCCCTTGAAGCTGCAAGTGTTTTGACCTTCTTGGAGTGGTGAAAAGCAACGTTGTCAAGTCTACTACTCAACAAAAGTATGCGTGTTAAAAGACCCTTGCCTGATGTTAAAATAAATGTCTCCTTTTCCTTGTTGAATAAGACAAAGTGCCGACATTGTCGTCACCCTAGGTCTCAACCTCGGTACAACCAGTAGCTCTCCCTTTGGTGAGTAGCCAAACACGTCTCTCGTATGTCTTCCAAATGAAGTTTCGTCGATCGACACAAAAGTCCTCCCTTCCTCTTTTAACCGTTCCCTTTGGCTTATGAATGACGTGGTTTTCTCATATAAGTTATCAGGCCTGGAGAAGAACTTTGCTTTTTTCTTTGTGAACCCAAGCCTTTTTATCACAACGCGAATCAATTCTTTTGATACCTCAAATCCGAAAGCATCCTTTACCTTATGACGAAGAACAGCAAGAGATGTGAATGGATCTATTTTTAATGACGCCTTTAAGAACTCTATGACCACATCCGATTTTGTAGGTTTATTCCGGTTGTACACTTTTTTAGTGGGGTTTGAGATCCACCTGAGATTGAGACTGTCATGTGGCTTACATTAGCAAGTATAGCCACTCTCCTCAAACTTTGCAGCAATGTGTACATGTGTACCACAATCGACCGTCTGTCCAAGTTGTACATAGAGAATTGTAATTGATTCAATATACTGTAACATTATTGACCGGTCTGAGTGTAACGTTGTTTAGCTATCACATAGTCAGCATGTCGCATTTCGGTGTGACACACGTCACCATTTAGAAATAGAACGCCATTGACGGCAGAAATATACCAGTTGAACAGGTCTATTGGTTCGCCTTTAATAAGTATGTGTTTTGCGTGTTAGTGTTTGCATTTTTAATGTTTCGTAATTTTTCACACGCACATCGGAACGCAATCGGATTATGTATGTAACTAACGCAATCGGATTATGTATGTAAATTTAAGCCTCTTGCCACAGCTGGGGAATTGATACTTGCACCGCTTTGAATCTTTATTTGAGACCAACCAAGATGTCTATGTCCGTTGTCTTTGTCCAATATATCAACCAAATGGGTGCTTCGATCTGTGTATACGATGACATTCCCGAGGACATGGTCGTTCGCCTCTCTGCGGATGCGGAAAATGGAGGCGGACAAGGATTGGTCGAGGGCAGTGCACTCATGGACTCGTTCTACAAAACGCATGGATACGGAAGGGAAATCGGGCAGGGCGACTACAGCACAACGCCCAAATGGACGATGATCATGAACAAATGCGCAGTATTCTGCCTGAAGCAGATTCATTAGTAGCATGTAAGAGCGACAACTCGCGCCGCGTCCTGCTGCGCTGTGCCTTCATAAAAGACTGCGAAATACTTTGTTGCTCCAGCCCAGCTGTCAATGTGGCATGATGTGATGATCAACGGTTGCGATGCGAGCGATCGTCCCCCGTAAGTCGACATCGTTCCGCCGTGATACGAGAGGTCGCCATGTGATGTGATGTGACTCGACTCGACAGATGCCGCCATCCTTGATGAGAGTGGGAGACTCTACTGCTTGAAGAATCACAGAGCGAGCGACCACTCGCATTACATGCACCTTGGCCCGGCGCGACCGTGATATTCGATACCGAGTTCAAGATTCTCAACGCGACCCATGCTACCTACGTCGCTTCCGTGGAGAAGTTTCGCATCGAGCAGGAGGAGAATGCCCGTAAATATGAGTCGATCGATTTTTGATCACATGAACACCTCTGAAAAGGCTCTCCATCTCTGGAAGAAGAACTATTTCAACAAGAAATAAGAATCATCCATCAATCAATCCCTATTTTAAACGTGTTCACATGAACACCTCTGAAAAGGCTCTCCATCTTGGGAAGAAGAATTATTTCAACAAAAAATAAGAACTGCAGAATTCTTCCGGAGAATGTCTCACATGCCCCCCCTCCCTTGAATCATGTTCAAGGCAAGTACACCATCTTCTGCTTCTCAAACGTTTTAGCCCCTTCTCCTTTGTCTGACACTACTTCTTCTTCTCATGGTGATACACTATTTCACTCACATTTTCTTATACCCATAATCAACTTTTCAAAATAAAAGGTGTCCCACAATCAAATGTCCCTAGCTGTATGTAGCGAAGTCTTCTGGAGAGATAGCACTTAGTTCGCACCGTAACTGTCTGACGGCATCGTCCGCCCTCTTCCTCTCTGACACGAGGAGCTTCTCCGCCCTCTTCCTCTCTGACACAAGGAGCTCTTCCGCCATCTTCCTCTCTGACAAGAGGAGCTTATCACTAGACTGTGCCCGTTGTTCAGCAGACTGTGCCTGTTGTTCAGCAGCATCTACCCTTTCCTTGAGCTGCTTGAATGTCTTCCAATACACGTACCATCCGGCAGCTATGGCGAGTATGACAATCAGCGTGCGATGGGTCGGTTGCATCATCATCCCCCTATACTCAGTGGACGATTCAAATGAAACTTACATATAAATAGGTGTGTTGAAGATGTCTTAATACATACATGGTCATGATGGATGTAGTGAATGCACTTACATCTGCTAGATTGGATGGTATGTTATCCAGAATGGATACAAGAACATCTATGTTGGAACTGGTGATTTATCTGCCACCAAGTGACCCAGATTCGCCACTACGGTATCATTCTTCGTACGAACTGTAACCGTCTCGTACCATCGACTTCTAGCCAGGTGGTACCGTTCCTCGTCATTGTACAGTTCATACTGTAGTTGCATCCACAACACGTCTGTGTTTTGATGCATACAAATCTGTAGTGCACAAGTGTGGTATCCAATCGCCATCATATTGATTGCTATAGGAATTGTTATCGGTTGGATTTTGCCTACAACTGACAAGCTAGCTTTCCATGTCCATGCATCAACATCTCCTATATTGATCCGCACCCACTTTATATGTTGGATCCCCATGCCATCCAATATGATGTTGCGCACCACATCACCCTCTCTAGGCAGTTCGTATTGTAGATATGACTCCCCATTGCTTTCCCTTCGGAGAAATTTGTCGCAGCTCAAGCATACCTGATAGGACACCAATAGGTGTGGCCGCTTACCCGCTAATAGTATCATTAATGATGTTTCTGGTATTCATTCATACATAATGTTTATACTGATGATACGCTGTGGGGAGGTGAAAGGGGCTCCGCCGCTTGTTATATGTTAATGTGAGACGGTTCATCCAAGTGTTGTTTGTTATCTTTGCATCGACTCGCCTCGACACAGTTTCCGCCGTGATGCGAGAGGTCGCCATGTGATGTGCCTCGACTCGACTCGACACGGTTCCGCCGTGATGCGAGAGGTCGGCCGCTCTGTGATGTGATGTGACTCGACTCGACTCGACTCGACACAGTTTCCGCCGTGTGATGCGAGAGGTCGCCATGTGACTCGACACGACACGACTCAAGTACCTCTCGGACACCTGTCTGTCTTGTGTTGTCTCTTGTTCGTCAATCAAATAAACCTTGAGTGATTTTTTCATCCACCATTCAGGGAGTCTGGAGTTGTTGCATTACATTACGTTACGTTACACTGCATTGATGGTTCAATTCGTACATAAATCAATCAATCGTGTCTACACAGCAACAGTTCACAAGTTCACACACTCCATTTTCAAGTACGTCAACGCAGTGAGTCCGGAAAGCGCTGATATGTCGTCCACAAGTGTGTTATCCATGTCTAAGTGAATCAATGAAGTGAGGCCGGACAGCAGTGATATGTCGTACACGTCGGTGTGCGAAATGTCTAGGTGAATCAAGGAAGTGAGTCCGGAAAGCGGTGACATGTCTTCGCCCACTTCTGTGTCCTTCATGTTCAGATGAATGTTTGTGTGTGAAATGGTTCTGCAATCACGACTCTGAAGGCTACCGGACAGGAGGTTCAGATGAATGTTTGTGTGTGAAATGATTCTCTCTATTTGAAAGGCATTTTGAAGAGTCCGCATATGCAGACATCTGTTTTAGGAGGTTGTTTGTGTGTGAAATGATTCTCTCTATTTGAAAGGCATTTTGAAGAGTCCGCATATGCAGACATCTGTTTTAGGAGGTTGTTTGTGTGTGAAATGATTCTCTCTATTTGAAAGGCATTTTGAAGAGTCCGCATATGCAGACATCTGTTTTAGTTTTGCCTCTCCGGAAGCTGGGGTTTTAGGGGGGGGGGGCGAGGGAACACAGAATACATCCGGTCGACAAGAGATACTAAGCTCGATACATCGATCGGGACATACCGACATTTGATCGAGTGGTAGTATTATTTCCGAGCTGGCCTAAATAGCGATGGCAGGTGAGTGCCGGTATTATCCCCGAGTCTATCTATCGCGTGGTCCGATAAAAAAAAAAAATTGAAAGGTTTTTCGGAACATTAAGAACACAACAACAATAACCTCCTCACATCCAGTTATATTGCATTCACAAGAAATGTTTGGAATCTCTGACATCTTCGCAATCATTGCGTCCCGACCCAATGTCATTTACGAGAAACCGACTTTCGTAATGTACGACAACCCGACTTTCGTCACCATTCCTGTGTTATCACGCAAAGCGATGTCCCATATCAAGAAGTAATCTGGATGAGAAGGTGTTTCTGTTACAAGTATTAGTATTTGAAAAAGAAACAAAGGGGCCAAAATCAGCACCTCCACGTGGTGGCCCTGGATACCCAACCAAGCTGAAATAAATAAAACAAATAGACAATAAAAAACGTTGTCTATTTGTTTTATTTGTTATATTTTTGTTGTCGGTACCCAGAAGTGGCCATCGGACAAGCGTCTTCAGGCGTACATCGAACGTGATGAATAAGACTATGTTCACGTTTGACGGCACGACAATCCACCTATTATCTGGTGCCACAATTGAGTACGAACAGAATGCTGCTCGATTGAAGACAAAAGGAACAGACACAAGTTGTTTGCGCTGAAAGCATTGGTTGTGTCCGAAGACCATCCAACCATCTACCACATAATGGAGAGGCTGTACATCACCCGACCTGGATTGGACATCAACATCGACTTCTTGGACGAAGATACACTGGATCTCTCTTACTATGATACAGAAATCCAGGAGGTCTTCTTCGAGAAGATTTGCATGTCTTGGCTGCGCGTCAGTAAGGCAGTTCGAGTGATCGCAGAGCGATACCGCGAACACCTCCAGAGGAAAAGGAATCACATGGTCAGTCACGTGCTCGTGCCTTTCATCGTGCGAAACCACGTGACCACTTAAAACCCACGTCAACTAGACGTGGCCACTTAAAAAACCACGTCAACTAGACCCCATTCTCTGTATTTTTTCCATGAATACGGGGTCTCTGCTTGTCATGACCACCACTATGGCTGTACATGGACAGCTTGTGACCCGAAAGGGCAGCGGCGGCGGCGTGAGGTCCGTGCGCAGAAGACGAAGTTTCAAGAGCTCCAGCATCCGGGAGACACACAGAACGCGTGGCTTCCATTGCTTGTAAAAAAATCGTGATTCATTTTAAACTACTTGGAGCCGCAGTTTAGGCAGCACTCTACAGGTCCCTCTATATCATGTCTATAACATCAACTGTTGGCACCGCGCTCAAAAATTAAATCCTCGCTGGACTATCTGTCGTCATCATTCACTTTGTTTTTAAGAACATCGCGCACATGTAGTGTGAGAGAATGAAGGATGGGCACCACCACAATCGAGGAGGATGCGAAAGCCGCCGTGTCATGTGTGATAATGGACAATGAGAATGCGAAAGCCGCCTGGTGGCCTCCACCGTGTCTTGTCTTGTGCTTTGCTTGACCATGAATTGGAAGACTGTCAATCACATCAGCATTCGCTCCGTTCTTGGGAGGTGCCCACCGAGTTGATGTCCTGCGTGGATATCAGGGAACATGGTTTAAACTTTGTGGGGTGGGTAATACCATAATGTTCACACAAGTCCAACACAATCGTTTTGATATCATCAGAATATGTAGCGAAGTCTTCTGGTGAGATAGCACTTAGTTCGCACCGTAACTGTCTGACGGCATCGTCCGCCCTCTTCCTCTCTGACACGAGGAGCTTCTCCGCCCTCTTCCTCTCTGACACAAGGAGCTCTTCCGCCATCTTCCTCTCTGACAAGAGGAGCTTATCACTAGACTGTGCCCGTTGTTCAGCAGACTGTGTCCGTTGTTCAGCAGAATCTACCCTTTCCTTGAGCTGCTTGAATGTCTTCCAATACACGTACCATCCGGCAGCTATGGCGAGTATGACAATCAGCGTGCGATGGGTCGGTTGCATCATCATCCCCCTATAATCAGTGGACGATTCAAATGAAACTTACATATAAATATGTGTGTTGAAGATGTCTTAATACATACATGGTCATGATGGTGTACGCGAGTCATCAAATGAATCCCCCCACTCCGCGACCCCCCCTATCGATATACGAGAGTGCTTGTCTAGCAGACCCATGCTTGACATGTGATCACCGGTTGCCATGCGAGCGATCGTCCCCCGTAAGTCGACATCGTTCCGCCGTAAGTCGACATCGTTCCGCCGTAAGTCGACATCGTTCCGCCGTGATACGAGAGGTCGCCATGTGATGTGACTTGACTCGACTCGACTCGACAGTTTCCGCCGTGATACTATAGGTCGCCATGTAACACAGGTTCCGCCGTCATGTAATGCGAGAGGTCGCTCTGGGAGTGGGGGGTGGGGGCATATCCTGTCGACACACAGTCTCTGTATTGACAATATCGGTTACAAAATATGGTTGACTTGGTCAACTTTTCATAATCCTTCAAATCAACTGTCCCTAGCTGTATGAGCTTCCATGCCGCACTTGATCACCATCTGCCTGCATTCGCAGCAGCTTTGGTAGCTCTGCATGGTCTAGTCGCCATATGACTCGACTCGACCAGGTTCCGCCGTGTGATGCGAGAGGTCGCCATGTGACTCGACACGACACGACACGACTCAAGTACCTGGCGGACACCTGTCTGTCTTGATCTATGTATGTATTTGCGCGAGGACGACGACGATGGACGTGCCGACATTTTGGGGGGCCTTGGGTCCCAGATGGACGGACGGACGGACGATCGATCGATAGGAGTCGACACGCTACCGCCGTGACATCCCCCTTGTCACAGTCCACATGTCGAGACCGGCTACATCCACGATACGATGAGAGCCGAGAATCCGCCCCCCGCATCCGTGTGGTGTCATGAATGGACGGACGTGACTCGACTCGTCCGTTCGTGTCCTAAGCCCCCCTGTGTCCAATGAGGATTCGATAGGTTTCCGCCGTTTGCATGTGGAGTCCGATGGACGACAATGAGGATGCGACAGGTTTCCGCCGTTTGCATGTGCATGTATGTGTAGTCTGATGGACGATGATGGGATGCATGCCTCCCCCTCCATGCATCCAGACCCTCATCGTGAACGCAAGAACGAGGATCCGTGGTGTCTTTTGTATACGAGGACGAGGACATGTTTCCGCCGTGTTGCATGTGGAGTCTGATTGATGGATATGATCCTCCACCGCATCCGTGTATTAGTCATGAATGGACGGACTGACGGACTGATGTGTGGATGCGACAGTTTCCCGCCGTTTGCTTGTGTCCTCCGATACATTCGACAGTGTTCCGCATCTTGTGTCCTGTCCTCCGATACATTCGAGCGTGTTCCGCATCTCCGATACATTCGACAGTTTTCCGCCGTTTGCTTGTGTCCTGTCCTCCGATACCGTTGACGATATCGCTTCTTCCAAGCTTGATGTGAACTGTGGGCTCCCCTCCAGTGGTCGCCCACCCTGAAAGGGGCTCCGCCGTTTGTTTATACAGCCCGCAATTATGCGGCGTTTACGGATATGTCACTAGCATAACGCCCGTTAACATGCGTACGCGTCTAGTTCCTTTTACTTTGCAGTTGAAAAAGCGCATGCACATCGATTCCGTTGACAAAATATCATAGATCACATGTTTAGCGACCCAAAGGATGTCATTTGTTTCAATAATGCAGTGGTCCATGAACGCTGTGTGCAATATGTCCGTCGGCACCCAAGCCTTATCCGAAACTTCACAATGTTTTCCGATAAAGTTTGAAAACAAGTTCTCGATACGCTCTTTCTCGTTCATCATTTGATGAAAGATTGGTTGTTGAATTAAAGTTACACCGGTCAATAATGTTACAGTATATTGAATCAATTACAATTCTCTATGTACAACTGTATGTTCATGTGCGTCAACGAATTGAGTCCGGGCAGTTGTGATATAATGGGCGTTCCTGCCTCCCGGCCGATTTTGCCTGGTTGGGGACATTTTGTTAGCTATTGTCTCACATCAATCAATCCCTATTTTAAACGTTTAAACCTCTGAAAAGAACTTCATTCGATGACGATGATCCGCCACCGCATCCGTGTATTAGTCATGAATGGACGGACTGACACACGACATTCGACAGTGTTCCGCATCTCCGATACATTCGACAGTGTTCCGCATCTTGCGTGTGTCCTCCGATACATTCGACAGTTTTCCACCGTTTGCTTGTGTCCTCCGATACCGCTGACGATATCGCTTCTTCCAAGCTTGATGTGAACTGTGGGCTCCCCTCCGGTCGCCCACCCGCTCGGTTCCTCGCGGACCCTTTAAGGGGGCTCCCCTCCGGTCGCCCCCAGTCGCTCCGCTGTGGGGAAGAGGTGAAAGGGGCTCCGCCGCTTGTTATATGTTAATGTGAGACGGTTCTCATCCAAGTGTTGTTTGTTATCTTTGCCCAAGATGGTCAGGAATCAGGTATTAATAAATAGAGAAAATGTTGGGTGAGCTGAGCCCCCTAGGGTTACACCCAGAGCAGGTACTTGGGCAAAGATAACAAACAACACTTGGATGAGAACCGTCTCACATTAACATATAAAGAGGAATCGTCAGACTCTCTCCTTCCAATCTGTGAAAGTCTCCTGGGCACTCTGTACGATCCTTGAGGGTTCCTTGAAGTTCCGCCTTAGTCCTTCCTTTGCTTCCATCCTTATTTTCTGAACAAATCTAGATAATCCATAAGCATCATCGAGCCTAGAGACAGATGGACTAGACAATGAGGATCCGTGGTGTCTTTTGGATACGAGGACGAGGACATGTTTCCGCCGTTTGCATGTGGAGTCTGATTGATGGACGATGACAGTGGTCCTACAATACTTTGAACTCGCTTGCAGCAACCTTCCATGCATCATCATCCCTAGCCTTCAGCCGAAAAGCCACATGGCCAAAAATCAGTCTGCATCTCTTCAAAAGTGCCTGATGTTCACCAGTCGTGTTGTCAAAGTTGTTGCGCAACTCGCTAACAGTGCAGTTGTTGAGGGATGACAGGAGGACCGTGATGATCTTGTCAACCCATATCTTCTTCTTCTCTCCGGTGCCTCCGGGCTCTTTGAAGCTCACGGTTGTCTCATAGTCGAGGAACTTCCACTTTCGGTGGGTGGTGATGTCCACTCGGGCAGCATACAACAAAGCACGCAGGTTCACCAACACAATCTTCAGAATGTCATCCGTGTCTGTGATAGAAGGGTGAGCTAGAAGGTGCCTGGTTGTCTCCATAACTTTCCACCATGTCCTCGACCGGACTGCGTCCTTTGCCTCCGGTGACTTGCCCACCAGTTCCTCTTCGATTGATGCGTGTGCAACCAGCACAGGCCCCGCCAATTGCCAATCTGCAGGGGAAAGCCGTTGTGATCAGAGCGATGTTCCATGCTATGATCAGGGGCCAGAAAGAAAGCAGAGGAAGGACGCACTTTCATAAGATCTGGCTTGTAGCCCATTTTCTTGTTAGTGGGTCCAGCGCTTAAGTACACTCGGACAAGGGAATTATGTTACATAATATGCCGAGTCCCCCAAAATCCTCTTGTATGTGTTTATCTTCTACACTGCGTTCTGTAAAGAACCTGTCAGCTTGTAATCAATTGTGCGTCCTACCACAACTTCCAGTTTGCAATATTTCTTTGGCCTCGACAGTTTCCGCCGTGATACGAGAGGTCGCCATGTGATGTGATGTGACTCGACTCTACTCGACAGTTTCCGCCATGATGCGAGAGGTCACCATGTGATGTGACTCGACTCGACTCTACTCGACAGTTTCCGCCATGATGCGAGAGGTCACCATGTGATGTGACTCGACTCGACAGTTTCCGCCGTGATACGAGAGGTCGCCATGTGATGTGATGTGACTTGACTCGACTCGACAGGTGCCGCCGTGATGCGAGATGTCGCCATGTGACTCTGTTACTCTGTTACTCGACTCGACACAGATGCCGCCGTCCTTGATGAGAGCGAGTGGTCGCCGTGTCATGTGTCGTGTGGAGGCTGATGGACGAGGATTCTTCGACAGCCGCCGCCGTGATGCGAGAGGTCGCTCGCTCTGTGACTCGACTCGACAGGTGCCGCCGTGATGCGAGATGTCGCCATGTGACTCGACTCGACAGGTGCCACCATGATGCGAGAGGTCGCTCGCTCTGTGACTCTGTGACTCGACACACGTGCCGCCGTGATGCGAGATGTCGCCATGTGACTCTACTCTACTCTACTCTACTCGACACATATGCCGCCGTCCTTGATGCGACAGTTTTCCGCCGTCCTTGATGCGACAGTTTTCCGCCGTCCTTGATGCGACAGTTTTCCGCCGTTTGCTTGTGTCCTCCGATACCGCTTCTTCCAAGCTTGATGTGAACTGTGGGCTCCCCTCCGGTCGCCCACCCGCTCGGTTCCTCGCGGACCCTTTGTGGGGGCTCCCCTCCGGTCGCCCCCAGTCGCTCCGCTGTGGGGAGGTGAAAGGGGCTCCGCCGCTTGTGAGACGGTTCTCATCCAAGTGTTGTTTGTTATCTTTGCCTCGACTCGACAGTTTCCGCCGTGATGTAATGCGAGAGGTCGGTCGCCATGTGATGTGACTCTGTGACTCGACTCTACAGTTTCCGCCATGATGCGAGAGGTCACCATGTGATGTGACTCGCCTCGACTCGACACAGTTTCCGCCGCCTGATGCGATAGGTCGGTCGCCATGTGATGTGACTCGCCTCGCCTCGACACAGTTTCCGCCGCCTGATGCGATAGGTCGGTCGCCATGTGATGTGACTTCGACTATATACAGGTTCCGCCGTCATGTGATGCGAGAGGTCGCTTTGGGAGTCTGAGATGGGAGTGGGAGTGGGGTCCTATCCTGAAGACACAGAGTCACAAGACACACCGTCTCTGTATTGACAATATCGGTTACAAAATCTGGTTGACTTGGTCAACTTTTCATAATCCTTCAAAAAAGTACAATGTAATCATCAACTGTCCCTAGATATGAGCTTCGATGCCGCACTTGATCACCATCTGCCTGCATTCGCAGCAGCTTTGGTAGCTCTGCATGGTCTAGCTTAGCTAATCTAGCTAATTCACTGTAGGCTCATTCCTGTTGGTGACATGATCATCATCATTCCTGCTGGTCCTGATTGTGTGCCCGACGATTTGCCTTCCACAATTCCTGCATCGGCCTTCAAAGCAGTAATTCCTCATACCTCCACAATTATCGCACTTCGCACTCGGCATTTCCCTGCATGGTGGGGAGGGAGACGCATTTTGTTTAGTTCCCTGCGCCTATCATGGAAACTTGCTAGCATCCATCCCAATGCATGCGACATCTTGAACTCAAATGGTCACCTGTTTGGCTTCTGGCGACAGATAGACAGACAGACAGCAAACGTACGATTGATTGATTATCCTGTAATCTAGCGATTGATTGACTGCGCAAATCTCTTTCATTTCCATTATGCATCGAGTTTTATAAACGACGAAAGCCGGGTTTCGGGTTTAGGGAAGCCGCAGGTTCCGCCGTGTGGCACGTGGAGAAGCCGCATGTTCCGCCGTCCTTGATGCGATGATGGAGGTCGCTCGTCCAATGGCACCTGCAATCAGCAGCATTCACAATACTGACGTGCGCAGCCAAAACATATATTGTCATTGCTCAATGCATGCACACACACCACCTCCTTTGCAGGATGACCAAATACACCGTCCTTGCTGTTCATGTTCTGCATGGTCACGCGTACGTTGGGGCAATGCTCCTTGAGCACTGTTCCCAGTTTGTGATAAGTCGGAAGCTGTCCCACTGCTACCCACGCGTCCATGAACTCGCTGCCTCCTTCTCCGCCCCGGGCCATTCCAAACATGGTGGACGCTGCAATAATGACACCATTGTAGTCAGCAATCGAATAGGGAATTGATGCTTCTGCAACACTGCTAGATGCGTGTTGCGTTGAACCTTTCCTCGCACATGTTCAGCACACGAACAAACGTTCCGGTGAACCCTTGCTGTGCTACGATGTCCTCGATCTCCTGTGCTGTAATCTGCTTCCCAAACGAACAGACAAGGGCACCATGTTGCGTTGAACCACTCCACGTCCCATGGCCACAGAATAGCAGAACTGCGACATCCGTGCCGGGCTGCAGGAGATGCTGTATGGCGGCTCTCAGGTCCCGTTTTGGAACCTCGGAAGTGCCGCCCATAACGTTGCAGCTGAATCCTTCTCCCAGCGACTCCTTAAAACGCTCAACATCCGTTGCAAAACCCGTCGTGCTGTACGTACGGAGGTCGCTGGGGAGCAGAGCCGCCTCCTCTAGGACTCGCGTGAGGCGCGCCTCCAGGTTCAAGGCGTAGCTGGGTGAGACTAGCAATGCACGCTTCATATAAAACTCCTTCGCGCTTTCTATGCTGATAATTGTTTAGGGTTTATATTGTATATTTCAAAACACGATCTTCAGACATGGATTACTTACCTTACCAGAATCCCACGTACACTGTAGGGTCCATTGTAACTGTAGACAACCCAACAACGCACAACGACTTGGATAAGACAACAAGTATCGTGGGAATAGTGTACGAGGCTTACATTCACAAGGGATTTCCGATGTATGGTGTGCTGATGAGAAAGAACAATGCGTGCTATGACATGAAAAATTTCAAGCAATCAACCTCATGCTTGTCAAGTGGTATATGTTGCCAACACTTGGATGAGAACCGTATCACAACACTTGATGTCAACAACATTCACATCTAACCATCAGAGTTGACGCACTCCTAATCCCTGCGTTCAACGATGCGTGCGGCATTACTGCTCGCCTTGTGGACCGTGATGTAGTGTTTGGCTGTCTTCACAATATTTCGTGCACCTGCGCGCGTGCTGCTTTCTTTTACGAGGACATGTTTCCGCCGTTTGCATGTGGAGTCTGATTGATGGACGATGACAGTGTTCATCCCTTTGCGTGTGTTCGTACGTACGTGCGTGCGTTTGCTTGCATTCATTCATTCGATTCTTTACACCAACTTGTATCCTTTGAAAACCCCTCGCAAATTTTCGTTTCCGCGGCTTTTGACGCGGCTTTGCTCTAGACACCTGACGCTTAGGTGACGTTCCAGGTCCGTCTTGATCGTGCTGAGTTTCCCGTTGAAATATTCGCATGTCTTGAAGCGTTCTTTGGCCTCCTTCAGCAGAAATGCGCTGTCCTGGCTGGCAGCGACGTGCTCTTCGACGAACATAGCCACTGCGTCGTTCGCGTTCAAGTACATCGCACTGGTCTTCTTTAACGAATCGGGCATATCGAACTTGTAAGCGTATGCAAACGCGTGTAGAAGGGTGCGTAGGAACTCCATGCGCATCGCTCCGTCTGCCTTGAATGCCTCTACAAGCCCTGCGTCTCGTGGGAAGAGGAATTTTGCGGCGTCCGCCTCATCCGCGTCCACAAACCTACTGATGTAGTCGAGTTTTCGTATCCGTCGTTGGACTCCCGAGTCAGAACCGTCGACCATCGGCGGGGCGTTGCACATGATGTGTATCTTGTGTTGCGGGCGGAAGCGTACGATGTCGCTGGAGTGCAAGAGGCGGTAGGTGATGCCTTCCCCACCGGTCATATCCTTGAGGACTCCGGAATTTAAGACTTCGTCGTGGTTTGGCTCTGTGCAATACATAATGCGGACCCCCTTCCACGTCGCAAACTCTGGCATCGGGCGACCTGGATCGATGCGTTGCTTGCTTGTCAGCATTTCCACGCCGAATTTCCGGATGTAGTCGCCCAATGCGATCTCCATGACTTCGAAGAACTTGGTCTTCCCGTTAGAGGCGGACGCGTTGGCGCCGGCGTGTATGTGAAAGAGCTCTTGTCCGCTGTCTCCGTACAGCTGTCTAGCAAATGTGTGGATGAGGTATTCTCGTTGGTATATATCGGGGTGCATCGTGTCCCAGTATTTCCGCACGCGGTCTGCTGATTCCACGCACACTGCGCCATTGTAATCGAATCCCACGGACATGGAGACCATGTCCTCCGGATGCCCTTAACGGAAGACGCCGTTTTTGAGGTCCCACACGCCGTTGTTGAACCCTAAGAGGTTTGGGTCGGCGTCGAGTTTCTTCATGAAGTCCGGGTCGTAAAAGTACTCGAGCATCTCTTGCAGTACGTTATTCTTGAAGGTCGCGTCCTGGAGTCGCGCGGTGATGTGCGCTAGCCGGTCGGCGTCGTTCTTTGTGCTCGCGTTGCTCTGCATGTCGTAAGCGCTTTGGGACGCTCTCTCCTTGTTCATAGCGATAATGAAGTGCTCTAGAACAACGGTGGACAGCTCGTGCTTGACGTGGATCGCGGCGACGTCCGTCTTCCATCGCCCGTCGAATACGTACCATATCTTGCCGTTCGTGCTCGCGGAAGCGATGCGTTTGCCAAGTATTTTTTTCGCGATGCGCGCGATCTCGTTATGGCTCCCGTTGCACGTGCGGATGTCCTCGATGACGCGCTGACTGACGATGTCCCAATACTCAACCGGGGAGTCGTGTCTGGCCCACATGTGCAAAGAGCCTAGGCGCAAGCGCAAGCGCAAGCCCGCGCGATCATCCGAATTCATTGTGCCCCATACCTCGCCACACTTCCCCTTTGTGTACTTCTCCGGGCACTTTTTGCTGAAGAGTTCCCACAATGGGAGATGGGTGGGTGATATGTTGTGCAGACACCACCCGACTTCCATCCATGTGCGGTATGAGCTTGCGCGGGTAGCGGCGATGATATCGACCAGCGCCGCTACCTCATCAAACGCCTCGGGTGCACCACTTTCGTGATCGATATCGTCATTGACCACAACTTTGATTGACCTTTGTTTCTTTTGTTTCGTTTGTTTTGGTTTCGCCACCAGCTCCATCAACGTCCGAGGTATATCGACGAGCTTAGTCCCCGCAGCCCACGGCTCACGCACCCACGTCTTGTTCAAGGAAGGGCATATCGCCAAGACGCCGCGTGTACCGGTGGAACAACGCGTCTTCAAATCGGCGTCAAAACCGATGACCTGTCGTGCGCCATCCCAGTAACCTTCCGCGTCCGCCCACTCTGGGCGAATGAACAGATAATGCCGGCCCTTGTTGGTCTGTTGGATGGGGCACACCGAGAGGGCTTCGACGACGTCAGGGTCTTGCAGGGCCTCAATCTTCGCCACAGCATCGTCAGAGTCGGCGTCGACAACGCACAACGAATCCAGGAGAAGTCCCCACTGCGCATGCTCAGGGTTTTTGACCATGTAACTATGCGCCTTTTCCATGGACCACTGCCCTGGCTCCTTGTGACAAACGATAGGTTTCTTCGCTCCGGTAGGGATGAGGACAGTGTCACCGACGACGTCTCGACCGCATTTCAAGAGCCAATGATAGGTTTCCCAAATGATGTCGCTCATTTCCATGTTCATAACATACCGCACACGATCCTTATATGCTTTGTCTAATTGTGCGCTACAAACGCTACACTTTTTTTTTATAATAAAAAAGAGAGAGGAGATGTATGTTTTGTAGAGCATGGCGCCTGCTTGAAACCTTGCGGATGTCTTTTGTAGACGCTCCATAAGACACGATCCGGTGTCCTGTAGCGTTTGTATCGTTTGTACGGCTCTCAGCAATAGTTTCAACTTGTCGTTCCATATATAACCTTTTGCTGTAGGTGCTACAACCGATACAATCGCTACACTTTTTTTTAATAATAAAAAAAAGAGAGGAGATGTATGTTTTGTAGAGCATGGCGCCTGCTTGAAACCTTGCGGATGTCTTTTGTAGACGCTCCATAAGACACGATCCGGTGTCCTGTAGCGTTTGTATCGTTTGTACGGCTCTCAGCAATAGTTTCAACTTGTCGTTCCATATATAACCTTTTGCTGTAGGTGCTACAACCGATACAAGTGCTACACTTTTTTTTTAATAATAAAAAAAAAGAGAGAGGAGATGTATGTTTTGTAGAGCATGGCGCCTGCTTGAAACCTTGCGGATGTCTTTTGTAGACGCTCCATAAGACACGATCCGGTGTCCTGTAGCGTTTGTATCGTTTGTACGGCTCTCAGCAATAGTTTCAACTTGTCGTTCCATATATAACCTTTTGCTGTAGGTGCTACAACCGATACAAGCGCTACACTTTTTTTTTAATAATAAAAAAAAAAAGAGAGGAGATGTATGTTTTGTAGAGCATGGCGCCTGCTTGAAACCTTGCGGATGTCTTTTGTAGACGCTCCATAAGACACGATCCGGTGTCCTGTAGCGTTTGTATCGTTTGTACGGCTCTCAGCAATAGTTTCAACTTGTCGTTCCATATATAACCTTTTGCTGTAGGTGCTACAACCGATACAAGCGCTACACTTTTTTTTTAATAATAAAAAAAAAGAGAGGAGATGTATGTTTTGTAGAGCATGGCGCCTGCTTGAAACCTTGCGGATGTCTTTTGTAGACGCTCCATAAGACACGATCCGGTGTCCTGTAGCGTTTGTATCGTTTGTACGGCTCTCAGCAATAGTTTAACTTGTCGTTCCATATATAACTTTGCTGTAGTGCTACAAACCGATACAAGTGCGACACTTTTTTTTTTTAATAATAAAAAAAAAGAGAGAGGAGATGTATGTTTTGTGAGCATGGCGCCTGCTTGAAAACCTTGCGGATGTCTTTTGTAGTTATGGGACCGCTCTCATAAGACACGATCCTGTTTCCTGTTAGCCGTTTGAGCGGTTTGGACGGCCCTCCTCAGCAAATAGTTCAACACTCTTCTGTTCGTTCCATATATAACCTTTTTGCTGTTAGGTGCTACTAACCGATTACAAGCGCTCTACACCTTATTTTTTTACGTAATTAAAAAAAAAAAAAGAGAGGAGGAGAGTATGTTTTGTAGAGCATGGCGCCCATGCTTGAAACCTTGCGGATGTTGGTCTTTTTAGAAGCTCATAGAACACGATCCGGTTGTCCTTGTAGCGTTCGTTGTATTCGTTGGTACGGCTCTCAGCAAATAGTGTCATTGTCGTTCCATTATATAACCCTTTTGGCTGTAGGTTTGTTAACAACCCCGATACCAGCGCTTACACGTTTTTTTTAAATAAAAAAAAAAAAAAGAAATGAGTTTGTGTAGAGCATTGGCGCCTGGTGGCGGGTTTGACCTCCTTGCGGTGTGGGTGGGTTTTTGTGTGTTGAGTTTTCTGTTTTGTGGGAACGCTCCATAAGACACGATCCGGGGTCCTGGTAAGCGTTTGTATCGGTTGTGACGGGCGCTCACAATAGTTTTGCAACTTGTCGTTCCATAGATAACCGTTTTGGCGTGGGTTTAGTGGTGCTAGCACAACCGATACCAGCGCTCGCCTTTTTTTTTAATAGTATAAAAAGAAAAGAAGGAGATGTATGGTTTGGTGGTAGAGCAGGGCGGCTGCTGCGTTTAGGAGAGCTTGCGGATGTCTTGGGGGGGGTTCGTAGACGCTCCTGGAATGGTCCCGAGGGGGGGTGTGTTGCCGTTGTGTCCTGTTGGCCGGTTGGTGGGGTTAGGTGTCGGGTGTGGGTGGGTGTATCGGTCTTTCTGCTGGCGGATTGGGTGGCAACGGGGGTCGGGCCAGAGAGAACGTGGCTGTTTGTCGGGAGTGCGGACAGGGTGTTTGGGTGTATGCCTGAGATGCAGGGGTGGTGGCTGGTGGGTGGCGGTCGGGAGTTGTACCGGGGGTTGGTTTTGAGAAGAAAAAATAAAAAGATGGGGAAGTGGTGGGTGTTGTGGGGGTGGGGGGGGGATTGGTAGGGGGCATGTTGGGGGGGTTTTGTGTCTTGTTCGGCTGGGAAACCGGGCAGGGGCTGGGGGGAGACGCTCGCTAGAGACACATGCCGTGGCCTGGGAGCGGTTGGTGAGCGTGGGGAGCCGCCACAAGAGTGGGGTGGGCAACGAGTCGGTGTGTTCGTGTCCGATAGAAGCCGTGTTGGGGCTTGGTTGGCGACTGGTGTGGAGGGCGCAAGATCATTGGTGTGCGACGAAGTTGCAGCGGGGGTGGGGGGTGTAAATTTAATGGTGTTGAAGGAGGTGGGTGGAAACAGTGTGGGGCGGGCCGGCGGGGTGAAACCCGGGCGGTGGGTGTGGGGTTGGGTGTAACGGGCTCGGGTCAGCTGGATTAGCTCAGCCGTGGTTGTGGCCGTTAGGGCGTGGGTGGGTGGGGGGGTGGTGGTCGTTGGTGGGGGGAGTCACGGGCGCGCAGCATTAGTGGCTGTTGTCGGCGGGATTCGGTTCTGGTTGATGATAGTGCGCTTGGTTGGCGGAGTTGCGCTGTCAGGTGTCTGTGTTTGTGGGCTTCGAAAGCTTTGGCGTGTACAAGTCTGGTGGGTTGGGTTTGGTTTTGTGTGTTGGATAGAATGTGTAATGGTTTATTTGAAAGGTGGTGTGGGGTCAGGGGGAGAGGGTGGGTGGGGGGGTGAGTGAGGGCAGTGTGGGGCGCCGGGCTGGGTGAAACCTGGCGAGGCGGGGTGGGGAACGGCGCCTTAACAGGCAGCGCGTGGTGCTGGTGCGGGGGTGAGGGCGGGGTGCGTGGGGTCGCCGCTGCATAGTGGCAATGGGGGTCTGGACTGGGTGCAGTGGTGGGCCAGGGAGGAGCTGTTGCTGGTGAGGGGCATCATATGGATGTGGGGAGCGCTGGTAGGAGGGCCTGGTGGTTTAGGGGCGACCACGGGGGGGTTGTGGGGTGGGGGGGGGGTGGGGGGGTGTTGTGGGGTGTGTTGTGGGTTGGGGGAATTAATGGAAGCAAAAGTGAAGTGCTCAGAGGTTCGTGTGTGGAACAGGCGTCCCGTGTTGCCGGTGGGTGTTAGAGACCGTAGGTGTTGGGGCAGTGGGTGAGTTGATTGTTGTGGAACGGTGTGTGGGGTTGGGGTGGTCGTGTGGTGCGGCGATTGTGGAGAGGAGGGAGTGCGTGGCGTGTGGGGGCTGTTGGCCGGTTGTGCAGGGGTGGTTGATAGGGGGGAAGTGCAGTCGGGTCAAAAGGAAAGCGTTAGTTGAGAATGACCGCTGGGGTGGTGCACGTGGAGCTTGGCCGGTCAGGGCGGCACGCGTTGGAAGGGAGGGAAAGAGGGAGGGTGGGGAGGCGGTGTGGGGGGTGTGTGGTGTGTGGTGAAGCGGCGAGGCGTTGAATTGTCTGAAGTGGTGGGGTGGGGGGGGAGGTTATGGGAGGGAAGGGTGAGGGGTGGCGTGGGGCACCGAAGTGCTGGGTGGGGGGGCTACTAATGTGGATGGGTGGAAGCAGATGTGGGAAACGGTTGATAAGCAAAGAGGTCGAAGCGAAGAGGGTGCACAGGGGTGCCGTGGGGGTGGAGGCTGGGGAGGCAGGGAAGTGTTGGAGTGTGGTTGTAGGGCAAGAGGGGGGTAGGGGAGAGGGTAAAAAAGGGGGAAAAAATAAGGCATGAGGCGGCGTGCGAGGTCGGGGGAGAGCAAGGGGGGAGGGGACAGGGGGGAAAGAGGGGAGGGAAACAGGGGAGATGGCAGAAGGGGTGGTCGAAATGGGGCTCGTGCCGGGGGGAAGCAGAGGGGGGTAGGGGAGGTGTCTGAAAAGAGGGAGTCGGAAGCGGGGGGGGTTCCGTGCCGGGGCGTGGCAAGAAGTGGGCCGGCGGGTGTCTCGGCGAGCGCGTAGGTTCGGCACGCGGGTGGGGCCGCACAGGGAACAGCGACATGGGGCCGGGGGGCAGGCGGGGCTCGTGCCTGAGGTCAGAACAGAGTTGTCGTCAGCGGGCCTGGTGTCGGGTTCCGCTCGCGGCTGGTCGGCCGGCGTCGGCCAGAAGTATAGCAGCTGTGCCGCGGTGTGCTGGGGTGTCGGGACACCGGGTGTGTGTGTGAGTCCGGGTGTCTGGCCGGCGCCGGGGCTTCACTGAAGCCCGGGCGCACTGAAAGCCCAGGATACGCTGCGCCCACCATCGTGAAGTGCCCCGGCCCGCTCCGCGCCGTTCCCCCATGCCGCGGCAGACCCCCTCCCGACAAGGGGCAAGCAAATGCGGCGGGGAGTCTGGCACGGGCCCCGATGCGCCGCAAAAGACCAACCCTGCCATCACCGGGGGGGGGCCATCACACACCCCAGCCATGTCAGCGGAAACCAATAACCGAAGGTGCTCCGAGTCTTGTCTGGCACGAACGCAGGTTGGTAGTCGGCAGCGGCACTGTGGACCGAAAGCGAATTCGAGGGAACTCAGGGGGAGGAGCACCATCCACGAACTTCCAGCGATTCCGAGGGGAGTTCAATATGTGCATCAGCGAGAATCAGTCCTGTTACTTTCATTGCTGATTGCTTGCTGCTATTATTTGCGAGCGTTGCTAGCTCTCTGTCGCCAACCTGCGAAAGCATTATCCAGTCATGGTTACTTTCATGGCTGCTAGTATTTGCGAAGTTCGAGTTTGGATTGCGCTGTCCTTGCTAGCTCTATGTCTCCACCTGCGAAAGCATTATCCAGTCATGGTTACTTTCATGGCTGCTAGTATTTGCGAAGTTCGCGTTCGGATTGCGCTGGCTTGCTAGCTCTATGGCTCCACCTTCGAAAGCATTATCCAGTAATTGATTGCGAAGATTGTGCTGGCTGCGAAAGCATGAGCTGACCAACCATCCACCCATGTTCGCAGGCACTGAAGATGGCTTTGATGAAGAAGGGGGGCTATCAAGATTCAGCTCCGAACTTCCATGTGTATGCATTCCGAGTATGCAGGAAGTGTTCCGTACATCAAGAATGGCATCTTTTGCATCATCGACGAGGAGGATGTTGTCGACAGGGGAAGGGGTTCGACTGCGAGATTTGAAGCACTCTTCATCTCCTGATTTTAGTGTCCTAATCATTAAGATGTTTGGTATGCCTATCCTATGCTTGTGAATTGCAGGGATTGCCCTGCGAATGCAGTTGTGACAGTCGATCACTCGACTACATTCGAATCATGTGACTGTGGTGTATGCCCACTTAGCATGGGGTCGGGTGGGTCTGGACGTTAGTTGATGAGGTGTGGGGAGATGGAGAGCTGTATGTATTGATTGAGATTGTCTATTGTAACCAGTTGAATCCGCCCACTATTCTCCCTGTCCCACTCCTTGTCCCGCTGCTTGTCCATGTGACACTCCAGTTAGTGTCTTTTTGAATTTGTATAGTCGTGAATTCTGATGATTGTTTCGTAAGTAGATATATTCAGACAGTGAGTCAGCAGCTCGATCCCTTTGCACCGCTCCGCGGTGCCCGCGCTCCTCCCTACAGAAAATCACTAGGGTTGTCAAGCAGAAGTATGCTTGATATATACCGCTTTCTTTTGAGTACCAGTCGTGTTCATAAACACCAACTTACATGGATACTACCGGATTTCACAAGCAAACACTCGAGTTTAAAGGCCATGTGACCCCCAACGCGATAATTATTTTTTTATATTTGAATTACACAGAATAATCATGTCTTCACAAACTTCCACCGGGCCATTTACTACGTTTTTGAATGCCAAAGCACCGGGTACAGAACTCAGGACTTTTCAAAAGTCATCCTTAATGAAAAAGGCCGGGAATTGGGTGCTAGGCAAAAGATTCACATTTTTCAAGTTTCGTGTAAGTCGAAGAAGAAGTCTTCGTCTCAGAAGTCTTCGGGACAGGAATTCCCGTGCTTCCCCCTTATAATAAAACCAAAAGGGGGTGTCCAAGCAGAATTCTGCTTGATACCAGCAATCTGAATTCCCACTGCTCCGCTACGCGGTGCCCGCGACCCCCCTTCAGAATTCCCTTAGTGTTGTCAAGCAGAAGCCTGCTTGAGACCATACTGTTTCTTTTGAGGACCGGGCCCACATTGAATGCGGTTAGTGATCATCCCAATACTGAGAATCTATGCAAAAGTTGGCTGTCCGCAAAAACATTTCTTGGGGTTGAATTTGTACGAGCAGATATCGCCAACAATCACCGTCTTCCCCATATCTTCAGGGAACTTCCCTTTTATAAGTCATCCTACTCAAGCGTCTTGATTGCAGATTTCATCCGAACAGGATCTGATGCATGCTTCCTGTATATTTCGAGTGAAATCTGGGCGTCATCACAGGAGAATGTGCCGCATCTTGAAATCGTCCGTACCAAGAAGACCATACGCCATCTTTCGGAGTGAGAAAAAGTTGTAATTCTTGTAACGACTCGTTCCATGCCTTGAGCATGTCAACAAATCGACAATGGATGCAAAGTGAATCCCTTCTCCAGCTGCATCCATTTGACATCTCCCTGTGGTCTGCATCCAACTATGATGCTTGTGCTGAGGGCACAGAATCTGAATGACTGATCTCCCTCCGGACCTCCTCGAAAGGCTTCCAGACAAGAATCTGCTCCTCGCGTAACACCTGTCAGGGAAGTCATCGGATCGTAAATGTCATTAACACAAGACCTCGTTTAGCAGAAGGCGTCCCGTCATCGTCAACAACCGCTACTTGCATGGAGAGCGATCGTTGTGACCTCTCCCGGTGGCACATGCTTCAACATCAATGGAAATGTACCTTGAGTGTGCCATCTGTAATCTGTAATGTCAGTTGCATGTATCTCATTTTGTTTACACTCGTTTTTCTACAGCCCCTCCGCCAGCCTCAGTGCGGTGGGTTCGTGTGGAGACAGATGTGAGTCTGCGCAATCC
This sequence comes from Chlamydomonas sp. ICE-L, assembly GCA_013435795.1. Lineage (NCBI taxonomy): Eukaryota > Viridiplantae > Chlorophyta > Chlorophyceae > Chlamydomonadales > Chlamydomonadaceae > Chlamydomonas > Chlamydomonas sp. ICE-L. Next base: position 871,830 of record JACBWV010000678.1, on the reverse strand, counting down.
GCCTGGGTGGCGTGTGTGAGAATGAATGGACGAACGTGGGGTCTGCGAAATCCGCCGTGGCGTATGGACAACACCACTACCCCCTTTAATCAATTGACGGTGGTAGGAGTCAGCAGCTTAATTGTGTTAGAATCTATATCACAAAACCGATCGATCTATGAATAATATGCATGATGGTGTCAAACGTTCGATGCGAATACAGAACGACTGTACGGCGTACCGTTTTGAATTAACCTTTAAAGACTCCAAACAACTTATATGTCGAGCAGAAGTCTGCTTGAGAAGCCACCAGGATGACCGGACCATAGCGAAAGCCGCGACACATGCGGGTTCAATCAATCGAAGAGAAGTCTTACGTTGCGAGTCAGCAGCTGAATTCCACTGCCCCACTCCGTGGGGCCCGCGGTTTCCCCCTTCCACGATCCCGATAGAGTTGTCAAGCAGAAGCCTGCTTGATACGACGTGTGTTCCGCATGCGCTTCGAAAAAAAGTAGTGTAAACAATTAAACTTCTGTGCAGTTAAAGCGTTCGAATTCGAATCTCTCTCTATCGAACTGCGACTCATTCGATGCGCCGAACGAAAAACCAGAATTCGCCCCCGTACAGATAGTTTTAGGATAGATCCGAATTAGATTTTGTTAGATGTACATCAGATTTGTGTTAGATACGCGTCGGTATCACACCGTGCTCGACACCCCGACGTGGTGAGATGACATGTAAGAAATTTGGGACAAAATGTCCAAGCAGAAGTAGTAAAATCGCCTTGCGTCAGATGCTTTGGTCGCCTTGCCATATTCACACCTTCCTTCGAGCAATTAACGAACAATGATTTCATTAAAATACTTGGTTTACAAGAAAAATGTTTTTTTATTTTCGTACATGTACATATGTATGCTTATGAGCAATAAAACGAACACGAAGGTCTCCGTTGTATGCAACGATGGAGTCAAACGCTTCATATATAAAGACGATGGAGGCCTACTCTTCTTTAAAAAAAAGAGTAATGACGGTCACATGAGGTACGTTCAGTACACAGAAGAAGAAAAAGCAAAAAGCAAAACACAGAAGAAGAAAAAGCAAAAAGCAGAACAAGAGAAGCGGACGTGTAACCAAGGAGGAGCTGGGTGGTTTGGTGGTATGTGCGAAGGAGATTCATGTAGTGTCGTAGTACCACAACAACATCATCGTCGTACTACGGAAAGAGATCCACAATCGTGTGAATTACGGGTAAGGGAGTTACAAGAGGAAATACGACAGTTAAAAGAGATAATACGACAGTTACAATTGGGACACGAACAACCACAAATACAAAAACCACCACAAATACAAAAACCACAGTACAAACGTACAAAACTTCTTCAAAAGAAGAGTGATTTAGAAAGTATTAAAAGGGCAGGCGGTCCACGCGCAGAAGAACATGGACGATTTTTAGAAGAGGAAATAGCGAAGTTACAAAATGAGATATGGAGTGCACAATGGGGCCATGCAAGTAAAAAGAAAATCCCACCATTACATCATGACCATTACAGTCATCATAATTGGTGATCGTTCAATTAATTTTTAGCTGGAAGTGTATGTAATGGGTGTTCCTGCCTCCTGGCCGTTTTTTTAAAATTTATAATCAGGATTTCAACAAAAAAATAAGAATCATCAATCAATCCCTATTTTAAACGTGTTCACATGAACACCTCTGAAAAGGCTCTCCATCTCGGGACCAACAATTATTTCAACAAAAAATAAATACTGAAAAATTCTTCCGGAGAATGTCTCACATGTCCCCCCATCCGTTTACACTCGTTTTTCGAAATCCGCCGTGCGTGTGTGAAGATGACTGAATGGACTGACGGGGGGCTTCTAAAGCCGCCTTGGTGTGTGTGAGAATGAATGGACGAACGTGGGGGCTGCGCAAGCCACATTGGTGTGTGTGAGGATGAATGTACGAACGTGGGGGCTGCGCAAGCCACCTTGGTGTGTGTGAGGATGAATGTACGAGACGGGGGTCTGCGAATCCGCCGTGGTGTGTGGACAACACCACTGCCCCCTTTAATCAATCCCATCTGTTCACGTTGCGAGTCAGCAGCTGAATTCCACTCCCCACTCCGTGGGGCCCGCGATCCCCCTTCACAATCCCAATATAGTTGTCGAGCAGAAGCCTGCTTGAGACGACACGTGGTCTTCAGACCCCTTTACTATGTGTACGGACGGGTCCGCTGATGGGCGAATACGGACCCTGCAAGACTCGCTGCTGCCGGTGCTCAGCCATTCATGGTCAATTTCGGCCATTCATGGTCAGCCATTCATGGTCGGCCATTCGCGGATAAACCTGCTGCTGCTTCTTCTGCTGCTGCTGCTGCTTCTTCTGCTGCTGCTGCTGCTTATGCTGCTGCTGCTGCTTCGGCTGCCGCCCTTTCAAGTTTAATTCCAAAAATCTGATTTTTTGATGTACCTCACGATAATCTGTGTGTATCTTCGAAAGGGTGTCGTATTCTTCTTCCTCTGCTACAGTCCGATAACGACGACCTTGTTGTCTGGGCGGATACGTAACTTCAAGACTCGCTTCTGCCGGTGCATTGTTGTTGTAGTTGTTGTTGTAGTTGTTGTTGTAGTTGTTGTTTTTGTTGTACAGCTTGTCCGGCACTATCTGCATGCGCGTTATGCCATTTATTCCCTTATAATCTTTATATCTACCATTATCGAGTGATCCATAGTTGTCAAATATAACAAGATCTGGAAAATACGTTTTCAGTCGTTCCAGGTGCTCATAGTCTGATTCCCTGGAACCCTGCTTCATTTCCTCGCTATGGTTATGCTTAATCTCTATTAATCTTTCAAGCGTAATCTTTCCGTTGATAAAGTTTTCTTTGCCACCTTTTTGTTTTTTTTGCATTTTGTTACCTTCTGTGGTACAAACTTATTGTAACCATACGTTCCATCTGGTTTCCTTACTTTAACACAAGTGTCTGACCCGTTCTGTCCGCGTCCACTCTTCTTCTTGTACAAAACACGGAGAGTTCCATCTTTGCAAATACTTTTTGTACCAGTACTGGTGTATGTAGGGTCCGACATTTGTATATACATATATCAACTTTTATTCCTGCCCACCTTGACTTCTGAATGGTCTCGTTCACCATGCTCACTAGTTGATGTCACCTCAAGTGCCCCGCATGGCGACGGGTGGGGCTGGAGGTTGATGATGTGGGGGATGGAGATGGAGCTATAAATGGGCGTTCCTGTCTCCCGGCCGATTTTTTTAAATTTCTAATCAGGATTTAGAGCCTCTGGAACGACTCGCTAGCTTGAGATATCAGCACCGAGGAATCACAATTCCGCTCCAGACCATGTTTTGCAACCAGTGAAAATCGGCCGGGAGGCTGGAACGCCCATTTATATTGATTGAGAGCTATATTGTAACCAGTTGCATCCGCACATTCTTCTCCTTGTCCCACTATTCTAAACGTGTTCACATGAACACCTCTGAAAAGGCTCTCCATCTCGGGAAGAAGAATTATTTCAACAAAAAATAAGAACTGCAGAATTCTTCCGGAGAATGTCTCACATGTTCCCCTCCGTTTACACTCGTTTTTCGACAGCTTCCGCCGCCAGCAAGCCTCAGTGCGGTGTGTCGTGTGGAGACAGATGTGAGTCTGCGCAAGCCACCGTGTCATGTGTGTGCGGTCTGTTGTCTGTCTGATGGCGCAAGCCGCCTGGGTGGCGTGTGTGAGGATGAATGGACGAACGTGGGGTCTGCGAAATGCGCCGTGGCGTATGGACAACACCACTACCCCCCTTTAATCAATTGACGGTGGTAGGAGTCAGCAGCTTAATTGTGTTAGAATCTATATCACAAAACCGATCGATCTATGAATAATATGCAATGATGGTGTCAACGTTCGATGCGAATACAGAACGACTGTACGGCGTACCGTTTTGAATTAACCTTTAAAGACTCCAACCGAAAAGCAGTTGTCAAGGCTGACAGTGCCACACCCCCGCTTCCGCCACACGACAAAGACCTCCACCGACAAAGACCTCAAAAATGTGTTATAATATTACAAACCCGATGAACAATAAGAAGACGAACACGAACACGCGCGCTTTATGCAATGATGGTGTCGAACGCGTTCTCTATGAGAGCGATAAAGGCTCATTGTTCATTAAAAGGAAGGGTAATGACGGTAGCATGATGTTCGTTCCGTTCTCCAAACCAACAAATGTAAAAAATGTAAAAAATCAGAATGGAGGTTTGTTTGGTATGTGCACAGGAGAATCATGTAATGTAGACAAAGCCTCAAACATTCGTCAGCCTAATGCCCCAAAAGTAGGAAATGGAAAACGCACGATCCGAGAGTTATAAGTTATTAAGTTATAAGTTATAAGTTATAAGTTATAAGTTATAAGTTATAAGTTGAGAAGCCACCAGGATGACCGGACCATAGCTAAAACCGCGACACATGCGGGTTCAATCAATCGAAGAGAAGTCTTACGTTGCGAGTCAGCAGCTGAATTCCACTGCCCCACTCCGTGGGGCCCGCGGTTTCCCCTTCACGATCCCGATAGAGTTGTCAAGCAGAAGCCTGCTTGATACGACGTGTGTTCCGCATGCGCTTCGAAAAAAAGTAGTGTTCGACACCCGACGTGGTGAGATGACATTTTATAAATTTGGGCCAAATTGTCCAAGCAGAAGTAGTAAAATCGCCTTCGCTTAGCGGATTCTGTTGCATCGCTTCGATATTGCGTCAGATGCTTTGGTCGCCTTGCCATATTTCACGCCTTCCTTCGAGCAATTAACGGCACCGCACTCCGCGGAAAGTGCGTGTTTATCGAACGAGCTCATGGCGGTTTTGTCATTCTTAGTAAACTTCGCCATGAGTTCATAACGACTAATACATTTGCTCTTGATACAAGATTCGAGGGGCTTTGAAGTTTTCTCATCTACCTTACGCGCAGACGATAATTTATCGTTGCATTTTGTTACTTTTCTGCAACTCGATGCTTTCATGCGCTGCGCGCCTGCCCACTCGATCCATTCATCAAGCGTCCGTTCTTTTTTGTCAGAGAAACTGAGAGCCTCAATCTTCATAAACGTGACGAACTCTTCGGACGTGTAAGAGTCGTCCTTCTTTCCGCTCGGACGGGGACCTGTGTAGCAAACGACATCAGCTCGACTCTTCGTTTCTTTTTTCGCTTGAGGTAGTTTTGCCACTCGTGGCATTTAATGAATGAATGAAAGTGTATATATTTGAAATTAAATATATTGATTGAGATCGAGATCTATTGATTGATTTATTGTATACTATTACTACTTTATCTAAATAGGTATTACTAACCCTACTTCCCTACCGTTTGTTGTTAAGATGGGTCTTTTTGAATTTGTATACGGAACCGCCAAGCCGCCGCTGGGTTGTTGCTTGGTTGATGGTTCCACATGGGATCAGAGAGTGAGTCAGCAGCTCAATTCCACTGTCCCGCTCTGCGGGACCCGCGATCCCCCCTTCAGAATTCCCCATAGTGTGTTAAGCAGAAGCCTGCTCGAGACCATGCGCGGTTTCTTTGGATTACCGGACCACAGTTAATGAGGTTGCGAAAACCGCGACACAATGCGCGGCTTCAATCAATCGAATACAAGTGGTCCGAGTGAGACTCGAAAAACGAGTGTAAACCACGCAAAGTCTGTACATATTACGCATTACAAACTCGAATCTCTCTCTGTCGAACTGCGACTCATTCAATGCGCGCTAACAAACCAGAATTCGCCCCCGTACAGACAGTTTTAGGATAAATCAGAATTAGATTTTGTTAGATGTACATCGGATTTGTGTTAGATACGCGTCGGTATCACACCGTGCTCGACACCCGACGTGGTGAGATGACATTTTAAAAATTTGTGCCAAAATATCCGAGGGGCCAATGCCCTTTATATAAAGGGGCATAGCCCTCCCAGGAGAATCCGAGGGGCCAATGCCCTTTATATAAAGGGGCATAGCCCTCCCAGGAGAATCCGAGGGAGGAGATCTATTTTCTTAAGGGCATTGGCCGCCAAGGGTGGCCCCTTTAAAATAGTGCTATGCACCCCCCCAGGGGGGGAGGGCTGGCCCGTATATTAACTTTTTAGGTTTTGTGGGCAGAGTCGACAGTTTTTACCCTTATTTGACTTGTTAAACTTTAAATCTTCTTTCTCGCTAAAGCTATGCCCTTATTTATGGGGGCCAACCGCTATTTTAAAGGGCCATGGGCTTTGCCCATGGCCCTTTAAAATTGCGGCACCAGGGTAATACTAGAGACATAACAATAAGCCTATAAACTATTATCTTTTATTATATCAAACCTTACGTTTTCCTTTTGAATTTTTAGATTTTGGAACAGCAATTTTAATAATTTCATTTTTTGTTGCAACCTGAATAACAGTTCCTGGTTTACAAATATAGTTAGCACGCCAGATTTGTTTAGTTGTTGAATTTCGTTTTTGAATTGAAACGCTTCCTTCACGAATAAATTGAATAACGGAAGCAATTGAAGGTAAAGCTTTTTTTTCATTTGTGAACTTAAAACAAAACCAATTGTTTTTTTATAAAAATTTCGTAAAAATTGAATACGTTTATAATAGAGTGAAAGGTTTTTAGTAACTAGTTTTAATGATTTTTCTCTATTTGTAACCGAAATAACATCTTTTGGTTGACAAACATAACTAGGAATATTTACTTTTTGATTATTTACAAGAATATGGCCATGATTAATAAGTTGTCTAGCCGCTACAATTGTAGGGGCCATATTAAGGCGAAAAACAATATTATCTAAACGCATTTCAATAAATTGTAATAATACTTGACCTGTAGCTTCTTTAATTTTTTTTGCTTTTCAAACATAAGCTACTAATTGACGTTCTGTTAATCCGTAATTAAAACGTAATCTTTGTTTTACTTTTAAACGAATTAAAAAATCGAATTTAGATGTATTATATCGACTCGATTTGAATAATTTTGCTCGACCGTGTTGACCTGGCGGAATAACAATTAACTTAGATTTGAATCCTTTTGAAAGGTTATATACTCTACGGTCTGTTTTTTTACGAGTAAGACCGCGTAATTGTCCTAATCGACGTGTAATTCGTAACTTAGGTCCTATATATTTTGACATATTTAATTGATGAGAAATAATTGATATTTGATGAATTAAAGAAAAGAATAGTTAAAATTATATTTAAATAGTTAAATATAACTAACTTATATAGCGGGTAACGTGACTCGAACACGCGACAACCTACTTGGCAAGGAGGTGTTCTACCACTGAAGTATACACGCGATTTTATTATTATAATTATTATGCCCAAAAATTTAAAAAAGTCAAGGTTGCTTTATTACCCCAAATTGGGGCCACCCTTATTTTAAAATCTTCTTTATAGCTAAAGATATAGAATTTATAGCTAAAGATATAGAACCCTGCCCCAAGAATAACCCACAGGGTTATTCCCCTATAGGGGTAATAAGACAAGATTACCTTTCAAAATAAAGAGCTGTTATTTTTGTTTAGCGGTGGCTTGGGTACAAGAGTCGCCCTTATTTTTAAAGGGGCTATTTCAAAGGGTGCCCTAGTTATGCAACATGTAGGAGTTGAACCTACCTGAAAACGATTATGAGTCGTTTGCCTAATCCGATCGGCCAATGATGCTTTTACTGGGAATTATAACTAAAAAAAAAAAAAAAAAAAACAGAAATATATTTAGGGTGTCTAATTTCTAAGTGCTCTCTCAAATATGGTCACAAACTTCTGGGAGGGCCCTCCCAGAAGTTTGTGACCATATTTGAGAGAGTGTTTGGGATGGAAAAGGAGCGCGCAAAACTTTTTCTGGGAGACCAACCAAAGGTTAACCCCCCCCTGCCCTAAGGGCATTAGGGGTGTTCCCAGGGGGGGGGGGCCCTTATTTCATTGGAGAGAGTGTTTAATAGGCAAAACCCATAGGCCACCTCTTTTAAAATATGCCTTTAAAAATAATGGGCAAAGCCCATTATTTTAGGCCACCCCCAATTTTAAAAGCGGGGGGTCCCCGACTCTTTGATTTTAAGGGGGTTCTGAATTATAGGCTTAAAATTGAGTGGACCCCTATAACTTTATCTATACAGGGAGAGGGTCCCTGCATAGATAAAGTTATAGGGGTCCACTCAAATTTATATATGGGTGGCTCATATAAATAAATTGGGTTCACTGAGCAGAATAATTGCTTTATCTAACCCCCCCTGGGGTAAAGGGGAGCTAAAGCTACTATTCCCCCCTAAATGTCCTTTTGAAGGTATTAAATAGGCTCTTATTTAGGGAAAGCCCTAAGTGCTCTCTCCTAGGCCCCTTAGGGCCGAGCCCCTGTCTTCACCCCATACCCCCCCCCCCCTAATAAGAAAGGGGGGGGATATAAAGGGGTTGTCCCCGTCCCCATACCACCCCCCCCTAATAAGAAAGGGGGGGATATAAAGGGGTTGTCCCCGTCCCCATACCACCCCCCCCTCACCCCAGAGGGGTGAATACAAGGGGCTATGCCCCAAGGACTGAACCCTGCCCTATGGGCATTGGCCCCTTTCTTATTAGGGGGGGGGATATAAAGGGTTTGTCTTCACCCCCCTGGGGTGAAGGGGAAATATGGTCACAAACCCCTGGGATATATTTTTGTGTAACCATATTTACCCTAAAGGGCTCTCTCTTTCTTCTTAGGGCATTGTGTCTTCAACCCCATACCCCCCCCCCCCCCCCCCCTTTCTTATTAGGGGGGGGATATAAAGGGGTGAATCCTATAGAGCACTTAAAAACACTAAACACTCTCTCCAAGGCCCCTTAATAAAAAAGGGGCCTATAGCTTTAGCTATAGAGCCCTAAGGCCCTTCACCCATTTATATCTCCCCCCTTTCTTATTAGGGTAGGGGTGGTATGGGGTGAAGACAACCCCTTTATATCCCCCCCCTAATAAGAAAGGGGGGGGATATAAAGGGGTGAAGACAAGGGCCGAACCTTTTAGGGTCGCAGAAAAGGCCCCACACCCCTTTATATCCCCCCCCCTTTCTTATTAGGGGGGGGGGGGTATGGGGTGAAGACAACCCCTTTATATCCCCCCCTAATAATAAAGGGGGGGGGGGGGGGGGGGGTAGTATGGGGGTGAATACAAGGGCCGAACCCTTTAGGGTCCTAAATAGAAAGGGTAAATATGGTCTCTAAAAAACCCTTAAGGGTTTTTTAGACCATATTTGAGAGAGTGTTTGGTGTTTAATGGCCCGTTTATTAATTTTGATCTTGAGTTTCAAAACCTGAAGTTGCACTTTCTCTAGTTTCTAATAAGCGTTGTTGCTTACTATCATGGTAATCCCAAACTTTATTTGTCATTTCAATAATTTCATGCATTACTTCATTTGTAGCAATCTCATCCGCTAAGCCATAATAAATTGTTTCAGTTGCTGTTAAATAAAAATCTCTATCTAAATCACGTAAAATTTTATGTCTTGGTCGATATGTCGATAAAGAATAAATTTCAGCAACATCTAAACGAATTTTCATAATTTCTTGACTATCAATCCAAATATCTGAAGCTTGACCTTGTAACCCACCTTCTGGTTGATGAATCATTACATGACAACCTTCAGTTACATAACGTTCACCAATAGTACCACCTGCTAATGCCAATGAAGCCGCAGAAGCTGCAACACCTAAAGCTAATGTTAGTGAACCAGCTTTAATAAATTGTAAAGCATCGTGGACTGTAATTCCATTACCTACAGAACCTCCAAATGAATTAATTATAACAAAAACTTTGTTAGCTTCTTCTTCACTAATTGCTTTTTCAGTTTGTTTTCGATAATAATCTCTAAATTCGTTATACGAGTCATTATAAGAAGAAAAATCTAAATAATTTGATGCTTTTTTAGTTTGATTACGATTATTTTCACCAAATGCGCTGATCCCTAAATTTAGATTATCTTGTGTATATTCTTTTCTTAATCTACGTTGACCTAAAGCTTTTTCAGAAGATTGTTCCATTTGTGAAGAATTTGTTTGATTTTCAGAAGAAAAAAGATTGTGATAAGTTTGATAAAATATTTTTTATTTGACTTGAATTGCTACGTAATAATTCAGTTTTATTTGAGTTTTGACCATTTTGGCCTGTTTGTTGAAACATTTTTAATAATTCTTTATCATTCCACCCCCCCTTTTTAAATAGGGGCGGCCCTTTTTTTAAAGAAGGATTTAAATCTTTTAAACTATAATCTTGAGAAGCAAAATTCGCTAATAATCTAAAAGGTGAATAAACATCTAAATTTTTCTGAGTTTTTTCTTTTTTAATATCCATTAATAAATTTTGACTTTGTGAAGAAGATAATGAATAATTATCCCATAAAGCAGAAGATGTCGATAATTTATCGAAAAATTGCGATGATTCTTTTTCGTTCATTAAAAAAGTCATGATTTTTAAAAAAATCATTAATTGAGTCATTTCTTTTGTTTCACCTTTATATAGCATTTGCGCATTATTATCAGAATTTAAAGGATTAGATAATAATACCGCTAAATAAAAAAGATAAGGCTCATCTGAATAATAAAAAAATTGAGCATTCCAATTAAGCCATTCCATTGTTATTTTTTGTAATGTATATTGTTCTAACGTATTGTTATCTTCAATCCCTAAATCTTCATCAGAAGATAATAAATCTTCCAGTGATCTTTCTTTTTTAGCTCCGCCATTTGCACCCGCTAATTTAGCAATAGGGTCACTTTTATTTGATCCACCTGGCGTTGATTGTTTTGTTGAACTCTTAAATAATCCACTTCGTTCCATTTCTTTTTTTTCTAATTCTTTTGAACGATCTTCCATATGAATATTAATTAATAATCCACAAATTTGATTACAAAGTTCATCATCTAAATAATGCATTAAAAATACCATTCGGCGGCGAAAATAAAATTGTAAATATCGGTCCATTGAGCTGGAAGCTCTTCCCCCCAACAATAAATAATACGTGGTACACCAATAGGCATAACGATTTATTAAAAAATCTTGATCTGTAGCCAAGCTAATCTGTTTATTTTTAGGTTATAGCTTTAGCTATTACCTTTTTTTATTACCCAAATATGGGGGTAATAAGATACTGTATTATTTTATAGCTAAAGCTATCCTGGCGCCACTAAACACTCTCTTAAACCCCATACCAACCCCACCTAAGGCCCCTAACCCCTTTAGGGTAACCCCTATTTAGGGTAACCCCTATTTAGGGTAACCCCAAAGGGGCCAATGCCCATAGGGCATAGCATAGCCCTTACCCCAGACTACCCCCCTCAACCCAGAGGGGTGAAGGGGCTATGCCCATACTACCCCCCCCCCCCCCTAATAAGAAGGGGGGGGGGATATAAAGGGCATTGGCCCCTTTCTTATTAGGGGGGGGATATAAAGGGGTGAATCCGAGGGAAAGGGGTAAGGGCCGAGTGGGCCCCTTTAGGGCCTTTTCTTATTAGGGGGGGGGGGGGGGGGGGGGGGGGGGGGGGGGGGGGGGGGGGGGTATTAAGGGGTAAAGGGGGGCCCACCCTTATTTGTAGGGGGGGTGGAATATGATCTAAAAAGAAAGAGCGCTCCCCAGGGAGCGCTCTTTCTTTTTTTCTGGGAGACCATATTTGAGAGAGCACTTTAAACGTTAAGGCCCTAGTTAAGGGGTTATAGCTTGAGCTATAAAGCAAAAGAGAGGTCACCCCCCAATGCCCTAAGGGCAGAGCCCTTTAGGGCTAGGGGGGGGGGGGTGACCTCTTTATCTCAAAGTATTAAATAGATAAGGCTAGGCTATATATTAACTTTTTAGGAGTTTAAAATCCTAAAGCATATCTAAACACTCTCTCCCCTAACCCCCCAGGGGGGTTAGGGGAGAGAGTGTTTAGATCAACCCCCTCTCCCCTTTACCCCAAGGGGGGTTAGGGGCCCTGTTTTTTCTGGAGCCATTTCTGCCCAAGGCGAGCAAGTAATTTTTGGCCCTGGGGGGTTATTAACCCCGCATATTTATAAGTGCTCTCTTCAAGGCCCCTTAATAAAAAAGGGGCCTATCCCTCCGAAGGACAGAAAAGGCCCCTCACCCCACCCTCGGATTCACCCCTTTATATCCCCCCCCTAATAAGAAAGGGGCCAATGCCCATAGGGCAGGGTTCAGCCCTTGGGGCATAGCCCTAACCCCTTTAGACTAACCCCCCTTAGGGGGGGGTAGTCTGGGGTAAGGGCTGAACCCTGTGGGCATTGGCCCCTTTGGGGTTACCCTAAAGGGGTTAGGGGGGTCCCTACGGGGACAAGGGCCGAACCCTTTAGGGGCCCACCCCAGAAAAGGCCCCTCACCCCACCCTAAAGGGGTTAGGGGGGTCCCTACCAAGTGCTCTCTCCTAATCAAGGCCCCTTAGGGCCGAGCCCCTGCCCTTTAGGGCAAGGAAATATGGTCAAAAAAAGCTTTGCCAATGCCCTTTAGGGCATAAAAGGGGCCCACTTTTTAGATACCATATTTAGAGGGAGCACTCGCAAACACTCTTTCTAAATATGGTCTCTAAAAACCCTTCACCCCCAGGGGGGGTGAAGGGTTTTTTAGAGACCATATTTAGAGAGAGTGTTTGGGGGACAAGGGCCGAACCCTTTAGGGTCTAAAATAGAAAGGGGAAAATTGGGGCCCATAGGTGTAACGGTACAGAACCCTTCACGGGTACTCTGGCCTTCCAGCAAGGCATACGGGTACACCGTACCCGTAAGCCACGTGACGAACGCACATGATACAGTACCATACCCATGTACTGCCTCATCGCTCACAACGCACACGTTGCGTACATAGACACGAGCTACTCGGAACGAACCCTTCTACTCCTACCACGAAGACGTTCTTTCCAAGCTACTCGACATCCCCTACTTAGGTAACCATCTACTTGTTCTGCTAGCTCACTCATATCAACATACACGTAAACTCACATCACGCATCATGTTCCCTAGCCTAACCCCTCAAGCTGCTAAGGAGCATCCTGAGCTGTTACACTGGTAGCGGAGCTGGTTTCGTTCTTTAGGGACCTCACGCATACACATACGCACGCATACGCATTTTCCTTCGAATAAATCGCACCCGCCAGGACATCCTGTCAGCTTTTCTGGCATTTGCTGCTCTTTGTTCCTGCTCTTACCTGTGGCTACGAATACACGTAGCGCCTGCTCGGTTCTCGCAGTGAACGGTCCTGTTAGGCTCGACACGCACTAGGCCGCCTGCGACCTGTCTTGCATGGGCATCTTATCATAGCCTGCCCTGCCCCTGTCTGGCCTACGTTCTCGATTCTTGCGTTCACGTCCTGTCCTTTTGGTCATAGCTTCTAACGATATATTCCCGAGCATCTCCCTCGCGGATTGATCAATAGTGCAGCATCGGCTCCATTGGCCACCTCGGCTGTACTTGCTTTAATTAGGGTGCTTCGCGAGCCTGTCCTGCAGCTCTCACGGTTTGCTGCATTAATTATTCGTGCTGTCCACCTGCTATCTTGCTCATCCTGTCGCGCAATTTGATTCGTCGGTGTACTTCCTTGCTTGCCCTGTGGTCCGTGCCTTCGCAGTGCTAATATCCCTCATCGTATTCTGGACGAACGCGTCATTCACAGTTACGTTTGAGGCATTATCAGCTCGTTACGCTCGCAAATTTTACGCGTCCTTGTGGCAGGTGATATTTTGGCATCTTAGAGTTGCGAGTAATACCCCTCTCTAGTCTGTCCAGCCTACTGGCTTGTGCTGTTGCCTGTGCAGAATGGCCTCCCACAAAATTTACCTAAGTACCGACGCCGCTGATGCTGCCGCTGCCGCGGCCGCTGCGGAGCAGCCTACGAATTCAGTTGTCGACACCCATCCTGAAGGGGTGGCGTCTTCTGACACTGAGCTCAACACTGAGCTCGGTGCTACGCGGGATGAGTCCGCTTCTGCCGACGCGCGGCCCTCTATCTCAGTGGGTACGCTGCAACCGCTGGTTGACGGCCTCAATGGTCTTGCGGCACCCTCGGGTGCCCCGCCCGCTGCCCCGCCTCCGCGCGCGGGCATGGCCCCGACGACGACGCCAACGACGACGCCGCTAGCTCAGCCTTCCATTGAGCACCTCAGCGCTCGCTATGAGGCGGACGCGGACCGCAGGCGGCACCAGCATATGGGTGACCACCTAATGGCGGTGGATCAAATTCGCCAACTACGCACGCAGCTTGACCAGGTCACCAGCGCCAACTCGGTCCTAACCGAGCAGTTCATGGCGAGGATATCCGCTAAGGAGGCCGAAGTCGCTGACCTCGTGCAACGCCTCGCCGCCTCCGGCGCTGCTACTGATGTCGCATTGGCCAATGGCAATCCTGCCGAGAGGCAAGAGCTGCTTAACAGCCACTACTTCCTCGGGAAGGATCTGAACAAGTGTCGCAAGGCGTTGTCCGCCCTCCAGGCCGATTCCGCTGAGGCCGCGGCGATCGCCAGGTCCTCATTGGATGTTGTGAACGCCGAGCTTGCGACTAAAGAGTCCGAGCTCAGGGCTGCGCGGAGCGACCTTGCGCAATCCCAAGCAGGTGAGCATAATTTGACGCCTGACGCTTCTCGAACAAACCTGCCTTTCTCGGTTTGCAATCCATTTGATCATATCGAGGACTCCCCTTCCCGGTTGATTCTATATCCCAATGTTTTGCCCGTGAATCGCACACTGTTTCCCAAACTACCGACGTCATTGTCTAACTCGCCACGTTTTTTCCCCAATGCAGCGCTCGCCCCCGCTCTCGCGGAGAACGCTCGCTTGACTGAGGTCAATGCGCAGCTGCCTCGCGAGAATATCGCCTATGGTAAACGCCCTGTGGCTTCACCCGCGGCTGCATCTCCCGCCGCCATCACCATAGCTGATGTCCTGGCCATGATCGCGGCGGACCGGGCTACTGTGGCGCGCAACGAGACGGTGCCGATGGACACTGAAGACCCTGGCGGTTCGTCCAGCGGCGCCCGCAATGTGGGGTGTGGGAACGGCAGGACCGTGGGGCGCAAGCATGCGCTTCCTCAGGCCGCTCGTGAGGACGACGCTGCCGCTCAGGAGGCCATCGCTGCGCGCAAGCAGGCGTTTCTGCGCGGCCGCGAGATCAAGGCGTCGCCCACATATGCCAAGGCTGCGAAGTCGGATGGTCTTCTCCATTACCACTCCGCTGACCACCCCTTCGCGCCGTATGCCGACGCCAAGTTGGCGGTGCATATGAACGCTTACGCTGACAGCCTCCTCCTTGACTGCGATCCTGAGAACATCGTGGATGCGCTGCAAGCGGTCGATGATCTCCGCGACAGCATGACCCGTTTGTACACGGCGTCCAAGATGCGAAAGCAGAGGTGGATGGAATTGATGCCTTTGAACATCAAAGACATTGCCGACAAGGACGCCACCCTCAAGGGCACTAAGCTGAAGGCCCACTACCCGGCGGCGGAGGCCAATGACGACAAGATGGATGAGACGCTGCCTCGTGCACCTGACAGGCAGGTGCGGGTTGCGGGGAATTCAGGGTTGTTTGATAAACTAGCTGTCGCTCAGGTAGCCCCGGCGTTTGAGCCAGAACCCTTTTGCCTCCCCGACGTATATGCCCCTTCGGGTGGCCTTACTGGCAAAATGCAACGTGGTTCGATCCCACGGGGGGGCGCTACCCCTTCCCCGCCGACAGCACCTACCGCCGCTCACTCACCACCCGACGGCCCCTTTTCGGTCTCCGACCATTCGTCATCGGGCCACGACTTAGCCGATTCCGCAGGTTCGCCCCTCCAGGTTCCACCTGGCGACCCGACCTCTAATCGCGCTCCTCGGGCTAAGCAGCCCGAGCACCCAACAACGCCCGCAGTACCTACGGTGGCTTCCCCGGCCGCTGTTCGCCCTCGTGCAAAGCGCGCAGCTACGCTGACCGCGGGCACACCTTCTCCGACGCGACGGATTCGCGAGGGCGCACACCTGGCCCCAACAGGCCCGCCAGGTGAGCCCGTCTCGCTACCGCCAATCACCCCTCCTTCCGATAACCGCGCCACTCGTCACTCTGATCACGACACTGGGTTCACCAAGCGTGTTACCGAAATGAAAAAGGAACTACGTCTCATTGAACACAAACTGTCGGACCGATGCACTAGGGCTAAGTTGCGCCGATGGGTATTCAATGTGGTCACGATCATGGAGCTCCAGTTCTCCGACGGTTACCTTGGTTCGTTCGAGCGCATTGTTCCACACCTGTCAGGCGCTTTTACTGGCCAACTCCGCATCACTTACGACGAGGCATGGGCTAGCGATGAGTTGGACGGGTTAGATTTCATGGGAATCGTCGCATGGGCGGAGTCGCTCCTCCTGCCCGAGCTATTGACGGAATCACACGTCGCTCTCACCAAACTACACGAAGGTGGCTTCCGCCAAGATACTCGATCCTTGCAGAATTATTACCACGCCATCAAGTCTGAATTTTGCAAAGTCCCCGAGCTCACCGAGCGCGAAAAGTTAAACTTGTTTCGCACGGGACTCTCCGATGAACTCCGCGCCGGTGCACACTCTCGGCGCGAGTCTGGTACTATGTTCGAAACGATGAAGGATTTGTTCCGCTATCTGCAATTGGACGAAGCGAGGAAAGTTGTCGCCGCGCGTGGCAAGTCCTTGACGGACAAGCACGATCGCCATCAGAGGGGAGGTTACGCTAACCAGAAGTCGAGGTACCCATTCAAGCGCCCCGCGGATACTAAATACCCGGGTAAGGACCTGGCATTCAATCGCGTCCAGTTTACCAACTCACCCCCCTCCGATTCTGACCCTGATTCTTTCTCTTCGCAGGGAGTAGCCACCGACGACGGCGGGGAGATGAACTCTCGCCCAGCCAAGAGCCCCAAGCTGGCGCCAAACAGTAGTCGCAACCCGGCCGGTGGCCGAGGTGGTGGAGGACGTAGTGCGACGCAACCGGCGCACAACGGCAAGCTGGGTGGATCGCCAAGGCCGCAGGTCCTCAGTTTGCAAGGTGCTGATCGCACGTTCGGGAAAGGCTCTATTAGCCGCGGCGCGGGCCGTGGTGGTCGCGGAGGATACGGACAGGGTGCTGGTCGGGCCCGTTCACAGCCCAGCGGGCCGCGGACCCCCGACTTTTCGGGTCAAGACCCCCAGAACGCCATGCATATGAACAAATCGGTCAGCGTCGGGCAGACCATCTGGCTTCAGAATGGTGCTTGCTGCTTCTTCTGCTTCCGCTACATGAGGACATGTGTGCGGTCGCTGAATGCTGACGGACGCTGCCGCACGCGGGACTTGCCTTACTGGCCGGCCCTCAATGAGACTACGTGTCCCGACTGGGCCCTTGATGGCAACGGTCCCATCCCGATTTGGGAATAGGAATCGGCCGTTCAGGTCTTGACAACCCTAGATCGTGTACTTAGCGGCGATAAAGTAGTAGTAGTAGAGCCACTTGAGCTCTTGTTACAAGTTCAAGAGGAACTGTTTTCTAACTTGGGCTTAACCCCAACCATTGATGTAACTTCTACTAATACCTTGTCGTCCCCTTGTCCACTGAAGTTCTCTACGGAGTTTGGCATGCGTGTCTCCATCGCAAACGAGTTCATATACGCTCACCCCATTCCGGAAGACGTCGTGTCGGTGTTAGAACACTATTGGGAATGCAAAAACGATGCACCCTTCGACACATCCGGTATGTTCATCCTCCCGAAAAACGCAAGTAACGATAAACATGTCTCCAGTCTCCTCCAAGGTATGGAGTTGTTCAAGGAGTATCAATCGTTTGATCACCATATGAAACCCCGCCCCAAGGGGTCACCTTCGAATAAGGTCGCCATCCAAGTATGGTATGACCCCCCCGACTCCGAACGGGCCGTCCAAATCAAAAAGGATTGGCATGCGATCAACGACGTGACCAAGGCAGTATACTTTGGCCCCGCACCTGAGGAGGGCATCCCCAGTCCGGTTGAAACCCGTCGAAAAAAACACTGGTGGTCGGAGGCATTGGATCCCAAAGTTCGTGTAAAACAAATCGCTGCCAGACGGTCAACGAAGTGCATCCGTCGCAATCACGCGCAACGAAATACGAATTCTTCCCCCGTGCTCATGACGCGAGCCAATCGGGTATAAGAAGTCAACTCCGCTGCTGCCCCCGATATGCTATTCAACGCCCGATCAGGAGCGAAGCAATTACTCACATTGGCAGACTCCGGCGCGACAGGTTGTCTTATGGAAAAGCAAACGGCTGAGGATCTCGGTTTGCACATCCGCCCTTGGGAAAACGAACGCGACGAATTCACTTGCGCTAACGACGGGATTATCAAAATCCGCGGGACGGTCTCGCTCCCTATACACATACAACGATATGTTGGCAAAGTGTTCGCCCATGTCGTCGACAAACTTCCCGGAGGATTAGACCTAATCCTCGGGTCCGACTGGATGCGCGACGAAAAGGCCGTCCTAGACTACGATCGCATGACATTGTCGCTCAAACGGTACGGCTGCTGTTTGACACCTATAAACAGGCAGCGGGACGAAACGGCTCATTCCTTCTTCACTATGGCACTTTCGGGCAAGTCGACTGACGACCCAGTCATTACTGGTCGCAAGGCAGCAAAGCTTTTGAAAGCTGGCGCTAACCATGTCATGGTCAATGTCCGCGAATCCCGAGCGGATTTACCGGCGTCTAACGTAACTGCCGATGAACGGGCGAAATTGCTGACAAAATTATTGCCTTCCGACGGGCCTTTACCTGGTCCCCCGGTGGCAAGCATGGATTTCGAAAATTGGATCCGCGACAACATACGGGACCACGATGATAAAACACTCATCTCGGCCAACGACCTGCGCGCTCTCCTATGGCAGTATCGCAAAGTCTTCAACAATTTGCCAATGGGGACTCCGAACCATCAAGTTATTCCTCACGTCATCAAAACGCAAGACAATGCTTACGCACCATATCGCAGAAATCGTCGCATGAGTCCAGCCGAGACTTTACTATGTGAGGAATACGTCTCCGACGTGTTGCAGCAAGGATTCATCGCCCCGAGCTCGTCCCCGTACGGTGCGCCAATTATGATCATAGCGAAACCCGGTGGAACGGGATACCGTGTTGTTTGCGATTGGCGAGCACTCAACAACATCACGATTAAGAATAGGTATCCCCTTCCCCGTATCGATGAGACCATTGATCGTCTAGGTGGAGCTACTTTGTTCAGTTCCCTAGACCTCACGTCTGGTTATTACCAAATACGTATTTCGGACGAGGACGCGCCGAAGACTGCGTTCACTACCCCAATGGGTCAGTTTGAATTTAAAGTCCTTGGGATGGGTTTGGCAAACGCGCCGGCCACATTCCAAGCGGTCATGAACCAAATATTCGCGCCCTACTTGCACAAGTTCGTCGTGGTCTACTTAGACGATATCTTGGTTTACGGACGCACTCCGGCGGAGCACTTAGCCAACTTGGCCACGGTTCTCAACGTCCTCCAGGACAACGAATTCTACGCGAAACTCTCCAAATGTTCCTTCAACAAAACGGAAGTTAAATTCCTGGGTCATTACATTGGACGCGACGGAATTAAAGTTGATCCACGCAAGGTTAGCACAGTCCGTGACTGGCCTACTCCGAAAACTGCGAAAGAGATCGGCTCATTCCTCGGTTTGTGCAATTATTTTCACAAATTTATCCAAGGATATTCGTCTCTCGCTGCCCCGCTTCAAACCTTGTCTAACATCAAGGGTGAACTAGGCTCCTTGTTCAAAGAAGAACATCTCGTCTCATTCAAAGGCCTCAAGGAAGCTTTGCTATCCGCTCCAGTCCTCGCGCTGCCGGATTTCAGCAAACCTTTCGAAGTCATTACCGACGCATCTTTGCTCGGTACCGGCGCGGTGCTCTTGCAAGATAAACACCCCATCGCCTTCGCCAGCAAGAAGTATATCCCAGCAGAGCTGAACTATACTACGACGGAACAAGAGATGCTAGCAATCGTTCACGCGTTGACCGAGTGGCGATGCTACCCTCGAAGGTTCCCACATGACATTGGTCACTGACCACAATCCGCTCACGTATTTTGACACCAAGGCGGTCCTTTCACGACGCATGGGCCGATGGCAGGAGGACCTGGCGCCCTTCAGCTATACTTGGGAATATCGCGCGGGTCGCAATAATATGGCAGACCCGGTCAGTCGCAATCCTAACCTCTCTGCCCCCGCCGACGTCGCGGTTGCGCACCAGCTGTTAGTTTTCTCTCTCTTGGTCAGCGAATCCAGGCCTCGATCGAGAAAGCAGCGCCCTATTGCAGTCGGTCCCGCAGTCGTGGATATCCTTCCCCGCCCACCGACTGTCCTCCCCGTCCCTTCGGTTCCGGTCAAGGAAACGCGACGACGCAGTCGACACACGCCCGCTGCGTCGACTCCCTCCTCTTCGTCCATCATGGATCGAATTTTGGCTGGATACAAACGAGACTCGAACTTCACGCCGGGCTGCAAGCGCCTTCGCGATAAGTTTTCCAGGAACGGTTACTGGTTCAAGAAGAACAAGTACGGACGCGAGTTTTTTTGTGTCCCCCTTGACGCAGCCATTCGCCTGGACATTATCCGCGAAGCTCACGACCCTATGTACATGGGCCATTGCGGTCGCACCAAGACATTGGAGTTGGTCACCCGCACTTTTACTTGGGCCAAAGTCACGGCAGATGTTACTGCCTTCGTCCAACAATGCCATAAGTGCCAAACGAACAAGCCCGGGAACGCAAAACCTAACGGTACCATGGTTCCCGTGGAAATTCCTGAGAAATTCTGGGAGTGTGTCTCCACGGACCTCATCACGGCGCTCCCGCCTACGTCTTCTGGCCATGATGCCATCGCGGTGTTCGTCGACAAACTGTCGAAAATGGTTCATGTCGAACCTTGTCATACTACGATAAACGCAGAGGAATTCGCTTCCCTATACCTGAATCGTGTCATCCGCTATCATGGTATCCCAAAGAAACTCTTGAGTGATCGCGATGCGCGATTTACCGGGCATTTCGGCGTGGCTCTCCATCGATTAATGGGCACGCGACAAGCGTTTTCGACTGCGTTTCATCCTCAGACTGACGGTCAGACGGAACGCATGAACCGAGTCATCGAGGACATGATTCGCCACTACGTGGGGCCATACCACGACGATTGGGATAAGTCCTTGGCGCTGGTGGAATTTGCGATCAACAATTCCTACCAAGAGTCCATTCAGAACACCCCATTTCGGGCGTACCTTGGTTACGACCCCACGACGTCGCTTAAGGCGGAGGTCGAATCGAAATGTCCGGCTGCCAACAATTGGTGGGCCGATCACATTGAACGACAAGATCAATGCAAGGCATGCATGCAAGCCGCTCAAGATCGGCAGAAAGCCCATTACGATAAGCGACGAACGGAGGTTTTCTTCAACCTTGGGGATAAAGTTCTCTTGTCCACCCGCAATATGAAGTTCAAAGCAACGGGTAAACCAAAATTTACGCCTCGTTTTGTTGGCCCCTATACGATTACGGAATGCATTGGTCCACGCGACGAGGTCACCGGAGTCGTCCGGCAAGTCACGGCGTGCCGCTTGGCTTTGCCCAAGATGATGCGTATCCACCCCGTGTTTCACGTGGGTTTGATAAAGCATTGGCGCTCCGATGGCGTTGTCCATGTTGGACAACCGCTTGAGTTTGACTCCGACGGCGCTCCGATTTGGAATATCCAATGCATCATGCGCGAGAAATCGCGTGTCATAGGCACTTCCGGCAAACGGCGTCTCGAATACTTGGTCCGATGGCAAGACTTCAGTATTGAGCAAGACACTTGGGAACTCGCCAAAGCGGTCAAGAAAAGTGCGCCTCACGTCGTCGATGCATGGAAATCACGTGTTACGCCCGTTATGTCCCGACGTACGTCGAAAAAACGGGCCATCACCAACCCATCGCACTCGACGCATACGACACGGCGGTTAGATTGCTTTATTTATAAAGTTATCTTTCCCGGAGTACTCAAAAGGGATTTTAAATGGTTCTCTCCGAAACCAACTTGATTCATCAAGTATATTTTGAGCACGGCACATCCGACTACGACTGGTATTCACATCCCACTTCCTTACGATAAGATGCGGGGTCCGCATCTCTTCTGGAGGGGGGGGAGTGTAACGGTACAGAACCCTTCACGGGTACTCTGGCCTTCCAGCAAGGCATACGGGTACACCGTACCCGTAAGCCACGTGACGAACGCACATGATACAGTACCATACCCATGTGCTGCCTCATCGCTCACAACGCACACGTTGCGTACATAGACACGAGCTACTCGGAACGAAGCCTTCGACTCCTACCACGAAGACGTTATTTTCAAGCTACTCGACATCCCCTACTTAGGTAACCATCTACTTGTTCTGCTAGCTCACTCATATCAACATACACGTAAACTCACATCACGCATCATGTTCCCTAGCCTAACCCCTCAAGCTGCTAAGGAGCATCCTGAGCTGTTACAATAGGGGCCTTATTTTAAAGGGGGGGGTAAACTTTGGTTGGAAAAGGTTAGCTTTTTTAGACCATATTTACCCTAGGATTCTTCTGGGACCCTAAAGGGTTCGGCCCTTAGGGGCCTTAGGGCTCGGCCCCTTTTTTATTTAAACACGCTCTCAAATATGGTCACAAAACAAACTCAAATACAAATATGGTCACAAAACAAATACACATATGGTCACAAAACAAACCGAAGGTTCCTCAAGGATAGCGGAATAGCAGCTCTGGATTTCTTGTCTCCTGAGGAGCTGAAGCTGCACAAGGAACACCTTCCAGCGTTTCTGGAAGCTAAGAGGGACCCCTCTAAGTGGGTTTCGTTCAATAGAGGACTCCTGAAGGTGCGGGACAAGGCCCCCCCCTCAGGTGTCTCATCGACTGATGCATGAAGTGGACTAAGGTGCCTTGCATGGAACATCAGAGGACAACTCAGTGTTCTAAGCAGCTGCGGTGCAGCAATGAAAGTGGTGAGAAAACACGACATTTTATTGTTTTCACACACAGGGGTGCGTGGCCATCTAGACACCCCCCACATTCCAGGTTTCAAATGCCTTTCTTGTGCCCCTCGCCCCAAGTTGAGCAAGGATGGGGGGGGTCGCTATCTATGTCCGCACTTGCCTAAATGCTACTTTAGTCCATGAGGCACCTGAATTAGGCATGGCATGGATTCGCATACATGGAACACACATTGGTGTGTGCTATATCCCACATGCTAACAGCTCATACTACAAACATGGTGACGACTGCATTAGTATAGAGGACCACTTCCTCACTCTAGGTAAAATCATTGGGAACTTCCAGGAAAGGGCAACGTTGTGGTGATGGGTTACTTCAACGCTCGGGTTGGTCTTGGTGTGGACAATGATGATACCGAGTTAGGAGATGAACCAGTATCCCAAACCAATAGTACAGCCCCCAACCAAACCATTCAACCGAGGTGTAGCATGGACACAGCTCCCCCCAATCGATTGGGGGGGCCCTACTCCAGCTATGTGTAGTAACTGGTCTTATCATCCTTGACGGTAGAACAGAAGGTGATATGCAAGGTGCACATACCTTCTTTGCAGATGGCATGGACAAGAAATCTGTCATTGATTATGCGCTAGCCGCCCCTAGTCTTCTCAACACCCCAGGAGTCAAGTTTAGTGTGGCTCCCAAGCATGACTGCCCTCTCAGGCCCGGGGGTAGAAAGTTTGACCACATGCCTATCACACTCCACATACCAGATGCTGCCCTTAGGCCTTCTCAAGGTACTATTAGTACACCTGCTGGTGGTAAACCTTCGCCCAAACTGAAATGGAAAGACAACTATGTCCAGATGTATGCACACACAATTAAGCGTGACCCAGACGTTTACCGATTACTTGACAATGCACTCCATAGCTCATCTATGGAAGATTCAGAGAGGGGATTGCTAGTGCTATTGAACTAGCCATAAGCAATGCACACCATGTCCCAAACCTGTAGCTAAGCGTAAGCACGGGCCCGTGAACGCATGGTATGATGATGAATGCAATCGTGCTAGACAGGCAGCAAGCCAAGCAGAACATCAACATGGCTCTAGCTCTGACTTGGCTGGTTCTATGCACAAGGAGTACAAGAGGATTCTCAGAAGAAAGAAGAGGAAGTGGCTAGAAACACGCATGGAGAACCTTCATACGAATCTTCGGCACAATCCGAAAGGTTTTTGGAAAGACGTGCGTGAGCCTAACAAGGCCACTACGGCAGATATCACAATTCATGATTGGACTGATTATTTGCAGACCTCTTTGATGTGCAAGTAGGTATTGATCCAAGTCTGGATGCTAGGGACTTTGTCCCTCAAGCTGATGGACCTCAGATAGAGGCCGCACCAACGTGGTTCATATGCAAGACTTTACCACCAGGGGGGTTTCTGTCTCCAATCCCTACGGAAAAAACCTCCTCCCCGGGTGGTTAGATGGTATCCCTGCAGAACACGATTTAGGGAGTGTGGTGCTAATAAATACCCCAGGCTGGCAAGTAACACTATTTAGGGAGTGTGTGCTAAATAAATACCCAGGCTTGCAAGTACACACTAGTGAGGAGAGGGGGGTGCTAAATAAATACCCAGGCTTGCAAGTACACTATTAGGGAGTGTGTGCTAAATAAATACCCAGGCTTGCAGTGACAATTTAGGGAGTGGTGCTAAATAAATACCCAGGCTTGCAAGTACACTATTTAGGGAGTGTGTGCTAAATAAATACCCAGGCTTGCAAGTACACTATTTAGGGAGTGTGTGCTAAATAAATACCCAGGCTTGCAAGTACACTATTTAGGGATGTGTTGCTAATAAATACCCAGGCTTGCAAGTACACTATTTAGGGTGTGTGCTAAATAAAACCCAGGCTTGCAAGTACACTATTAGGGAGTGTGTGCTAAATAAATACCCAGGCTTGCAAGTACACTATTTAGGGAGTGTGTGCTAAATAATACCCAGGCTTGCAAGTACACTATTTAGGGAGTGTGTGCTAAATAAATACCCAGGCTTGCAAGTACACTTTTAGGGAGTGTGTGCTAAATAAATAACCCAGGCTTGCAATACACTATTTAGGGAGTGTGTGCAATAAATAACCCAGGCTTGCAAGTACACTATTTAGGAGTGTGTGGCTAAATAAATACTACCCAGGCTTGCAAGTACATATTTAGGGAGTTGTGTGCTAAAAAAAATAAATACCACAAATACCCAGGCTTGCAAGTACACTATTTAGGGAGTGTGTGCTAAATAAATACCCAGGCTTTGCAAGTACATACCAAAAACACATTAGGGAGTGTGTGCTAAATAAATACCCCAGGCTTGCAAGTACACTATTTAGGGAGGTGTGCTAAATAAACATAAAACCCCAGGCTTGCATTACACACTATTTAGGGGTGTGTGGTAAATAAATACCCAGGCTGCGGGGGGTGGAAGATCTTGTCCTATGGAGTTGCTCACGCAAGACCTCGATAGTTGTCCTTGTCATACACAACTGCCTTTGGATTTGGGTACGGGTACCAAGGCCGCTGCAGCCCATTGGCTAGGGTAAGAGTTTCCAGATGAGATTAAACAGGTTAGCATAGCTTGTACAAGTCGGGAGTTGGCCTCATGGGAAGCAAATCTGTACCATACCACTTGCAAGCCTGGGTATTATTTAGCACAACACCCTTAAATAGTGTACTTGCAAGACTGGGTATTTATTTAGCACACACTTTCTCAAATAGTGTACTGCACGCCTGGGTATTATTGAGCACACTCCCTAAATAGTGTAAGTACTGCCAGCCTGGGTGCTATTGATTTAAGCACACACTCCCTAAATAGTTGTACTTGCAAGCCTGGGATTTAGTTAGCACACACTCCCTAAATAGTGTACTTTGCAAGCCTGGGTTATTTATTTAGCACACACTCCCTAAATAGTGTATTGAGCCTGGGGTATTTATTTAGCACACACTCCCTAACTAGTTGGTACTTGCAAGCCTGGGTATTTATTAGCACACAAACCCTAAATAGTGTACTGGCAAGCCTGGGTATTTATTTAGCACCACCTCCCTAAATAGTGTACTTGCAAGCCGGGTATTTATTTCGCACACACTCCCTAAATAGTTGTACTTACCAAGCCTGGGGTATTTATTTAGCACACACTCCCTAAATAGTGTGTTTTACTTGCAAGCCTGGGTATTTATTTAGCACACACTCCCTAAATAGTGTACTTGCAAGCCTGGGTATTTATTTAGCACACACTCCCTAAATAGTGTACTTGCAAGCCTGGGTATTTATTTAGCACACACTCCCTAAATAGTGTACTTGCAAGCCTGGGTATTTATTTAGCACACACTCCCTAAATAGTTGTAACTTGCAAGCCTGGGTATTTATTTAGCCACACTCCCCTAAATAGGTACTTGCCAGCCTGGGTATTATTTAGCACACATCCCTAAATAGTGTACTTGCAAGCCTGGGTATTTATTTAGCACACCCTCCCTAAACAGTGTACTTGCAAGCCTGGGTATTTATTTAGCACACACTCCCTAAATAGTGTACTTGCAAGCCTGGGTATTTATTGCCACACCACCCTAAATAGTGTACTTGCAAGCTGGGTTATTTATTTAGCACACACTCCATAAATAGTGACTTGCAAGCCTGGGTATTTATTTAGCACACAACTCCCTAAATAGTGTCCTTGCAAGACCTGTGGTATTTATTAGCAACAACATCCCTAAATAGTGTACTTGCAAGCCTGGGATTTCTTTAGCACACACTCCCTAAATAGTGATTGCAAGCATGGGATATTATTTAGCACACACTCCCTAAATATTGTACTTGCAAGCTGGGTATTATTAGCAAACACTCCCTAAATAGTGTTATTGCAAGCCTGGGTTGGTATTGATTTAGCACACACTCCCGAAATAGTGTTCTTGCAAGCCTGAGGTATTTATTTAGCACACACATCCCTAAATAGTGTACTTGCAAGCCTTGGGTGGGTATTTAGTTAGAACACACTCCTAAATAGTGACTTGGCAAGCCTGGGTATTTATTTAGCACAACCACTCCCTAAATAGTGTGTTACTTGCAGCCTGGGTATTTATTTAGCCACACTCCCTAAATAGTACTTGCAAAGCCTGGGTATTTATTTAGCACACAACTCCTAAATAGTGTGTACTTGCCAAGACGGGGGGTATTTGTTTAGCACCCACAATCCCTAAATAGTGTTGTACTGGCAAGCCTGGTTTTTATTTAGCCACACTCCCTAAATAGTGATTTTTAAACTTGCAAGCCTGGGTATTATTTAGCCACACTCCCTAAATAGTGTACTTGCAAGCCTGGGTTTATTTAGAGCCACACACCTCCCTAAATAGTGTACTTGCAAGCCTGGGTATTTATTTAGCACACACTCCCTAAATAGTGTACTTGCAAGCCTGGGTATTTATTTAGCACACACTCCCTAAATAGTGTACTTGCAAGCCTGGGTTTATTTAGCACACACTCCCTAAATAGTTGACTGCAAAGCCTGGGTATTAGTTAGCACACACTCCCTAAAAGTTGTACTTGCAAGCCTGGCGGTTATATTTATTTAGCACACACTCCCTAAATAGTTACTTGCAAGGCCTGGGGTTATTTATTTAAGCACACACTCCCTAAATGTTAATTGCAAAGCCTGGTTGGGTATTTATTAGCACACACTCCCTACATAGTGTACTTGCAAGCCTGCGGTATTATTTAGAACACACTCCCTAAATAGGTGTACTTGAGCCTGGGGAGTATTTAGCACACACTCCCTAACTGTGTACTTGCAGCCTGGGTATTATTTAGCACACACTCCCTAAATAGTGTACTTGCAAGCCTGGGTATTTGTTTAGCACACACTCCCTAAATAGTGTACTTGCAAGCCTGGGTATTTGTTTAGCACACACTCCCTAAAATAGTGTACTTGCAAGCTGGGTAGTTATTTAGCAAACACTCCATAAATAGTTGTAATTGCAAGCCTGAGGTATTTATTTAGCACACACTCCTAAATAGTGTACTTGCAAGCCTGGGTATTTTATTTAGCACACACTCCCTCTAACTAGTGTACTTGCAGCCGGGTATTCTTTTTAGCACACACTCCTAAAATAGTGGTACTTGCAACCTGGGTTATTTATTTAGCCACACTCCCTAAATAGTGTAACTTGCAAGCCTGGGTATTTATTTAGCAACACACACTCACTAATAGTGTATTGCAAGCCTGGGTATTTATTTAGCACACACTCCCTAAATAGTGTACTTGCAAGCCTGGGTATTTATTTAGCACACACTCCCTAAATAGTGTTCTTGCAAGCCTGGGTATTTATTTAGCACACACTCCCTAAATAGTGTACTTGCAAGCCTGGGTATTTATTTAGCACACACTCCCTAAATAGGTACTTGAGCCTGGGGTATTATTTAGCACAAACTCCCTAATAGTTGTTACTTGCAAGGCCTGGTATTTATTAGCACACACTCCCTAAATAGTGTATTTGCAAGCCTGGAGTATTTATTTAGCACACACGCACTAAATGTGGTACTTGCAAAAAGCCTGGGTATTTATTAGCACACACTCCCTAAATAGTGTACTTGGCAAGCTGGGTATTTATTAGAAAACACTCCCTAAATAGTGGTACGTTGCAAGCCGGGGTATTATTTAGCACACACTCCCAAAATAGTTGTACGTGCAAGCAGGGTATTTATTTAGCACACACTCCCTAAATAGTGTACTTGCAAGCCTGGGTATTTATTTAGCACACACACCCTAAATAGTGTACTTGCAAGCCTGGGTATTTATTTAGCACACACTTTCTAAATAGTGTACTTGCAAGCCTGGGTATTTATTTAGCACACACTCCCTAAATAGTGTACTTGCAAGCCTGGGTATTTATTTAGCACACACTCCCTAAATAGTGTACTTGCAAGCCTGGGTATTTATTTAGCACACACTCCCTAAATAGTGTACTTGCAAGCATGGGTATTTATTAGCACAACACTCCCTAAATTAGTGTACTTGCAAGCCTGGGATTTATTTAGCACACACTCCCTAATAGTGTACTTGCAAGCCTGGGTATTATTTAGCACCACCACTCCCTAAATAGTTTTGTACGCAAGCCGGGTATTTATTTAGCACACAACTCCCTAAATAGTTGTAATGGCAAGCCGGGGTATTTATTTAGCACACACTACCTAAATAGTGTACTTACAAGCCTGGGGTATGTATTAAGGCACACACTCCCTAAATAGTGACTTGGCAAGCCCTGGTATTATATTTAGCGCCCACTCCCTAAATAGGTACTTGAAAGCCTGGGTATTATTTGCACACAATCCCTAATAGTGTTACTTGGCAGCCTGGGGATTTATTTAGACACACCACTCCCTAAATAGTGTACTTTGGCAAAGCCTGGGTATTTATTTAGCACACACTCCCTAAATAGTGTACTTGCAACGCCTGGGTATTATTTAGCAAACACTCCCTAATAGGTACTTGCACAAGCCGGTTATTTATTTAGCACACACTCCCTAAATAGTGTACTTGCAAGCCTGGGTATTTATTTAGCACACACTCCCTAAATAGGTACTTGCAAGCCTGGGTATTATTAGCACACATCCCTAATAGTGTACTTGCAAGCCTGGGTATTTCTAGGCACAAACTCCCTAAATAGTTGTACTTGCAAGCCTGGGTATTTATTTAGCACACACTCCCAAAGAATTGTACTTGCAAGCCTGGGTATTTATTTAGCACACACTCCCTAAATAGTGTACTTGCAAGCCTGGGTATTTATTTAGCACACACTCCCTAAATAGTGTACTTGCAAGCCTGGGTATTTATTTAGCACACACTCCCTAAATAGTGTACTTGCAAGCCTGGGTATTTATTTAGCACACACTCCCTAAATAGTGTACTTGCAAGCCTGGGTATTTATTTAGCACACACTCCCTAAATAGTGTACTGCAAGCCTGGGTATTTATTTAGCACACCACTCATAAATAGTTACTTGCAAGCCGTGGTATTTATTTAGCCACAACACTCCCTAAATAGTGACTGCAGCCTGGGTATTTATTTAGCACACACTCCCTAAATAGTGGACTTGCAAGCCTGGGTATTTATTTAGACCACCACTCCATAAATAGTGTACTTGCAAGCCCTGGGTTATTTATAGCACACACTCCCTAATAGTGTAACTTGCAAGCTGGGTATTTATTTGCACACACTCACTCCCTAAATAGGTATGACTTGCAAGCCGCGGTGGTATTATTAGCACACACTCCCTTAAATAGGACTTGCAAAAGCCTGGGATTATTAGCACCACACTCCCTAAATGTCGTTACTGCAGCCTGGGTATATTTAGCACACACTCCCTAAATATGTACTTGCAAGCCTGGTAATTTTTATTTAGCCACACTCCCTAAATAGTTGTACTATGCAAGCCGGTATTTATTTAAGCACACACTCCCTAAATAGTGTACTGCAGCCTGGCGTATTATTTAGCACACACTCCCCTAAATGTGTCTGCAAGGCATGGAGTATTTATTGACACACTCCCTAAATAGTGTATTGCAAGCCTGGGTTATTAGTTAGCACACACTCCCTAAATTAGTGTACTGCAAGCCTGGGGTATTTATTTAGCACACACTCCCTAAATAGTGTACTTGCAAGCCTGGGTATTTATTTAGCACACACTCCCTAAATAGTGTACTTGCAAGCCTGGGTATTTATTTAGCACACACTCCCTAAATAGTGTACTTGCAAGCCTGGGTATTTTTAGCACCACATCCCTAAATAGTTACTTGCCAAGCCTGGGTATTATTTAGCCACACTCCCTAAATAGTTTGTACTCCTTGCAAGCTGGGGGTTTATTTAGCACCACACTTCCCTAAATAGTTGTGTATTGTACTGCAAGCCTGGAGTATTTATTTAGCACACACTCCCTAAATAGTTTGTGACGTGCAAGCCTGGTATTTATTAGCACAAATCACTAAATATTTGTACTTGCAAGCCGGGTGATATTTATTAGCACACACTCCCTAAATAGTTTGTACTTGCAAGCCTGGGTTATTTACTAGCCACACATCCCTAAATAGTGTACTGCAAGCCTGTGGTATTTATTTGCACAACTCCCTAAAAGGTACTTGCAAGCTGTGGGTTATTTTATAGCACACACTTCCTAAATAGTGTACTTGCAAAGCCTGGGATTATTTAGCACACTCCCTAAATAGTTTGTACTTGCAAGCCTGGGTATTTATTTAGCACAAACTCCCTAATAGTGTACTGGCAGCCTGGGATTATTTACACACACTCCCTAAATGTTGTACTTGCAGCGGGGTATTATTAGCACACACTCCCTAAATTGTGTACTTGCAAGCCGGGTATTTATTTAGCACCACACTCCCTAAATAGTGTACTTGCAAGCCTGGGTATTTATTTAGCACACACCTCCCTAAATAGTGTACTGCAAGCCTGGGTATTTATTTAGCACACACTCCCTAAATAGTGTACTTGCAAGCCTGGGTATTTATTTAGCACACACTCCTAAATAGTGTACTTGCAAGCCTGGGTATTTATTTAGCACACACTCCCTAAATAGTTGTACTTGCAAGCCTGGGTATTTATTTAGCACACACTCCCCTAAATAGTGTACTTGCAAGCCTGGGTATTTATTTAGCACACACTCCCTAATTGTTGTACTTGCAAGCCTGGGTATTATTTAGCACACACTCCCTAAATAGTGTACTTGCAAGCCTGGGTATTTATTTAGCACACACACCCTAATAGTTGTACTTGCAAGCCTGGGTATTTATTTAGGCACACACTCCCTAAATAGTGTACTTGCAAGCCTGGGTATTTATTTAGCACACACTCCCTAAATAGTGTACTTGCAAGCCTGGGTATTTATTTAGCACACACTCCCTAAATAGTGTACTTGCAAGCCTGGGTATTTATTTAGCACACACTCCCTAAATAGTGTACTTGCAAGCCTGGGTATTTGTTTAGCACACACTCCCTAAATAGTGTACTTGCAAGCCTGGGTATTTATTTAGCACACACTCCCTAAATAGTGTACTTGCAAGCCTGGGTATTTATTTAGCACACACACCCTAAATAGTGTACTTGCAAGCCTGGGTATTTATTTAGCACACACTCTCTAAATAGTGTACTTGCAAGCCTGGGTATTTGTTTAGCACACACTCCCTAAATAGTGTACTTGCATCTCCTGGTAACCTGACTCGTCAATTATTTGATTATTTTTTAACCCACTTTTGGTACATGTGTACCAGCAAGTTGACCCTTTCATCCACTCTATTTGGGTTTTTCATCGATTAATTAGAAGCTTGTATCAAACTGGCCTTCAAAAAAACATCTATCATGACCGGCAACGATAGAGTCGCGATTCTCTATATGCTGACGATATTGTCTGTATGGAAAGAAGAGAAGCCAACCTGCAAACAATCATCATCATTTTTACACCCAATATCTGCTGTGCAGCAGTGCCCCACCCACGTGCAGGCATACAGTAATGGCAGTATCCTACCCACATAGCCATGGCAGTGCCACACCCACACCCACTCCATTAGGGTAGTATCGCCAAACCAAGCATCTACATACTTGTGTTTTTAACATTTGTATGAATGTTTGAAGCCAAAACTTCCAAACAGCCTGTATGCCAAGTATATATAAGCCTATAGATATATATTTTGCGAGAGTTACACCCACAAACCATATATTGGCAGATAGCCTTGAGGCGATTTTCAACTTTACCGCTCAGATGTCTGAAATTCTAAGGCAGACATGCACTATTAGGCTGGAAGTGAAAATTTCACCCCCCAAAATGTGTATATAAAAATGCAAGCTTAGGGGCACCATGTCCCTCTTCAGAGCCATGCCTTGAATAAGGGCATACCGGTGGAGGGGAAATGTATAGGGGGTGAAGACCTTCCAGCTACAACAAATTCAGGGGCATTAGGGCCAGGGTGTAGACAGATATGTGCATTGTAGTGAAGAATGAAAAGCGTGAATTGTGAGAGCTTTGGGGGGCACTAAGACTACCCACCATTCCACCTAGTCTCAATTCTCGGCCACATGCCTTTGTGGGTGTAAGGGTGCGTACATGACCAGGTTGGCAATAGGAGAGCCAAACAAGCAGTGTAGCTACCTCACCTACTCATCTAGGCCAAAATGGGTCAAATGGGTCTGTTACTTTGGCTAGGGTGGTCTGATGGCCTTGATGTTAATTCCTTTGGAATAAGAACGTGAATAGTTGTACGTAAGTTTGAAAATAAACCGTGTTTAAACGATTTCCCAAGCAAAACAATCCCAAGGCCCTGGTGTCAAAACCCACAATAACCACTTAAAATCAATCTATATCACTCTATGAACTATCAAGAAACCATTATCGGTTCAGAAGGGCTGTAAAAGGGCTGTATAAGGTAGAAGTAGAAGAGAGGGGATCAAAAGGGTTGTAAAAGGGCTGATCCGCAGTTTCGGAAGGATTGGACGGACGATAAGGGAGTTCGTGGGGGTAAACGCTTATCGACACATACGACACGTGGCAGATCTACCTGTCTAGTGTCTACTTCAACCCGTGCATGCGCCCCTTCAAAACTCCAGCCGACTCTCCGCAGGCTGGGTGGTGTGTGCGTGTGTGTTTGTGGTGTGGGTGGGTGGGTGGGTGGGATGGGGTGGGGTGTGGGTGGGTGGGGGGTATGGGGGGGTGGGTGGTGGGGGGGGGCTCCCGAAGGAGAAAAGGGCCAGATAAAGCGCACCCACCAAGAGATGTGTCGATTGCACCTTGGGTCCGTACGCGTATGCATTCCCTGAAAACGTTGCAAGCGTACGGACTTTACTCTGCTGGAGCCCGCTCCTGGACTAAGTCTCCCTACCTCACTAGGCACCCCTACCTAATCGCGGGCCAAAATTGCTTTGTTACATGGTTGGTCTCACTGCTGCCCGTGGGGAACAACTTTGTCATTTGACATTTTCGAACGATGCTGGTTGGCTACCAATCAAGCCCAGCCCGTATGGGGCCCTCAACTAAATTCTTGGAAAGGGTGTAAATTGTAATAGCATGGAAGGCAGCACCTTAGGAATAATGAACGAAGCAATGAATCGCAAGCCCGGTTCTGTTGCTACCTCGCGAGCGGGTATAACTGCCCAGATTTGGGCCGAGATTCGGTCCAGTTTGAACGTTGCTGCGAAAATCCAAACGCCAGGCGATACGCGATCCTCCATGGCAGGGTATATTCGGCAATACGATTTTTGCCCTCGTTATAATACCTCCATTACCACTAGGATAGCACGTAGCACGTAGCACTCTATACAGAACTGCCAGCTCGAGGGAGCAAAGGCGCCAGCCTGTCGAAGGGCCAGTCGGGGATATTCAAGTACTCAGCAGGGAGGGGGGTGCCACGAAGTAAAAGAAATATTACAATGGCCACTTATCCTCGCCTCCGAAGGAACGGACGCGAGTCACTCACCATCTTCCGGCAGTGAGGCTCGAACTCCCGCAGGCGTGACCTTTACCAGCGAAGAGAGAGAGAGAGAGGAAAGAAAATATTACAAGGGGCTCATGTCCTAGCAGTGAAACAACACCGCCCCAAAGTCGGACTCGGTAAACCACCCGCCGTCTTCCTGCCCTGCGTTCGTGTTACAGTGATCATTTAATTATACAATGGCATAATATCTCCAGGGATACGCGGGCAGATTCAATATATGATATAATAATTATATAATACCTCCAGGGATATGTAGGCAGTTTAGATATGGTCCAGATAGCATAGTATCACCAGAGCTAGAAAGACAGCCACAAATATGATCCAGATACCATAACATCTCCAGGATGTGCAGGCAGTCTAGATATGATCCAGATCAGGGGGGGTGGGGGTGGGGGGGCAGAGAGACAGATTTTGGACCGCATGTTCAATATGGTGTCAGATTCAGATGGTAGTTGGAATTATGGAAGTTTCGCACAAAACGAGGGGGAAAATAAAGTTGGGAAAAAGTCCCCCCCCCCCCCCCCCCCCCCCCTCAGCCCCCTCCTAAAACCCGATTTCCTCACCCTATCCTACATCCCCTATAATGGGGGTCATTCGAAATACATTTTCGTACCCATTCCAGTTATGCTATAACATCTATCGTAAGATTGCTCAAACGTGATTCATCGCGAATCTAAGATTTGGGCCGCATTGGGTTAATTATTTTTTGACCCCTCTATCTATTGTACAACTTCGTTTTTGGCTAAACTTATTACTTATTTGTATAGTTTGAGGATAAGCTATATCAAAAGCGAAGATGTGGTACGACAGCTTTTTTCTTGTCCCTCTCTCGACCAGGATTGCAAAATATCATCCAAACTAGAAAGGCAGGTACAAATATGATCCGGATACAAAACATCTTGAGGGATATGCAGGCAGTTTGGATATGCTCCAGATGGCATGCTATCATCCGAACTAGAAATGCAGTTACAAATATGATTCAGATACCATGACATCTCCTGGGAAATGCAGGCAATTTAGATATGATCCAGATAGCATGACATCTCCAGGGATATGCAGGCAGGTACGAACATGATCCAGATACCAGAATATATCCTGGAATATGCAGGCAGTTTAGATATGATCCAGATACCATGATATCTCCAGGGATATGCAGGCAGGTACGAACATGATCCATATACCAGAATATCTCCTGGAATATGCAGGCAGTTTAGATATGAACTAGATAGCATAATATCATCCAAACTAGAAAGGCAGTTACAAACATGATCCGGATATATACCATAATATCTCTAGGGATTTGCAGGCAGTTTATATATTATTCTGATTGCATGATATGGCCGTAGGTAGTCAGGCAGTTGCAATAATTTATTTCCATTTATTTCCGATTTACATTTTTCAGCTTTGTACACTGTCCCCAAATCAGGGTTCTCCAGGACACTGCATCCACCATTGCAGAAGCAATGTCGTAGGGTCTGTTGCGTCCGAGGATGCAAAGTGGGGAGGGTCTGTTGACCAGGAGGTAGGGTCCATTGCGTCGCAGGACGCAGGCTATACAATTGGTTGAATCTCAGGCAGCAGAGCTGGGGGTCCTCCTGAAGTACCCTGACGCCATCCCCAAACCAGTTGTTGTTGAGTTTCTGTGCATGGCTCCCAACACTGCCATGCCCTATCTCTTCCGAACTATTTCCTGTTGTGACGGTGCCGTCGTCTCAGTTTCTCTTGCTCCATAAGTTCGCCACCGTAGATCTCCACCATGGTTCTGCAGGTGGTGAACAGGTTTAGGGTTTTAGGTCTCCACCATGATTTTGGAGGTGGTGTACAGGTTTAGGGTTCAGATATCCACCATGGTTCTGCAGGTGGTGTAGAGGGTTAGGGTTTCAAGTTTAGGTCTCCACCATCATTCTGGAGGTGGTGTACAGGTTTGGGGTTCAGATCTCCACCATGATTCAGCAGGTGCTGTAGAGGTTTAGGGTTTTTACATCCACTGATGGGAGAAGGTCAAGTGTGCAGAGGCAACCAAGGCACTTTCAGCAGTGCTGGAAAGCTGACGATACGGTATCTTGTGCTTGCAGGTGTACGAGGTTGCTGTTGCTTGCAGTTTGACTGCAGTTGCTTGCGGTTGGGCTGAATAGCCATCCAGGGGACAGTAATTTGTTTTCAAATCTTTTTTTTCTAGCTTGCCAGGGGAGCCTGCAACAAGCTGCTGTGTGTAACCGGGAAAAACAGCTCATGTATGTTTGAAAAATAAACAAATAAAAGCAGTGCATCTCTTTCCCCTCGAGGCCTGAGGCTGTGGCCGCTGCTCTAGGGGTGATGATGTGGGCCAGGGTACTACATGACGGGCGCAGTAGCAAGGTTTTGGTAATGAAAGGTGAGGTAGCTGTTGTCAAAGACAAGGGACCATGATTTGGCTATGCTTCTGCCCAACCATACAAAAAGGCCAGGCGGTCAAGGAAACAACAACGTAATCATACCTCTCAAGGTCTGAGGCTGTGGCGGGT
The DNA here is from genome assembly GCA_013435795.1 of Chlamydomonas sp. ICE-L. Lineage (NCBI taxonomy): Eukaryota > Viridiplantae > Chlorophyta > Chlorophyceae > Chlamydomonadales > Chlamydomonadaceae > Chlamydomonas > Chlamydomonas sp. ICE-L. Next base: position 834,806 of record JACBWV010000678.1, on the reverse strand, counting down.
GCTGCGGTGGTGGCAATGCGGAGACCGCTCTGTGATCGGCTGATATCAAATGTCAGAGGCCATAGGTTGGCGACGCTCCTGGCCATTGCATGGAACATAGTCATGAAGGCCATCATGCGCTGCAAGGCCATGTAGCGATTCTCCGTCAGCTGCTCAACGACTGCCTGGCTGACCAAAGCCTGCGATTTAAAACGAGTGCAGTGTGTAACTATTGCTCTTTTAACTGCCGAAGTAAGACGGCGGGCAGCCCGAAAGCTGGAGCCGTGTAACCAAGTTCAAGTGTGCAACTAAAGTGAGTGTAGTGTATAACTAGTTTGTTGTATGAAAACAGCGAGCGTGGTGGATAGCCAAATAAAAATAGTCAGATCCTGGTCAGATGGATGATTGTTGAATCCATTGACTTGGCAGGTTTCAAGGCCAGTGGATTGGCTTTGCACAATTGGCTTGGCAAGAGTCAAAGCAGTTTAGGAGAGAGGTGAGAAGCTGTCCAATTGTTTCATTGGACAAATTTATAACAATTTCCTTTGCTAATTATTTAAGTAGTGAAAGCTTTGTATGTCGAATCTTGGTCCAGATTGGAAGTACTCTATCAGAAGCTAAAGCTAAATTTACTGCAAGAAAAAATGTTAAAAACCTTCTACCCCCTGTCTGTCTCCCTCTGGTCTACAATGCATTATACATACTATCATCATCACCACTACCACAATCATCACCAGCGCCACCATCATAGCCATCATCACCACCGCCACCACCAGCACCAGCGCCATAGCAATGAAATACAAGTCCTCACGTCATCCATGTAACTCCGTGTAGCCAAGTTGAAGTGTGCACCTAAGGGTTTCTGGTTTAGGGTTTAGTTTAGTTTTTTCCCCTTCTAAACCCTAAACCAAAGTGAGTGTAGTGGAAAACTAGTAGTGTGTTGTATGAATACAGCGAGTGTGGTGTATGACGCAAAAAATAGTAATTCCTCACCTCCTCCATGTTACTCCTCAATACCTGCATGCCCTCCTCCACAGCCTGCTGTGGCGCAACGCCTTTCTTATCTGTCTCCCTCTGCTCTATAATGCATTATGCATACTCTCATCATCACCACGCACTACCATCCACCATCATCACCTGGGCCATAGCAACAAATGACACTAATTCTGTACCTCCTCCATGTTACTCCTCAAAGCCTGCATGGCCTCCTCCACAGCCTGCTGAGATACAACGCCTTTCATGCTCAGTGCAACCTGAGACAAAGTCTCGCTCCTGTGTATCATGTCCTCTGCGCCCATCCCATCACCATCGCTTAGCAGGTGCTGGCCCACTATGTATGAGGCAGAAATTGACCTCCTGGGCGCGTGGTGGGTTGTCGACTTCATCGTGGTTGCTGAGTCCTGCAGCTTTGAGCTAAGGTCCTCCTGACGATAGTTCAGGAGGTCAGATATGGAAATCTCCTCGATGGGCTTCGCACTGTCCGCATTGGAGCACTGTCCACCACCAAGCTCACTGCATGATAAGATGATGAGATCAGGGTACTACTTCTTGCCAAATTGGTCAGCGCTTAAAGCGCACAAACGTCAAATTGGCCAGCGCTTTTCAGTGCAAAAAACGCAAAACTGTGCGCTGTGCCCACAGGGGGCTGAAAAACTGTGCGAAACGCGCCGAGGGTCTAAAAAAGGCAGCGCGGCTCCGCGCTGCCGCACGCGCTTAGTAGTACCCTGGATGAGATAATTGGTGATATTATTGTGATTCTGGGGACTTGTATACATACACAAATAAAGGGACTTGCCCAGCTGTATATATTAATTAACTGCTTTCCCATGCAATTAATTAGAGAGCAATGTAATTCTACCCGACCTTATCTTATCGGGGGGCTACAACCTGTATTGGGAGCGAGGTCAATAATCAGTGCACTCCATTTGTAGTTACAGAAACGATATCCCCAAGTCCCAATATAACTAGGGAACGGATAATCATATGAGGTTGACCAAAGACGAGTATGATATCATACAAAAATCATATGATTTAATATCATATGATATGATGCCCCAGGCCAAAGTTACCTAGTCAGACTGCCGGCATCATATGATAGCATATGATGACATGATATCATATGATGCCGATCCCTAAACATAACTGGTTAGGTCGAAGCCATCGGCCTGCCACTGTGTGGTACATACCGACAGCTAGGGGGCACACACACATGAATGTGCACGCCATACCATATGTATGAAAACTGTCATAGCACAATATCCCCCCCAATCCCTGTCAACCCTCATTGAAGCATTGTCCACCATCCAGCTCACTGAGATTTCAATTGAGAGTGTGAACCAAGGACAGAGTGTGAGGTGCTGTTGGAAGAAGATAGCATTTATGGATTGGGTACTAGACTACCATTAGGATCACCCGCCACACACATACATTGTAGCAGGATAGCCTGCTTCTAGTCTTGAAATCTCAAGTATGCCGTTTCGATATGTCCCACCGGTCTAGTTGCGTCACACACAGAAACCTGCACTGCACCGATTCCATGGTGGTCCATCCAACTACCAACCCTTCACCTTCTTCATGCCAAGCAATTCCTCCCAAGACATCATACCAGCCATGCCCCCCCCCCCCCCCCCCCCCCCCCCCCCCAACCCACGTGTTGGGGGACCAGGTAAACAATGTCAGGAAGACGGTAAAAAAATAATGTAATTTTGCTTCCTGCCCACCCTCCTGTACCCCCCCCTCCCCCCCCCCCCCCCCTTGGGGCTCACCTGGGATTGGCTTCGATGAGAGGAGCTTCGGCTCTCACCATCCCCAGTGGCAGCAGACTAGCCGGCATCGCACTTGGGGTGATCAGAGTGCGATGCGAGCCAGTGGCTGCTGAAGAGGGGCCGGGCCTGGATTCTTTCAGACTGGTAGATGATCTGTTTGTCGGATTCATCGGATCATCGATCATCAGCTCAGCTGGTGCATCACTTCCAGCACAGTCTGGGGAGGCTGCACGGTCGACTGAGACCCCTACCGTGGGCTGGCCGCTGCTCATACTGGATGCCTTTGAATATCGTGGGGTGGGGTTGGACATGTTAACTCAAATGGTTCAAGCTTCAGGGTCCAAGTATGAGCATTGCAGGTGTTCTGTGTCATGTGCGTTTGTTTCTGACAGTCCAGTGATATCCTCGTTCAACGAATGGCTCCTTGAACGACAAAGGTGCCGGGTTTGAATCCCCATGGGTGCGCCTTAGTGTTCACAGTCGCTGTCAAACGCCATGGTAGCTTTGTCCAGGTAAAGTAGCAGCCCGTTCCCTACCGCCCTAAAACGGGGCTCCCTCAATACCACGCCCAACCAGGCGTTATCATTCATTTCCAGGGATAGCCAACAAGGCTAACAGGAACTGCCCAACCTGATCAAGCTAACTCATCCACTGCTACCTCAATGGGTGATCTCACATCCCTCATCCTTGGCTACCTCACCCTCAGCTAGTTCATCCCCAGCTACCACACGCTCAGCTACCCCATCCTCAGCTACCTCATCCCCAGCTACCACACGCTCAACTGGACCTGCCCAACCTGCACAAACAGCAAGGTCATAAGGAAGGGCTAATTAAAGATACATAAGGAAGGGCTAATTAAAGAAAGACTGGCAAACCTTTGGTACAACCTTAATTGGTAGCCGTTTCAGAGGTGTTTTCACTACACGTGCAATTCAATCCCTTCGCCTAATTTTTTTTAATGATGAAATTTGCTCTCAAACAAATACAAGTTTTCGGCACACATACACACTCTCACAGTAACACCCACATAACACCCACACCCCCACGTTCCTCACACACAACACACATACCACCCACCGTTCCTCCAACACTCAAGCGAGTGACGTGCCTTGACACTCTTTCCAACCCCCCACTTTCGGCCTGGCTGGGGCTGTTGACCATAGCCCGTCTTTCAGCCCACAGTTGGTTAGGGTTCATGGACTTGGTGTTGAACGCGGGAGGGGCATACCTGCGCACATCAATGTGGTGGTGGTGGTGGTAGTGGTTGTTGTGGTGGCAGCAGTGGGTGTGGCAGTGGTGGTGGTGGTGGTGGTGGTGGGTGTAAGCTGTGAGGTGCCCTAAACTTTGCCCACGCGTTTCAGGTGTGGTATACAGTGGGGCACACATGAGCATGCGTGTGCATGTGTATGTGATCGTGTGGTATACAGTGGGGCACACATGAGCATGCGTGTGCATGTGTGTGTGTGATCGTGTGGTATACAGTGGGGCACACATGAGCATGCGTGTGCATGTGTGTGTGTGCTTGTGCATGTGTGTGTGTGATCGTGTGGTGTGTGTGTGTGCATGTCAACCGTGGGGTGGTGGTGGTGGGTGCAAGCTGTGGCGCCCTGAGCATAGATGTGAAAGTGCGAAAGATTGACAAAGTGAGAAACCCAGATTAAATGTAAATTTTAGTACCAAAGGGACATACCAAGGTTAGCTTTAGGTTTCAGGGTTGGAGGAAAAAAGTGGCAGAAGTACGTACCCAGATTCGCTGATGGTGTAAGAGTTCTTTCAAGAGCTTTGGTTTGAAGTGTCCAAGGCAAAAAGTGGCAAAAATATGTACCCAGATTCGCTGCTGGTGTAAGAGTTCTTTCGAGAGCTTTGGTTTGAAGTGTCCAAGGCAAAAAGTGTCAAAAATCCTTACCCAGATTCGCTGCTGCTCAAAGAGTTCTTCCGAGAGCTTTGGTTTGAAGGCATGTCTGTGGCGAGGTCACGGTTGATGTCTTGCCCATCACCCTCATTCTTACCCAGGTCTTTCACCCATGAGCTGGCCCTGGAAGGGCGCTTCTTCATTGAGGTGCCAGCCCTGCAGGTGCATGGCAGCAGTGGTGGTGGGGTGATAGGGAGTGTGGGGTGATAGGGAATGTGAGGTGATAGGGAATGTGGGATGATCAGGAATGTGGGGCGAGAGATAGGGAATATCTGGTGATAGGGAATGTGTGGTGATAGGTAATGTGTGGTGATAGGTAATGTGTGGTGATAGGTAATGTGTGGTGATAGGGAATGTGGGGTAATATGGAATGTGGTGAAATAGGGAATGTGGGGTAATGGGGAATGAGGTACGTGCATTTTCATTATAATTGCAGCAGAGAAACCAAACACTCAAAACACTCAACTTAGCAGCGAAAAAACCTTAGGATTGCGTCTAATTCAGCAACGTGGGATAAATTAGGATCCAATATGATAAAGTGGGATATGGTATGATTTGTGGTATTTTAAGTATTGAGTATCCAAATATTTGGAAAAATATCAGCTGATTCTCACCTGGGTTTAGAAGATTTGAATCTGGAGTTACTACCCACAGCATTAGCTGGGGCCTCATTCAAGATCTCTTCATCATGCCCCAACTCCAAGACTTCAATCAGGGATCGGGGCCTGCAGGTGGCGGGTGGGTGGTATGGAAGACATTAATTTAATAGTGTGTTACACAGTAGAGCAATTAGGGAGCGCAGTCCCAGGCCAAGCCCCCCCCCTCCCCCCCACAGGCTAGGCCCACCACCAAGAGATATTAGGGAGCACAGTCCTTGTCAGGTAGTCCCTGTTGGGCAGTACTGTCTTCCAGGGCACTGCCAAGCGCACACCTTTTTGAGCCCCACTGCGTGTTTCGCACAGTTTTTTGCAACCCTCTGTGGGCGCAGCAAGCAATTTTTGCGCTTTTTGCACTACTAAGCGCAGTTTTTTGTTTTTCAAGTGCGCTGAAGCGCTGGCCAATTTGGTAAATGAAAGTATCTAGGGGAGGCTAAAAGGGAAGTAGGTGGCAGGCAGCCTTGTAGTTACGAAATGTGCTGGGCTTCGGTGTATTCATAACTAGCGTTTGCTTGAATGTCTCTCTACATTTCATTACTGTTTTGCTAGGCTGCACGCTTGCTTCTTAGCTTTTTTGCCTTTACCATTCCTGCCCTGTCTGTCTCTTTGTCATATGTCTGCCAGTCTGCTTGCATGTGTGCATCTATCTGCTTGTTTGCGAGCATGCTGTGTACGATTACGATTCAGCCGACCCGAGTCCCACCTGAAATCAGGCAGCACCACGTTGATGTCCACTGCTGTCTTGGGGTGGAAAGGATTACTGCCAACAGACACCACCTCAGCAGCACCACCCATGTGCCGGATGACCTTGGCTTGTAGGATGGATAGTATGGTGGCTGCCTCTGTCTTGGTCTGACTGTACATGCGGCCATCTGGTCGACCCACAGCTATCAGCAGCCCTCTCACCACACGGTGGGTGAAGCGGTGGACAAAGTGGTCCTGTAGGTTGGAAAGGTTTAGACAACATCGATACCAGTATAATTATAATTTTAACTAAAATCATGCTTATTGGCAGCAGTACCCACACCCAGGCTCTGATAGGCTATAAATAGGGGTCGGCTATGTTATATCATATTAGCGAATAAATAATATTATATAATATAAGTCGGACGAGCCATCTCACCAGAATTTCGAATTTATTTGAAAAATTAATATTAGTGTTACACCATGATAATATTAGTTGCCGTTACCTAGCTATAACTGATGCATGCAATTTAATATCAATCCGGTTTTGATGCTGCTACTCCATGACCCACCCCCCCAGCTTACCTGTGGACTTCCTCCTTGCACATCCAAACTGGCCATTCCATAGCTGAGAGCCCACAGCTTGCTCACGTAGGTCTCGGTGATCTGCACGGCAGTGGTGAAAGGATCATGATTCAGATAAATCATATACACACGACAGGCATATTCTTCTGGCGCTCATCATACTTGTTTTTCTGGCACTCCCCTTCCAACCAGATAGCATAATATCATGAAAGCTAGGCAGGCAGTTTCAAACATGATCCAGATACCATAACATAATATCATGATAGCTAGGCAGGCAGTTTCAAACATGATCCAGATACCATAACATAATATCATGACAGCTAGGCAGGCAGTTTCAAACATGATCCAGATACCATAACATAATATCATGACAGCTTGGCAGGAAGTTTCAAATGTGATGCAGGTACCATAACATAATATCATGACAGCTAGGCAGGCAGTTTCAAATGTGATGCAGATACCATAACACAAGCATCTACCTGGATGATTAAGTACCAACAGAACACGGGTGAAAAACGTCCCACGCATTTGAAACACCAAGCGCACATCACAGTACCCCAAGAATATCCCACACGCTCTCCCCCTTCTCCCCCCTCCAACCTCATCTACCTCCTCATCCACACCCTCCTCCCCCCCTCCTCCCTACAACCTCATCCCCCCCACACACAATCGCAGCAATTCCACACACCTCGTGCACGGAAAGAAACCGCCTGGTGGGGTGTGGTATTAAGGGAGCCCCATCTTATGGCGGTAGGGAACGGGCTGCTACTATACCTGGACAAAGCTACCATGGCGATTGACAGCGACGACTGTGAACACTAAACCGCACCCATAGGGATTCAAATCTAGCAGCTTCTTCGTTCAAGGAGCCCAACCATTGAGCCAGTCGTTGAGAGGGGATATCCCTGGATTGTGAGAAACAAACGAACATGACACATCACATCTGCAATGCACAACCTTGGACCCTAAACCCTGGCACTCACCTGATGCACGAAAGGAACATCACATATAACGACCCCCCTCACACACGCTCTACAATTCCACTCACCTGGCACTGACCAGATTTCCCCACCCATCCACCCACCCCCTTACCACCCACACAATCTACCCACCCCACCCCCTTCCCCTCACCTGGTGCACGAAAGGAACATCGCATATAACGACCGTCCTTTTTCCCCAGCGATGCATCAGGTGTCGGCCTTGGAGCAGTCTCAGCAGACTTGCATACACCCATGGCAGGAACATGTACAGCTGTTGGTGAGGGGGGAAGTGGGGCGGTTGCAGGTTGGGTTCGTGTAGGAAACAAGCAGGATAGGGACAGGCAGGTCAGTAGTAATTCAGTTGTGGTAGTTATTTTGGGTTCTGTTGTACTTCTGCTTGTGCTGTATTTGCCATGGCCATATGTGCTACTAGTCTGTCTGCCTGTATGTATGTGTATGTTACAGTCCAGGGGTAGGCCAAATAGGTTGAAGGGATTTCCCCAAGCAAAATTGGCGGCACAACAAACACAAGCAAGAGGCAACACGAACTACCAGGCAAAAGCGGCGACACAACTTACCGGGCAGTCAAGAAGGAGTGCGGTCTTGGTAAGTCCGTCATGGGCCATGTCAGAGCATTGGGCTGCTTTGCAGATACCGTACATAATGGAGTAGAGAATAGGCCATCCCGCAAAGACAGTGGCCTGTGAAATATGGTGTTGTTGCTGCTGGTGATGGTGCTTTTGGTGATGGTGGTGTTGATGATGGTGTCAGGGTGCTGGTGTTGGTGGTGATGGTGATTTTGGTGACAGTGGTGTTGATGTTGGTGGTGGTGGTTATGGTGCTTCTGGTGACGGTGGTGTTGGTGATGGTCTTGGCGGTGATGGTGGTGTTGATGATGGTGTTGGTGGTGATGGTGCTTTTGGTGATGGTGGTGTTGATGATGGTGTTGGTGGTGGAAATGGTGGTGATAATGATGGATGTTGAGGTTTGTTGTTGATTGTGTCGGTGGTGGACATGATTCAAGTTTGAGTTTAATTGGCACAGCCTACCGTGATGTGCATCAGGCAGGGAGTCAAAGCAACCAGTTTAAACCAGATTGGTCTCTACTTCTCATATTGGTCAACTACTTCTCAGATTGGTCAACCACTTCTCATATTGGTCAACTACTTCTCAGGCCAAACAGTAGTCGTTTTAGACTGCACTTATTTGGCAAGTACCCACCGTGATGTGCATCAGGCTGAATGCCCACGCAATGGTGGTGATAATGATGGGTGATGAGTGTTGTTGTTGATCGTGTTGGTGGTCGTCATGATTCAAGTTCAATTTCCATTGGCACCACCTACCGTGATATGCATCAGGCTGAGTGCCCACGCAATGGGGGTTTCTGTCACATGCTTTGCCCATTTCCTCCCGGTGTCTCGTAAATCCCTGTAGTGACTGCTTGGGAAGCTCTCACCATCCAGGCCAACACCAACCAGGGAGGGGGCACCTGTGTCAATGAACCTGAAAGCAGTGTGAATGAAACAAGAGTGTGGATGAAACAAGTCAACACAAATGATAGCAGTGTCAAAAACAAGAGTGTCAATGAAAAAAGTCAATGAACCTGAAAAGTGAGAACAGTGACAATTGGATGTGTCTATTGAACTGAGCTTAGAAGCTGTATTGTACTTTTTATCTGTTACAAACTATAGAAAGCATCCAGAAGTGTCGAATCCAAATCAACTTATCAGTCACTCACTACCTTCAGGTTATACTTCAGAGTATGCACGAATGAGTCACACTTACGAGTCACGCACTTCCTCCAAATCACACTTCAGAGTATGCATGGATGAGTCACACTTACGAATCACGTACGATCCTGAGGTCCAGCAGCTGATCTGGGGTGATGCCCATACCCAGAGGACCAGTTCCCGTTTGCCATCCAGGTGCAGATCTCTTTGCAGTCTCCTTAGAATTGGCCAGCTCTTTGGTGGTAGGACCAATGTAGGTTGCCTCTCGCTTCTCATTCCTGCATAGGCATCAGACAAGCTTTGGTTAGTGTGCAGGTAGGCACATAAGTTGAACTACATATGTCCATCAAAACCCACCCACACTACAACACCGGAAAGAACACCAGAAGCAACAGCAATGATGACAGCAGCCATAACTTAGGACCGATTAGGCAACCAACCAAAAATGGCTCAATGCAGGAAAAGTTATGACAAGAAAGCTGGAATAGCTCCATCACTGATATGCCCATCACGGGAATAGATAGGAAGACGGGGGGGTGAAGAACTAAAACTAACATAAGGGATGCCAAAAGAAAAAAACAGAAGGCCTAAGCAACACGTGTAAAAGATAGTTGTAAACGGTCTTTACCCTCTGTTGTACAGCCTCCCCTCTGTTGTATTACAGCGAAACCATTCCTGATGCATTTGCATTGAAGGGAATTGGATGGCTCAATTGAGTACGGATGCATGAATCATCCATGACCCCTGATCCATTATGTCCAAAGAAAGAAAGAAAGCAGAAGTCTAAAGCAACATGTGTATAAGATAGTTATCTACAGTCTCTACCCTCCCCTGTCTTGTACCATAGCAGAACCTGCCGCATTTGCAGTCAAGGGAACTGGATGGCTTGATTGAGTACGGATGCACAAATCAACCACGACCCAACCCCAAGGACTAACTGAAAGAATTGACGACCCATCCAGTACTACACCCATCCATGCCCTATGGTTCCACCCTTACATTGTCTTATTCGGCCGGAAGTACTTCTCTGCCATAGAGGTGGCGCTGTATGTTATCAGCTCGGTGAGGCACTGGTGCATGGCAATGGCAACCACGGTGGGGGGCTCAGCTGAGCGCCAGCCTAGTGCATGGGGATAAAGAGTACATGTCAGATAAGGCATCTCAATGGCAGCTCATCCACACCTGGTTCCATGAGCATAAAAAACAAGCTCAGCCCACATTTTTCTCACACGCAAACAACAAGTTTAGCCCCCCTCTCCCTTTACCCACAATAATTACACAATATCACCCCAGCACCCACACCCCTCCCCCAGTCCAGCCATTTGTACACAATATTACCCCCCCCCGCCCCCCCTTCCCCAGTACAGCCATATATATGTACACAATACCCCCCCCCCCCCCCCCCCCCCGGCTCACCAGCATGAGTATCAAAGATGCGAGCAGTGAAAGAAGATTCAGCTGTAAAGCGCTGCCCAATGACCAATGCCATTTTAGTGTCGACCTTAAACGCAGGGGCAGGGGGCATGTTAAGTGGGCAGGGGGCAGGGGCAGGGGGTATTTTGGTTTCAACCTTCAGAGCAGGGGCAGGGGGCGTGTTACAGGGGAAGAGGTTGGGGGCATTTGAAGGGGGCAGGAGGCAGCAGAAGGGGGCATTCTGATGTCGACCTAAGAAACAGGTGCAAGGGGCACATTACGGACGAGTGCATGGAAGATTTGGCTGCCTAGAGGACAGGGTCGGTGGGAACAACCCACTGAAACTGCTATGTTGTATCAAGCGATGTTCAAAGCTCACTCATAGGGAACTGATGATTGATTGCAACAAACTGCAAATCTGCCCAGTCACCACATCCACTCCGGCACACCTGCCCAGGCATCTTACATACCCTGGATCACATGCCCAGTCATCACGTACACCCTGGCGCACATGTGCAGTTATCAGATATGCCCTGGATCACATGCCCAGTCATCACATACAGCCTGGCGCACATGCCCAGTCACCACACACACCCTGGCTTACCTGACCAGTCATCACGTACACTCTGCCAGGCATGAGTGCGTTGAGGATACGAGTTGCGTGTATGGTTGGGAATGTCTGTCCACTCTGCGACACCGACAAGCAGATCGTGTTAGGGCTGATGCGGCTGGTGAGGCGACAGAAGGCCGACCCAGGGACCGGGATCTTTCCGCGGCTGTTTCCAAGCACACTGCAGATTGAAAGAGGGTGAGCAGATGGGGTAGCCTATAATATGTACATGGGTGGATGGATGAATAGATGAACAGAATGGGGGTGAGGATGGGTGGATGGATGAACAGATGAATGGAATGGGGGTGAGGATGGGTGGATGGATGAAATAAATGAAAATAATGATAAATGGAAATAAATGAAATAAGTGGATGTATTAAAAAGTAGATGGAGTAGCCTTAACAGGTAAATGGGTGGATGGGCGGATGGATGAATGTATACATGAATGATATCCAATACTAAGCAACTACAAGAGAAATGCACACCTGATAATCTTGTTGGCAGACAGAACCTGGACTTTGAGGAACGGGAAGACCAGTCTCAGGTCATTGGCCGCTTGCTCAGCCAGCCACAGGCCCATCTCCACTCCGACGATAAGCAAATGCACCTCCAGGGGGTCCGGGCGATATGTAGGAGCAATCGTGGACTGTGAAAGATGAAAGCAGATGAAATGTGTTAATGTATCTCCTAATATCAGCGTTAGGAAAGTCTCATCAGCCAATTTGGCTACCACTGAATTTGACTGTAACAAACAGCGACAATGCATGGGTGTGCTACAGAATCGAACAGAATCTCAGCTATAAACTTGGCATTAAAATATTAAAACTCGATGAGATTGAAATAACACTTTGAGGGTCCTCAAAAGACTGAAACCCAAAGGAATTCAGGTATTGCAATTTGGGTGTATGAGGGTTGTAAATAAACGCAGTAAGACACATTACTATTTCCTCCATTTTTTCATTTAGGAAACACACCTGTAGGTGAGGCAAGTCCATTTAGCCTATTTGGCTACCCCTAGACTAAAACACATGCATTTTAGGTGGTGCAGGTCCATTTAGGCTATTTGGGTACCCCTGGACTATATATATGTACACATATACTGACATGTATTGATGTCTACGCATGAGCCATACCTGGTAGATCGCATCTAGGTTGGCAAAGAAGGAGGCCGCTGACTGACGATTTGGTGAAGTGGCCGTGTTCCAAGACTCACGCAGGTCATTCAGCACACGAGGAGTGTCTGGAGGAGGGTGGTGGTATGTTCCGGGGGGGGGGGGGGGGGGGGGGGGGGGGGGGGGGGGGGGGAATAAGAAAGGGGGGTAGGGGGTTTGGTTTCAGTCAGTTTTTGGTTTGGTTTGGCTTGGTTTGTGGATGTTGGTGGAATGTCGTTGGTTGGATGTGGTGGAAGATTAATGATATGTGGTGGTGGGATGTGGTTGGTTGTGCATGGTTGTTGTTGGAGAGTGGCTGGTGGGAATTTGGCAGTGTTCCAGGAGTCCCGCAGGACATTCAGCACACAAGGAGTGTCTGGGGGAGAGTGGTGTGTGTAGGAGGGGGGGAGGGGAGTAGGGGAGGGGGGGGGAGGGGGGTTGGTTTCAGTCAGTTTTTGGTTCGGTTTGGCTTCGTTTGTGGGTGGTGGTGATATGTGTTGGAAGGTGGTCGGTTGTGCATGGTTGTTGGTTGTGAGTGGGTGGTGGGAAGTTGGCATTGGGTTGGTAGTGTGCGTTGTGGATTAGGTGGTGGATCGGGTCATCGGGGTTGGGGGGGTTGGGGGGCAATGGGTAGTGTATGTGCTACTAACTGCTAGTGTTTGCGGTATGGCATAGTGGTATTGGTAGTGGTACTTATAATCTTACAACTGCTGCAACACTGACCTGATAAGTCGGCAGCCACAAGGTCATTCTTGCCTGGCACGGCCAACGCAGCCAAGGCCGCCTTGCCCTGGAACTTGATGTACTTGTTGCCGACCAGGTTGACAATGCGCTCTGAGCACAGATAGGAAACAGGACATGGGTTAGGGTGCATGAGAGGAGTGCCACTGCTGCGTGAGGGACTGAGGGTAAGGGGTTATGAGGGATTGGGGGGTGATGCTGACGTGTGAGGGGAGAGGTTGACTTGTTAAGCAATCATTTTTTAAATTTTCTGTGTGGAAGGGAGAAGCTTTGAATGTCATGGGCCACGCTGGAAAATTGTTTATTATAATCACTCATCCTGTGGTTATAATACACTTTTTAGTTAATTATGGACCAGCTCATTGAGATTTTATAGTAATAATCAGCTTATCCTGATAAGTTAGAATAAACTATTGGTGAAGTTAATCAGGGACCAGCTCAAAGAGAGTGAGTTTATTACATCACTAATCATGTGGTTATAATGATCCATTGGTTCAGGTAATCAGGGACCAGATCATTGAGAGTTTGTTATAATTAGCACATCCTGATAAGTTAGTTAACTTGGTTAGGAAGCACTCTATGAGTTTTTTTATAATATTCAGCCCATCTTTTTTGGGAGGAATACCAAATAGAATCGGAGGATAATTTGTATCCGTGATGAGGCGGTGGAGGGGAGGGAGGAAGAAAAGGGGATGTAGGGCGAAAAGGAAAACGGTATAAGGTAGGATATAGTTTCTGATCATGTCGGACAGTGACTCATTCCATACCTCAATGTCTACCCTTATAGTCTGGTATAGTATAGAACACTGACCTCCTGTCGCACTGTCTTTCCTTTGGGCTAAAATTGGGGCACAAGCTTGCTTGCTACAGTTTTGTCCAGATAGCCAGCCAGAGGATCTGCCTAGAAGTTGAAGGTAAAGCAAGGGTAGCCAAATTTGGGCAGTTCCCTTCAACATATATGTTGAAGGGAACTGCCCAAATTCGTATAAGACATACATTCTAGATTATAACAGGATGGGAGACGCATATTACTTTTTGACAAAAACTAGATGAAAAGTGTGCATATACTTATGCTCGTTTGATTGCCCTTGTCTAATATGCCACTGTGGCATACCAGCAACCCCTATGGGTTTGTTCTCGGGGTTTACGGGCAGAGGTATGGTAAGTAACTAAGTATTGCCTTGCTTTATCCCGTTTCGACAATTGGCTGGAAAAATGGTAGAGCTCGTTGAAATCAGCAGGTGCGGGGTTTGAATCCCTATAGGTGCACTTTAGTGTATGGAAGCATTGTCCAGGTAGGTAAAGTAGCAGCCCTTTCTCTACAGCTGTAAGACAGAGCTCACTTTGTACCACGCCCAACCAGGCGTTATCATTATTTTTTATTACCTTGCTTTACAAAGGCTTCCAGAGCAGGGACCTCGTACGACGCCTTTAGCTGCAAACCAGGCAAGAAGGGCACAACCAAATTAAGCATTTTGTGTATAACTTGCGAGCATTCAAAACAGGGTGTCAAGCAAGGAGATGCGTGCACTGTTTTTTTTTGACTGTTATGGTACATTAAATCAGTGATGACCACATCACTGTTGTGTACAGTTGTGTCATTCTGACACATTTACTTGGAATCACATTATGCCTACCTATATATTGACCACATATCATAGGGACCGGCATATCGGATGATTTTGACCAAAGGAGAGTATAATATCATAGAAATTGCATAACATGATATTGTATATAAATGGTTACTTTACCCTAGTCAGACTGCCGGCATCATAGGCACGATATCGTATGATGTCATATGTTGGCACAATATCGTATGATTAGGGTAGGGCCAACGTATGAACGTATACTTCTACGTTTATAAGCTCATACGTATATATACACCGTATATTATTTCTCGAAACGTCTAAACTTATAAAGTCGTAAAAGTGAAGGTGAAACTTCGGTAAAATCGAGTAAACGTATAAA
The DNA here is from genome assembly GCA_013435795.1 of Chlamydomonas sp. ICE-L. Lineage (NCBI taxonomy): Eukaryota > Viridiplantae > Chlorophyta > Chlorophyceae > Chlamydomonadales > Chlamydomonadaceae > Chlamydomonas > Chlamydomonas sp. ICE-L. The sequence continues at coordinate 819,632 of JACBWV010000678.1, read as the reverse complement.
ACCGTAAGAGTTGTACTTCGAAAAGTTCCCGGCACTTCACTTTCTTGGTTTTCATTCAATTCATCATTTAGATAGCTCATTGGAAAGCTGTCGACCTCCTCTATCACAGTATGCAATCAAATAAAGCTTATGCACTTTTCATTTTGTTTAAATGTGGCCTACAGTCTGATTTATATAGCCAGGATGGCACGCATATCAGAGCGTCACCTAGCCTTCCTTTCCACAAGCTGTGCTCATACGTGGGCTTGAAGGATTGATGGTGAAAGCCTAGTGTAATGTGAAGATGGACATTATTGCAATATACTTGTACTTCTGTTATTATAAGCTATAGCTGACTCAGAGCTGCCTAGAAGCTGCTGCATACTTGGTTTGAATCCTGTAGCTGACTCACAGAGCTGCCTAGAAGCTGCAGCATACTTGGTTTGAAACCTGTAGCTGAGGGGAGCTACGTATAAATAATTATGAGACATGGACAATATTAAAATATTATCGGCATTGAATGGATCTCTTAGATTGGCACCGCGCTTTTTGTTCGACACGCTGTCTGGTCGTGATTTCTTTTTCTGAGATTTGGACAACCTAAAATTGCCAGAATATTATTTTGACAGTTGATATGTGGAGCCAATGAAACTAGCGACGCGGCAATACATTTAAACCCATGTAAAAATATTTTCCCCAGAAGTGCAATAATTACTCATACGTAGAAACACGTTTATATGCAGGCGTTTAAACGTTCATATGCGTATACAGCATATAAAATGAAAATATACATTTGCTTCCCAACCCTATGTATGATATCATATTGTCGTTCCCTACATATTTACAACAAAGTAACCACAAAATAACTAGATATTAACCAATCATTAACCACAATTTAATTACTTATCACCGCTTGGATCGAGATAAGAGTGGGACATTCACATACCTGGTACATTCGCACAGTCACGAAGGAGGGATTGGATGCCGCAGTGTTCTGGAACCATTGCAGCTGCTCCAGTGACACAGGCACCCCACCCGCATCAATCATAGGCCACCCCTCCACAGACTTCTTATGTCCTGGCTCAGCTTCATCAGCGCCATTCTGGACGTTGTGCAGCTGCAGGAGCATCACCTCCCCACCACCTTCATCCATATCCACCCTGGCGGTGTGTGATAGATGGACGTGTCAGTGTTGGGTGTTATAATGTAGTTGTACAGGTGGTCATAATTTAGTCATAATGTTCGGTCGTGATCATTTAATCATAATGTTTTGTAGTCATCATTTAGTCATAATGCTCGGTAGTGATGCTTTAGTCTTTTGTATGGCATTCAACATTTAGTCATTACGTACAGTATTCATCATTGCATGTTATTTGTTTGGTAAAAATCTGAGTACTTATCATTTCGTCGAAATGTGTGGTAGGCAGAATGATGATGTAAGTGATAAAGTTTATGGATAGTGGAACAGGAGAAGCTAGGGTGATAAGATACCACCCTGTCAGTGTGTGCGTATTTAAGCAATGCAGTGCAGGGATGGTACAAGGCCAGCTGACCTCGGATTCCGACCAGCTGACCTAAGCTTCTCGCTAGCCGACCTCAGCTTATCGCGTTGCCATATCCCCAGAGTAGGGATACCAATACTTAACACAGCTTTGTACCTCCCTTTAGCTTATTAGTCAACCCCTGGAATGCACCATGCATCGTTCCATCCGTCCATCCCTCCCTCCCTTTACCCCTTCCTCCCTCCCTGTCCCTCACCCCTACCTACCACTCCCTATCCCCCTTCTTCCCATCCCTCCTTCCCTCCCTCCCCATCTCTCTGTCTCCCCCACCCCTCCCTCCCTCCATACCTCATGGTGCACAAACCAGAACGCCATCCATTGTTGACGAGAGGATCAGGTTGGTCAAACTCTGACCAGTAGGTCTGGTTGATAGCGGCAAAGTTTACCAGAACATCCAACGGGTCCGAATCCTTCTTTAGGATTGGAATCATCACGTTCTGTGCAGGTGTGCAGGTAGTGGGGGTGGTGTGTGAGGGGGCAGGAGTGTGGAGTGGATTGCAGATGGAATGAAGTTAAGGAAAGTTTAGGAAGACGGACTTCCCCAAATCACAACAAACAAAGAAATGTGTGGGAAGTGGGTCCCACGGACATAGATACATGGCAGTGATTTTTTTTCAAATCTGAAAGTGGGGTTTTTCTAGCTTTATGTTTCTAAGCCTCCTCCAAGGACAGCGTTTTAGTGGTTTTTGTAGCTTTGGGGGGCCATTTGGGGCACAAAATAAAAACAATTTTTTAAAAACTTTTTTGTTGAGATAATTCTCCAAAACTGTGTCAAAACTAGCGATCGCTATATACAGCGGAAAAACATATACCTGATACATGGATCTCTTGAACTGCTGGAAAAAAAAATGAGAATGCCTGGCAGTGCTACTGTCCTGACTGTACCACGCATAAACTAACATATCAGCCCAGAACAAACAAACATAACACATACATACAAACACACAAAAACACAAATACCAAAACATACACGTGCACACATATACGGACTCGCATGCAGACATACACACACATACACGCATGCAGACACATATACGGACTTGCATGCAGACATACACACACATACACACACTCATGCGCACACATACATGATTACACATACGGTACACAAACACTTACTTGAGACTCGGAGCTGTACAAGATGGTTTTGTGCTCAAAGTTGAAGCCCAGAGTCATTGGTTGGCCCCATGCAGCCAAAGCCACTCTGCGTCACCGAGAGAGGGATGTAAGTCAGCAAGGTGGGTGTGAGGGTGTGTGAGGGTGTGTGAGGGGGAGAGCAGGTTTGGTGTAGCAGGAGGCAGGTGTAGGGGGAGATGTGCAGGTATAGGTGAGAGGGGGGGAAGGGTGTGTAGGTGTAGGTGAGAGGGGGGGGAGGGAGAGAAATTGAGAGAGGGGGGGGTGTGTAGCAGGAGGTGGTTGTAGGGGGGGATATATAGGTGTATGTGTGAGGGGAGATGGAGGGGGGGGTAGGTTAGGAGGTGAAGGTTTGTGTGTGTGTGTGTGTGGAGAGGGGGGTGAAGGGGGGGGGAAGGAAACAAAATCCTCCCGAAACATTTACAGGATTCCAAACAATTAAGCAACACCATTCTCCATGCATGAATGCACGCACTTGTCAGTGTCCAATGTGCAAGTCACAGCCAGACCAAAGGAGCCCTTGGCACTCTTCATGAAGCGGCATGTCGAGCGGTATATGTCAGCATGAAGGAAGTTCTCCAAGGTCGCTTCCGCAAGGCCCTGCAAGATATGTGAAGCAGGGCGCTAGACCATTAGGCATACTGAAAAGGCAACTGGAGGTGTAATTTTAGGGATCTTAAGTTTGTATACCCTGATAGCAGGCTACCCTACCACTATTTGGGGGCCAACGTTGTAGGAAGCTTATACCAAGCTAGTAGGCTTCCCTGCCACCCTTGGGGTACAAAACGCTTAAAATATTAAGGTTGTAACTCATTTATATGTGGCACTGTGTAAAATGAGTAGTGTCACTCCATACATATGTATTGCAGAGCCCTCCTGTGATAAGGGGTGGGGTGGGGTGGGGGTGGGGGGTGGGTGGGGGGGGTCTGTCTGTACTTTTGGTTTGAACCAAATATTGACATCCTTAGTTATTGTGGTTAGGCAAGCCAATTCCGCCTATGTAGCTACCCCTGCACCCGCTGGACTGTCACATACATGCCAGATACACCGATGAATAGTAATGGACGGGTCTGCCTCCTTCACCTTCCTGCCATATTTATAATTAAATTCATCCACACCTGCGATCATACCCAACTACTCGACAGCTGTTCAGATGTCATCGTGTATGCAATTGTACTCTACTTCACCACCCCACCACATTCAAACACGGGCTTGCTCACCGTGCAGTCTGTCACCATCCTCATCCACGACATGTTGCCCTTGCCCTGCTGGCCCTTCTTAGCAAGATGCTCCTTCATCAAAACTGCCAGCTTTGGGATGAGCGTGAGGCGGAGGGATTGACCAGCTGCCAGCATCCTCTGCATCAACGCACCCTCTGTCCCATGGCTCACTAGGAGGGGCAAGGGACAACCATAAGGAGTCAAATTTGGTGGAGTCAGGCGAGAGGCAACATGACTTTATAAATTGGGGAAGAGAGGACCTTTGGGGGTCTGGAACATAATTGAACTATTCACACGGCCACTCAAACCTTTCACCCACATGCAAATGGCAATGAAAAGTTACAAAATCCCATCCTTATATAGTTATATATGTGAACACAGATAGCTGCTGATCAGGAGCATCCTATCATCTTGGATTCATGAATATTTCGTCATACTTCTGCCATACGCAATACGAGCTTCTTACAATCATACCATCATCGAATTCGACGTTTGTAAAGTCCAGGTGTAGACCAAATAGGCTAAAGGGACTTGAGAAACCATGACAGGAGGGGCTATAGTGAAAATACTGATGAATTAAACCCCAAACAATCTTACTGTCATATCCACTATATCATCATTCAGACATATAATCATCATTCATTCGCGATTCAATGTGGGTGCCCCCCCTCGTCCTCACCGTATTTTGTTACGCCATTGTTGAGTTTCTCGGCTTCAACTTGGTTTTCACTGTGTTCAGACTTGAGGTCCCGGACGTCCGACAACCACGCCAGCATCTCTTTCTCCATCAGAGCGGCCAGTTCCTGCAAGGTCAGTGTCAAGTGTCAAGTTTCAATTGCCAAGGTCAAGTGTCAAGTGTCAAGTGCCAATGTCAAGTGTCAAGGTCAAGTGTCAAGTGCCAATTGTAAAGGTCAAGTGTCAATTACCAAGTGTCTAGGTCAAGTGCCACGTTTCAAATGCAAAGTGTCAAGTGTCAAGTGCCAAGTGTCAAGGTCAAGTTCAAGGACCGTCTCCCCCTCCTCCTGAATGCATCCCCCCATACCTAGCTCCCCCTTTATTTTCTACATCTGCTTACCACCATCTCCCCCTCCTCCCAAAGGCCCCTTCCTCCTCCCAAAGGCAACCCCCTCCACCCAAAGGCCCCCCCCTCCCCCTCCTCCCAAAGGCAACCCCCTCCACCCAAGGCCACCCCCTCCCCCTCCTCCCAAAGGCCCCCCCCCTCCCCCTCCTCCCAAAGGCAACCCCCTCCCCCTCCTCCCAAAGGCAACCCCCTCCCCCTCCACCCAAAGGCAACCCCCTCCCCCTCCTCCCAAAGGCAACCCCCTCCCCCTCCACCCAAAGGCCCCCCCCTCCCCCTCCTCCAAAGGCAACCCCCCTCCCCCTCCTCCCAAAGGCAACCCCCTCCACCCAAAGGCCCCCCCCTCCCCCTCCTACCAAAGGCAACCCCCTCCGCCTCCTCCCAAAGACAACCCCCTCCTCCTCCTCCCAAAGTTCCCCCCCTCCCCCTCCTCCCAAAGGCAACCCCCCCCTCCCCAAAGGGCAACCCCTCCCCTCCTCCAAAGGCAACCCCTCCCCCTCCTCCCAAAGGCAACCCCCTCCCCCTCCTCCCAAAGGCCCCCCCCTCCCCCACCTCCCAAAGGCATCCCCCCAGAACTAACTCCCATAGTCCAACTCTTTCTACACTACTAACCATCACTCATTTCGTTACACAACCCTGACATCAATCAGGCTTGCATCGCCATTGTTGCTTTGTAACTCAGCCTAGAGTTCAAACAGAAAACAATGCTGGTATGAACACTACTACACCACACTCCAGAGGTAGGCCAAATAGGCTAAAGGGAAGGAAAGAAAACTGGCTAGTTCCAACCTGGAGATCAACAGCTGTTGGTGCCTTTCGAGCAGCATTCATCCCCGACTCCTCATCTGCATGGGCCGCCCCATTCTCCTGTGTCACCTCTGACCACAGGCAGTCAGATGTGTCATAGAAAGCAAGGCGGAGAGAGGCGTAAAACCTCCCTTGGGTACGCAGGTACTCCATCATGCCTGCAGTCGTCATCAAATGTGTGTATGCATCATGTTTCAGTCCAGGGGTATATCTCCTTCAATGGATTATTCAACGTATTGCTGTTTGTATTGTGCAACATATTCCTATGTACATTGTTAGTTTGGCTGATCGTCACTAAAAGGTGCCTGATCGTCACCTTCAACTCCTCTACGCATCCCACCCAATCAGCCCCACCCCACCCTTGATAATGCCAACATTGGCCTTAAACTCCCCAGCTCAAATCAACCCCCCAAATGACCCCACACATGATCCCAACCTGCAACCTCCAACCCCACAACAAACTCCTCAACACACATGCTACCAAATACAACCAGCCAATCATCCTACCAACCTGCAACGTGCAACTATGGCTGGGTCAAACCACAATAATCCAACAAACCACCCGATCAACATGCAACTATAGTTGCTATGGCCAAAACAAATACATGCAATCAACTAACCACAAACAACATGCAACCAATCAACCAATCACAACCAACCTGCAACCAATCAACCAACCTGCTACCATTGCCGAGTCACACTGGGCTTGGGGAGGCCTGGCCAACACATGTGTAAGGAAGTGTTCAACATCATGGTGGGTCCTGTACTGCCCCAGCAGGTTGCAAAAGTCAAAGTCACCTGCAGTGAGGACAGGTGCGATTATGTGTTACAAGCATGCCAGTTACCTGTGTGTATGTGTGTTGCATGCATGCAGGTTAAATATGGGTGTGTGTGTTACATGCATGCAGGTTAAATGTGTGTGTGTGTGTGTTACATGCATGCAGGTTAAATGTGTGTGTGTGTGTGTGTGTGTTACATGCATGCAGGTTAAATGTGTGTGTGTGTTACATGCATGCAGGTTAAATGTGTGTGTGTGTGTGTTACATGCATGCAGGTTAAATGTGTGTATGTGTAAGTTACATGCATGCAGGTTAAATGTGGGTGTGGGTGTCACATGCAGGCAGTTTATCTGTGTGTATGTGAGTTACATGCACGCAGGTTACCTCTGTGTGTATGTGCGTGTGTTACATGCATGCAGTTTACCTTTGTGTGCATGTGTTTTGGATGGGTAAACCAAGGTGTGTATGCATGTCATATGGCAGGGGTAACTAAACAGGATAATGGACCTGTCCAACCTTGAACATCCGAGATCAATTCCAGATTATCTGGAGGGGTCGATTAAAACAAACACTGTAAACGCAAAAAACAACGCTCTTCACAATTGTGGGTAATCCTGAGTCCAAATATTTCATCCTGTCAAACCAGTTGCTGCTCACTGCCAACACTCTCAACCCTCCAAATGATTAAAACAAACAATGTAAAAGCAAATACAAAATTTAGCTCTCTTCACCATTGTGGGTAATCCAGAGGCCAAATGTCTCATCCTGTCGAACCAAGCGCTGCTCACTGCCAACACTCTCAACTCTCCAGATTCCCTCAGTGGTCTCAGGGGTCCTATATTCAGGGAGGTGGTTGGGTGGTTGGGTGGTTAAGTGAATGGTCGTTCGGGTTGGTGGGTTATGGTCATGGCGGTGGTGGTGGTGTGCGTGTATGTGTGTGTGTGTGTAATCCAAAGGCCAAAAATGTCTCATCCTGTCGAACCAGATGCTGCTCACAGCCAACACTCTCAACCCTTTGAATGCCTCGGTGGCCTCAGAGGTCCTAAATACAAGCGTGATTGGCATGGGGGGAGGGGGGGTCAGGATAGACTGTCCAAGATAGACGGATGGGTCATCTGGTGTGTGTGTGTCTGAGTGTATTGAGTATTTATTGGGTGTGTTGAGTGGTTTGTGAGTGTGTTGATTGGTGGTCCATCTTAACCTTGTGTTGGAGGTAGAAGCTGATTAGATGGGCAATGGGATCAGAAGAACCATGCAAATCAAGCTATACATTTTGTGTACACTCCATGTCACAAAGAAATATTGAAATGTAGGCGGTTCATACATTGGTGTGCAGGAACTGAATAAGAACAGAACTTGATATAGCCGGGTGCCGTTACTACACATTGATTTTATATTTAGGTGTCTAGCCTGTAACAGGGATATAACATGTTTAATGTGCATGGCCATTAAAAAATACAGCACAGGGTGTGGGGATGTTTATCCAGAAAAACAACAGTGGTACATTAATGAGACTTGCAACTACAAATAACAGGCCTCAGTTGGGATTTTTGTTCTCACCACTGATGGGGATGGCTCTCGCTCTCTGTGGCAATAGAGGAGGTAGCAAAGCGTGTGTGTCCACAAAAGATGCCATGAGGGGCACCTCCCACACCAGGTCTTTGCCCTCTCAGGATGGCCTTCTGACTCAGAGCCATGTTCAACTTGGAAGAGAGTACCTGGGACAAGTTGTCCCTCTTACCAGGAGCACTGCGTGAGGCTACGCCATGAACCTGTGGCCGGTTGCCTCCCATGCTTACCTTGCCTCCCACCATGGCCACCACGCCTCCGGACTGGGCCCCCCTTTGCATGCAGATCGCAACCTGCAGTGCATGGGTAGAGCACTCAACTTGAATGTGGTGAGCTTGGATGGTGGGAGCTTGCTTTGGATGGGTGAGCACTCAGCTTAGATGTGGTGAGCTTGGATGTGTGAACACTCAGCCTAGATGTGTGAACACTCAGCCTAGATGTGCGTGGTGAGCTTGGATGTGTGAACACTCAGCCTAGATGTGCGTGGTGAGCTTGGATGTGTGAACACTCAGCCTAGATGTGCGTGGTGAGCTTGGATGTGTGAACACTCAGCCTAGATGTGTGAACACTCAGCCTAGATGTGTGAACACTCAGCCTAGATGTGTGAACACTCAGCCTAGATGTGTGAACACTCAGCCTAGATGTGTGTCTTGGGGTATAAAGGTGTCGGCTGGTTGGTTGGTTAAGTGGTCTCTGTTTTGCTTGGCTTGTTTCAATTTATTACTTTCAATATGTCTAAACAACAATACCACATTATGGGGTCGAAAAGGTTGAAATATATATTGAAAGGTGGGCTGGGCGGGGTTAGGTGGGGTTAGGTGGGAGGGTGGGTGGGTTGCTTGCCGATACACTTCGATCGAATTCCAAAGTGAAACTACTCACTCAGTGAAAGTTAGAAATACCTTGAAAACAGTTGAGAAGGGTCTGAAGGGGGTGGGGGGGGATGGGGGGGGGGGGGGGGGGGGGGGGGGGGGGGGGCTACCTGTGTCCGAAGAACCCTCGCATAATCCACTGCTGATTCTGCCACGCCTGCAATCAGCATTCCCAGATTTCCACAGAAGAAGGTGGTACCATGTAGGAGCGCCGCTTCTTGGACAACACGGGCTTGGCCAGCAACAATGTCGCTTACAGAGCCCCTGTGGGGAGAAAGCAGCAGCAGGTCCGATGAAATAGCTGACAAGGCCACGAGCCAAGCGGCTGACAAGGCTCCGAGTTGCAAAGCCATAGGGTAGAAAATGAAGCCGTCATACACCACTGGGTCGAGTGCAGGTAGGACATGGAGGAACCCTCCATCGTGGAAGGTTCCGGAGAGAAGTAAGGCCAGTAAGGTGCTAAGGATCCAGCCCGCATGCCGGATGATGACGTCAACTTCAGGGCGGGAGGTCGAGGTCAGACCAGATAGGTGGTGAGCACCAGGGATGTGGATGTGGACGTTGACTTGGGGGGGGGTGATTCTTGGTCGGCCAGTGAGAAGATAGAGAGGAAGAAATGCTAGAGCTCTCAGGGAAAAAACGTCTGCACAAATGAATGAAAGGGGAGATGTGGTTTGAAGACTCAAATTGGAGTCGGATAGATTATTAGTGGGGGGTCATGGCCAGGGCCATGGCCTCAAAAATATGAAGAACCATAGGCACCAAATACGCCCAAGTTATGTACCAAACATACAGCTGTAGATGTGATTTGAGTTAGGGGGGCAACCCTTCTGTCACTGTTTTTTTGTCAGCAACAAGCAGCAACATATAAGCAGCTGCCTGGGCCCCTGTGAACAATCTCCACTAGAATTCAGCATCTGCTGTTGAGAAAATCGAAACTATGTCCAACCTTGGGTTCCCAACCCAATGTATGTGCTCGGATGATGCTTCGTCAAATATAAGCACGACATTAATTACGTCGCAACCCCCCACCTGACATTGTAACGTGTGTGGTCTGATCTGCAGAAGCACCTCCCCGACGACCCCCTGACCCGCAGGTCTGCAGTTGGGCAATGTGGGCGGTCATTGAGTGGGCGCACTCGTGTAGGCACACCAGGAATGGGCAGAGAAACCACAAGATAGCGAGGCTCTGGAGCCACATCACCACACCATACTCTGGCAAGCCGGCATGGGCAGCTGCAGGCGTAGCCGGCAGTATGACACTGAATTCCATCCGGTATAGGGCCGCGAGTGCTGCTTTCAGCTGTCCAGCGCGGCCTGTTAACAAGTGGTGGGGTGGGCAGGAAATCATGGAGGTGGCCGTCAGAGGAATATGCGTGCGTGGCAAAGTGCGGGCGTTGACCAACAATAATCTTCACGAACGATCGCATTTGTGCTGACATAACAAGGCGGTAAAATGAGCAGTCGTCAACCCAGGCTTATCAAAGCTTCTGGTTGGATTTCTAGGGGAGGGAAGGGCAGGCATAGGGGAAGGAAGCGAAGGTACCTCGCCGTAGGCACGGAACTCACTATGCAGTAGATCCCGCAGCAGCTATGGCGCCTCCGAAGTTCCTGAAGTTGCTTAAGTTTGCTTTCACAAACCTGGGGAGAAGTGGATGAAATCGTTACCCTCGCAAATAGGAAGATGGACCCGTAGAAGAAAGCGACTACAATATATAGTAGGGGCGGCCCTGCGGCTAGGTATTGTTGTTGTTGTTGTTGTTGTGGTTTTTGAAAGTCAGGGCAGCTACCTAGAAGCTTCAATTTATAGCACAACAGACACGTCCGAAGTTCGGACTCCGGCACGGAAAGCACTTTAGCCACGTGTTGTAGACACGCCTGGTGTGGTAAATACAACACGTGCCAACTTTAGCCACGTGTAGTACGTACGGACCGGCTTCAACACCTCCAGGCTCAATCTTATCTGAGGCCAACAAGTAAGCAACTTTCAAAATAACCCAGCGCGCAGAAACCGCAGGCCATAACGCAGAAAGAGCAGAGTGTGACGGTTGCCAAACAAGTTTTATGCAGCCTCGCAAGCGACGCGGGAATTGGCGGAGAGTGTCGGGGCACAGGTGGCAACGATGGAGCTGAACGAAGCCACGTTATTATTACGTACTAGCTGTGAACTCTAGGTATGACACAGTTGGCAGTGGGGCAGACGTCTCAGTCGTAGGTCGGGCGGTCGGACGGACGCACAGACGGACAACAGGGTGAATCTGGGGGCTCTCGCAGGCACGCCGAGGGGGTTTACAATATTGGGCTCTAAGAGCGCGCGATCTAGCGCGCCAGACCGCCTGGACCTGGACCTGGAATGTACGTACGCATGACAAGGCAGGACGTGGGAAGGTACGAAGCACATTGCCGTAGCACTGAGTCATTACTACACAAAAGGGGCTGGGGAGCACCTGGCGTGTGCCTTGCGTGCGCGTGCGCCTGAATTATAGTATTTATAGTATTATCAAATACCTGAAAAGATATATCTCTTATAATCCCTTATCACCAGGTGCGCGACGAAGCCCATACAGGTTGGCTGCCTCGGCAGTGCAATGCGTAGTCTTGATCGATTGATGTACGCGCATCGTCTCCCAAGGGCGATCATTGGGCCAGCCGGTGTGAATATTAGCCCGCCACGTCATATCTTCATCCTGGCTCCTAAGCTTGTCGTTGATTCCTGATTCCCTGTGCAGACCAAATTCTGCAAAGATGTCTGCCCCAGCTGTGTTTTCCACCGACGAGAGGATTGGGTCCCTCCTGGACCAGTCGATCACCAGGCACATGATGTCTACCCTTACTGACCAGGGGGGGAAAATCTGTGCCGAGTACGTGTGGATCGGTGGAAATGGAGGTGACGTGAGGTCCAAGGGCAGGTGCGACTTCTTTAATTCCTGGAACCTGGGATGCGTCCAGTATTCCTAGTCGTGTCAATCACTGCCCTCTGCCTAGGCTGGCTTTGTCTAGGCAGTCGGAACAATGCGCACCTGATGTTTGCTTTGTTTGTATTGTTGTCTCCGAGGCCCTAGCTGTCGGAAACCCTGGCTTCGGCTGTCAATCATGAGTCACCTTTCGCTTTGACACATCAATCTCTCGCAGCATGACTCCAGCATTTTTCAACTCCAATTTCCTAATTTCTTGCGATGCGCTTACTTATTGTCGCTTTAGACCCCCTTAGGAGCCTGATAGGGCTACAGGTCTATCCGTGTCTGCTTTCTGCTTGGGTCTGCCATTCAGTGTCCGCTGATGTGCTCTTGTATATCATGCAGCAAATTGATCCATTTCACTGCGCGCCTCCCGCAGGACCCTGGACAAGATGCCCGAGAAGCCCGAGGTAAGCTTCTGCCTGTTCCAGCGTGCGTATCTCTCCCTTCGTCCTCCATTGCTCCATTCGTACCTGCAACTGTCATCCATCATATTTCGTTCTTGGGTCTGCCTTTGCACCCGGTGGGACGCTGGGAAAGTGGAAGCAGCCATTCGAGATAACGGCGTCTCTCTTGTGTTGATGCCTCCATGTCCATGCGAAAATGCGTGCCCCACGAATTGATCCTCCCTTGTAAACACTTTCTGGAGCTCATGCTCACCCCTCCCATGCCTTCCCTAGCTCTCTACCAACTACCCACCCATGATCTGGCCTCAAGCAAGCCATGTTCTCCCCACCTCAACATGCATTGCTGGTTAGCAAAAATGTCTACTGTGGCAGGGCCTCAAGCACGCCATGCCCCCCCCCCCCCCCCCCACACACACACACACACACACACACACACACACACACACCACACACATCACCACCACCAAGCACAGCTGATCAGCAGCTATAACTGCTGTTGCCCTCCCCCACATTCCTCCTGCCATCCCCTACTCCTCCACAGGATCTCCCCATGTGGAACTATGATGGATCCTCAACTGGCCAGGCCCCCGGCCCAACCGACTCCGAGGTGATTCCGGGACCAATATATACATACTGTTTGCAATTGTCATATGCATTCCTCATTTTCACATTAAAATTTCAGTAGATCTGATGAGAGTGTAACAATCCCTCCCTCCCTCATGTTCTCTAGCAACACTTGTAACTGAGCATGAATGAGAAGGTGTCGCCTGCCACGAATCCCTGCCTTCCGGTAGTGGGCAGTATTTGTTGGAAGTTGAGAGGAACAGCCCGGGTACATATTAATTATTGTGGATTATACCAACCTGAAAGCCTGAGGGGCCAGAGCTGTTATGTTCAATTTCACTAGTTTCATCTTGCATGGTGCACGTATCCGGACTAGTGGCAACCTTCCCTTGCATCATTGATTGGATTCTTTCTTATACTCACTAGACAGGTTGCATCAGGATAGATAGACTGTCCTTCCTGCCCTGTCCCTAAAACAGAAGGTGAAGGTCCCCCACCCCATGTATGCCATTGTGAAAAACTGCTCATTAGAGGGTGTGTGTAGGAATGGCCCAATGCGCATTATTACCTACCCATGTAATTGCATGTGCATGACATCCTGTCACCATTGTGTGCATGACTGTTTTCACATTACCATGTGCATATGTCTACACTTACCCTAACCCGGTATGTTCATGGGACCCGTAGCTCTCACCAACACGTTATTAGGCTGCATCTTACCTGTCCCCATAGCCAACTCATCCCATTTGTACCTGCATCCCACCACCTTACCCCGCCAGTCCCTCGTCCGCTGCAGGTCTACCTGGTTGCCCGCGCCATCTACAAGGACCCTTTCCGTGGCGGTGACAATATCCTAGTCATGTGCGACACCTACGAGCCCCCCCAGATCATGCCAGACGGCTCGGTGAAGGACATCACCCCCATCCCCACCAACACCCGACACGCCGCTGCTGAGATCATGAAGAGGGCTGAGGATGAGGAGCCCTGGTTTGGAATTGAGCAGGAGTATACCCTTCTGAATGCCCTAACCAAGTGGCCTCTTGGCTGGCCCAAGGGTGGCTACCCTGCCCCTCAGGGACCTTACTACTGCGCTGCTGGTGCTGGTCTCTCCATTGCCCGCGACATCTGCGAGGTCCACTACAGGTACTATGGCAATTATTCCCCTTGCGCGCACAATTATCATGTATGCACAGTTGTCTTGCATGCACAATGTCATGTCTATGAATTAAACAAAAAGAATTCAAAGTAACCAACATGGGTTTCCCCCTCCCCCCCCCCCCCCCCCCCCCCACACACACACACACACACACACACACTCCAGGACCTGCATGATCCCCAACTTCACCCTAATTTGTACTGCCCCTCACCCCCCTTGACACACATTCTCTCTCTCTCTCTCTCTCTCTCTCTCTCTCTCTCTCCCTCTCTCTCTCTCTCTCTCTCCCCCCCCTGCACCACACTACCCCACCACTTTCCATCCCTGGAATGCTTCTGACCCCCCACCTGCCCTCTCCCTCCCTCCCCTTCCCTCCCTGCACTGCCCCCGACCCCTGCCCCTCTACCGCCCTTCCACCCTCGCACAGATTCTCACCCAAATCATTAAAACGGAACAAGCACAATTTGTCAACAAGCTTCACCCTTACCTCCCACTGCCAACCCCACAGGTGCTGCCTGTACGCCGGAATCGCCATCTCAGGTGTCAACGGTGAGGTGCTGCCCTCTCAGTGGGAATACCAGGTGGGACCCGTCATTGGCATTGCGGGTGGCGACCAGCTGTGGATGTCCAGGTACATTCTACATCGCATTTGCGAGATGTACAACGTTGAGTGCACCTTTGACCCCAAGCCTATCCCAGGTGACTGGAACGGAGCCGGTGGACACGTCAACTACTCAACTAACGGAACGCGCAAGGAAGGCACTGGATGGGAGGTCATTCAGGAGCACTGTGCTAAGCTTGGGAAGAGGCATGCTGTCCACATTGCCGCGTATGGTGAGTAGGTTGAAGTCATCATAAGTGGTTATGTAAATAGTTGACAAAAGGGGGAAGGTTATAAAGCCAAAAATGACACATGCATCAGCACAACCATGCGCGTGGACTCACGCCACCATTGCCACCATCACCCCTCCCAAATCCACGTTCGTATGACCCTGCTCCCTCCCCTCCTCTTTCCCCCTCATATTACCCTCCTGTCCAACCCTTGCACTACCCGTGTACCCTCTTGGTTACTGAATATTACCCTCCTGTTTACACTTTCAACTTGTGTGACCCTTGTTCCACCCTTAGGTGAAGGTAACGAGCGCCGCATGACAGGCATGCACGAGACCTCTAACATGGAGAACTTTGCTTGGGGAGTTGGTAACCGTGCGTGCTCTATCCGCGTCGGCCGAATGGTTCCAGTTGACAAGTGCGGCTACTACGAGGATCGCCGCCCCGCTTCCAACTTGGACCCCTACATAGTAAGTGCTGATAAATAATTAATTGTATTGGTTGAATTATTTAATGAATTGCTTCAGACCTCCGTTGATACTGTGGAGATTGTAGCCTCCCCTATTTGGATTGCAGCTGGTGGGGTGATGTGTGGACGTGCGGCTGCTGATGCTTAAAATGTGTTGTTCTCCCCACTGTTTGTTTAATTAATCGGCTTGTGAAATATATGCTGCTCAATGTGGTCCATGCCTTGTTTAGTATTGACTGGTGTGTGGGTTGCCATCGCTGAGCCATAGATATAAGGTAGGTAGGATATAAGGTAGGTTGCTGGTAGCACTACACCAGTCTAGGTACTTCAGTGTCCAGGCTGTCGCGGGTTTGACAGAAACTTCACCAGAAGTTGGAGAAGCAGAAGATTTGGGTGTTGAGTTGTGTGTGTGAGGTATTTCACAATTGGATTGCATTCAATTGTTGTATGGATGCCATTCAATGACTGTTCACCAGGGAGTATAGAGCCTAATACCTTCCACATTGGTTTATAAATGTTGCTAAATTTGTGTATAGAGAAACATTGGTTCGCGAATGTTGCTAAATTTGTGTTTAAAGAAAGCCTAATACATGTATTTGTAATTTTGTACCATCAGGTTACCAAGCTGCTGGTCGAGACAACCCTGCTACTGTAAACTAAGCACCTCGCTGCTGCTACTTGGGCGGGTGGACTAATCTTCTACACCGTGCTGCTGTGAACTAAGAAGCTCGCTGCCACTTCAATGGACTTTTTTTTATAGGGGAGATGTAGGACTGGGTGATTGTTTGTAGAAAATTCTCCTGCTGGAGCATCGGATGCAGGGTACTACTATGCGTGCGTGACAGTGCAGCATTGCGCTGCCTTTTTGAGGCTCCCCTCTGCGCCTCTCGAGCTGTTTTATTTAACCCCCTGTGGATGCAGTAGACAGTTATTACACTTAGTGCACTAAAAAGGGCTGACCAATTTGACGTTTGTGCGCTGACTAATTTAGCAAGAAGTAGTACCCAGATTGGATGCTGTCGATTGCGGGGGGGTGCCAAAAAAATAAAATACCTGGTGGGGTGTTGTGTTAAGGGGACTGCATTACGCCAGATGGGGAAAGTCACCATGGCAGGCATAATAAGTAACACCATCCAGGCGGTATGGACACCTTCATGCGACGTGTGGCAATAATGCTGATACAGGAGGCAATAGTTTCTCTGTGCAGCTTAGAGATGAGTCTGCAACGGCACATAGGATACATGAGACTTTCTTGACTGTGGAAATACTGTAGGCAGTCTTTAACAATTTGGGTCTACTGTACATTATTTGTGTCTGCATGTACGATGCCCAGATGTAACATTATAGAAGATTGAGTACTAAATATCTGACATCAAGATTTGATCCCATGTTTCTCCCTACCCAAGGGGTATTGTGTCGTGCACACCAGAGGTGTTCAGGAGGCCCCCCACCTCTGCGTCCCGAGACAATTTTACAGCTTTTATACTGGTACACAACCAACCCATCGCAGATGTACCGGACCCTCCAAGTCTCCAACCCTTTCAACTCATGGGCTACATAACATGTAACCGCCTCCTGCGTTCTTAAAACCGTACACGCCTTGGCCAAATTAAGTATTCAGTATTGGCAAATGTAATTTTTTCCCTAAAAGTGGGTCTCAGAAAAGCATGGCAAGACTAACTTGGCAAAGGGATTTATGGCTTTGACTGTCTCAAGCTCAGACCTGAAATCCAGTTGGCAAGGGGTATTATGTTATTGTTACATTTCCTTGTTACGTGTTCTTTAAGAAGTCTGCCCAAGCTTGCTGTAAAACTATGTAGATCACAAGGGATGTAGAACACACCACATTTGCAACTCAGTCTGCGTATCCTGCGCAGGGTACTTCAAATGGCCAAATTGGCCAGCGCTTTAGCGCACTTGCAAACAAAAAAACTGTGCTAATCTAACGCCGCCCCCTAACCGCTAAGAGAGGGAAGATGTCTAATAGTCGCACCAGGGCGATAAATAAAGAAGATCTAATGCGTACTGCTTATTACTGCATTGCGACGTGCAGGCCATAGCTAGCCTCGCGCCTGGCGTCAGACAACACGGGAGCTGATGGGAACAGACTCCTGTGTGAACTTCGCCTACTCAAGTGCCGACATATAAGTCGGACTATCACAGAATGTCCCCCCCCCCCCCCCCCCCCCGGCCACCCAGTCCGCCGCTGATGAGCTTGACTCATGTTTTGCTCTACTTCATCAAGCTTGATCTCAGGTCCATCATGTTCTTCCCTATATTGCGATACCCGCGAGAGAGGTTGGCAAGAACATGATCAGCCCAGGTCTTGAGTGCTTGGTTTTGAATTGTTACATCATTTGTCAGCCAGCTGTGGTATGCTCACTGCTGTCTACCAATTCGAAGTCCTCTCGTGCTATACCCACAAGTCCTGGTTGCAAGCACATCACAATCCCTCCATTATCTTTGCTTGCATGGCTGTAGCAAGCAACTTGTATGAACGCCGCCCTCCCAAGGCACCAGGTCTGACGTAGTGACGTGCTTGAATACCCGAATGAAAAAAACCTCCATATTTTACCGGAATGAAAAAAAACAAATTGTCACCCGAATGAAAACAAATCTCCAGATTCTACCCACATATCACACTGCGATCTCGTAATATGATAAGCGGCTTGTGTCCTGGGGGTCCCGAATTAATTTCCATGGGGAATGAAGCCACATCAAGCTTGTATGCGGCTGAACGAACAAATTCAACCATACCTCTAATTGGCTACATTTCGTGTGCCTCAACTACTTGCAAATAAAGCCCATCAACAAGACAGCCCAGGCACGTTTAATACTGCTTCAAATTTAACAACCCTACAAAATGTCAATTGTCGTTACTTGGTAGTAAACAAAGCTACATCCATCGTTTCAATTAAATTAAATCCAAATCTATTGAATTCAAATGAATATAATTAAAATCAATTAAATGCATTAAATTCAAGTCAATACAACACAATTTGAGTCTCTCAAATTAAATAAATACAATTTAATAAATTAATGAATTAATGAATTAATGAATACAATTAAATTAATTGAATTTAATTAATAATGAATTTAAGATAATTCAATTAATTGTACTATCTAATTAACAAATCAATCAACTTAATAGAATTTGATTAATTCATTATAAATCATGTGATTTACTAATTAATACAATTAATTTAATTAATTAAACAATTATACAATAATAAAATGATAAAACTATACAATTAAAATTGTAATGAAATTCAGATAATTTGAAACATTTTCATACGGGACGCGCCTCCAGGCGCCCTTTTTTGGAAGAAGGGATGAGCCCCATTAAAATGTACGTTAGTCCGTTAGTCCGTCCGTCAGTCACAAACCAATTTTTCATTATGATAACGCCTGGTCGGGCGTGGTGTTAAAGGAGCCCGTCGTACGCGGGTGGGGAGCGGTGTCCTACCTCAACTGGACAAGCTACCATCGCGGTTGACAACGACCTGCAATGCCAAGAGCGACCGAAGGGGGAGTCGAACCCCCGACTCTTCATCCTCAAGCGACCAACCATTTTTTTAGGTTTCATGAAAAACATCAAAAAACTTGAACATTCTATGTTTTTGATAATTATAATACTTATTTATACCGGACAAAATATCTCCAGAGCACATGTGAGCATCGCGATTCTTGAAAAGGAGCGCAGGCTGAGCCGAATAGCTACAATTAACGGTTAACAATTTGATTTAAGGGCGTTTTGAGCAAACATTTCAAATTTTAACCACTTAAACATGCGCGGATACATAGGTTTGGGAGCATAATTGTCGTCAAATAATCGAGGCGAAACATGTAAGCATCACAATGGACGGCACAATCCCCTAGGGCACTTGTGCTGTAATTAGCCCACGGACCCCACCTCAGGGCCGTGAACGGTGCGGGGGCAGTGGCAGGGGCGGGGCGGGGGGCTACCGGGCGGGGGCAGGGGCAAGCCACGCCACCAGCCGCTGGCCCAAAACCCGTTCAGGAGGACGGGACATACCGTTCACGTCTGGGCTGGGCCGAAACATGCAATACCTTGTACAAAATCCGTAAAATCAACCAGACACCTGATTGGTCTCATTTTTCATGCATCAAATTCTTAAAAATAAATCCAATCTTTGTAAATGCATTGCATTACATTACAGGAACGTTCAGCACTGCTTTAAAATCAACAGCCCTTAAAAACTCCCATTTTCGTCACTTTAAAGTTAACAATGCTAAAACATCATTTGCAATTCAATTACATAAAATGCAATTGAATTAAAACCGATACGAATTCATAAAAATAAAAGCAATTAAATGCATTCAAATTACGTTGATTAAATTCAATTGAATGGAATAAAGTCAAATTAAATAACACAACATTAAATAAATATAATTTAATTAAAATCAATTTAAATCAATTGAACTCATAATTAATTTCATTTCATTCGGGACGCGCCTCCAGGCGCCCTTCATTTGAATTGTTGCATTATTAATTCCGAGAGAGGGTTCATTACATAAACTCAGCAAACCACTGCCGAGACTGGACAGCAGCACAGCCTGCCGGCCATCCAATTTTATAACACGGAAGCACGAGGGTTTTGAAGGCAACCCCACAAACCTGAAAACAAACTAGATCAAGTCCAAAAAAAGGAAGCAAACTATGTTAATGTAAGATTGTTACAACGGCATAGGCTCGATAGAGGAGAAGATGCTATTAAGCGCAACAGGCGCAATCATGTAGAATAGAGATGTGTACTGCAGGGTACTGCAGTCACGTGCAGGCCACAGCTAGCCTGTGGCCTGGCGGCAGGCAACGCGGTACCAGGAGGGAAAGGTACCGGTGTGCATTATGCCGACTCAGAGACTGATATATAAATCAGTCAATAACATCCCCCCCAATTCAAGGTATTCTTGAGCTCAAGAATTCCTGGAATTAACTGAGGGGCATAAGAAAATTAAAATATACAAGCTAGGGAGACTTTGGGAATTTCTAGTAGCTGAAAGGGAGAAATCACTTTAGCAGGGGTCTTCAAAGAAATGTCAGTCTTCTGGGGTAGCTGGCTAGGGAAGGAACACTGCAGGTAGGCTGCAGGCTAAGTAGCAGAGGGGCTGCTGAGAAGGTGTAAGGAAACTGCAGGTAGGCTGCAGGCTAGAGCAGATAGGCTGCTTATGGGGCTGGACTAAATACTGCAAAGGGCTGCAGATAGGCTGCAGGCTAGGTAGCAGGGAGACTGCTGGGAAGCTTGTTAAGGAAAGTCCAGGCTTGGTTAAGGCTTGTGAAGATATCCTTGGTTACGAGAAGTTGCATGATTCGAGACTAGAGGATTTGTCTTTAGACAGGATGTCTGGACTAGTCCCCCCATAATTTGGGTGAGGTACATTAGGTTGATCCTAAATAAAGCACAGACATCATGAAGAGACTGGAATAATCCTAAATTTAGAAGGGGGGGTGACCTGTGGAAGTACATGGGGCAGTACAGTAGGCAGGTAATCTAATAAATTCTAGAGTGTTCAAGTCTAATCCAACAGATGAAGAGCAATGTGTGTAACTGAATTAAGTGCCTGGCTTGCTGGGGAAGCCATCAAGGTCAAGTTGCTGGCAGATCTGGGCAAAGAACTGGTCAAATGACTTGGGGGCCAGGCTGGGGGGGGTAAGGATGTTGATAAAGGTGAAGTCCATGGGGCTCCAGTTCATGCTAAGGTGGTTGACACACAGCACTTTTCATCTAGGATGGGCACAGCTCCTGGGGTCCATGATCATCTTTGGTCTGAATGAGAGTGTGTGAGCATGTGCATTGACCATGGCAGCTTGAAGGCAAATGGCCCACTGCAGAGTGGGTCTGGCTGTGGTAGAAACAGTGGGGTAGGCTTGCACCATCTGCTGGAGTCTGCTATTGTGCTTGATGATGGGGCTATAGGCATCAGATGGCACCTTGTGCATTGACCTGTGTGGGAACAGTTCCTTTTCAGAATTCCGCAGGGTAGGGAACCTGCTGGTGAAGGCTGTGATGAGTTGGGGTAGTGGAGGCCTTGGCTTGATGTTGAAAGCTGGTGAAGCAGGCCTGCTGTTCAGGTGGTGTAAGGTGCATCCAAATCGTGTGAGGCTAAGCCTGGAGTTGTTGGAGAAGTGGATGTGGTTGACATTCTGGTTAACTTCTCCCAGTGGTAGTCCAATGTCTGGTGACCTGTTGCTCAGTATCCACTGGTCCCAGGTAGTTGCTGTGTCCAGATCAGATGGCTTGAGTGGTCCGTCCCCATCTATGGGGCCATCATATTCTTCATAGTTGGTCCTGATCTGATCACTGAGGAGTTCCATCTCTGCTCTGGCTTGTTGTAGGTTTAGGTTGTCCAGCTGTTGTGGGAGAGATGGAGTGGTGTCTGAAGGGTCATCTACTCCTAGTCCAGGGTCATCCTGCTGCTTGTGAACCTCCTGATGGATGAGCTCTGGCATGTCATCACTGTCAGTACCACTAACAGATTCTTCAAAGTTGCCTGCAGTGGAAGGGGAATGGTACTGGCAGAAAGGAGGGGGATGGTCCTGGAGGTCTTGGTCTGCCTTCACATGAGTGGGTGGGTACTGCCCTGTCTCAAAGTCAGTGTGGGGTGCAGATGGAGCAGAGTTAGAGGGGTAATCCTGGAGGTCTTGGTCTGCCTCCACATGAGTGGGTGGGTACTGCCCTATCTCAAAAACATTGTGGGGTGCAGATGTTGCAGAGGTAGAGGGGGGATTCTGGAAGTCTTGGTCTGCCTCCACATGAGTGGGTGGGTACTGCCCTGTCTCAAAGTCAGTGTGGGGTGCAGATGGAGCAGAAGTAGAGGGGGAGTCCTGGCAGTCTTGATCAGCTCTACTGGGCGGGGGAGGTCTCATGAGTGGGTGGGTATTGCCCTGTCTCAGAGCCAGTGTGAGTTGATGGAGTCTTGGTAACCATCATGATGTAGGCAATGGGAGGACCCACATGGATGGAGGGATTTCTAGTATTGACTGGTGAAGTTTGGGTGAGGTAGAGTCCATGCCTTTTGGGGCATGAGAGGAGCAGTTTGGTACCAGATGGTCTTGGGATGGAGAGGATGGCTTGGGTCTTGGACAGGTGGACTTGGAGGTCTGGACACAGGCTGGTGGCTGCATTAATGCTAATGATGTTGGGCATGTTGCAGTCAGCAAGGAGTACATTGTTCAGGATGATCAGAGTCCTGCCATGGCCCTGGATCTTGGCCTTCCCTATCTGCTTGCAGAAGATAGGTGGAGAGTCTTGATCTGCCAGCTGCAGCCTAATAGGCTGTGGAAGGTCCTGAATGTCATGCAGATGGGAGATGTTACTGGTTGCATGAGAGTGTGCTGCAGTATCTATGATCCATTCTGTCTGCAGTGCTGCCTGGAAAACTTCTCCATCATCTTCTATAGTGCATTCATCATCAGCACTTATTTGTCCAAAGAATGCTGTATTAGCCAGGGGGTCAGGTGGCAAGGAAAATGAAACAGACTTGCCTCTGGTTGCTTGGTGTAGCAAATCTCATGGGCTGGAGGTTGTCTTCATCCAGTGCCAGGGACAGGAAGTTGTGTTCTTCACCCTCACTGTCAGAGTTGGAGGTGGAGGTGGACTGATCACCATCAGCAAAGTGGGCATGTCGTCCCCTGCTTGGGTATCTTCTGAAACGTTGTCTCCTGTCACTGGTCTTCTTGGGAGTCTTCTTGTCGTCAGAGTCCTTGTCATCTCCTGATATTTGCTTGGGAGGTGACTTAGATCCGTGGTCAGCTTCATCTGAGTCAGCTGGATTGAAGGCCAGGTCAGTGTCCTCACTGGTGCAGTCTCTGGAGCTATGGCCTATTCCCCCACAGTTCCAGCAGATCATCTTCTTGTAGGAGATAGTCCTGTCTCTAAATGGGAGGTGCTTGCTGTTGAATGGCTTCCTGGCTCTGTATGCTGCAGCTGCCATTTCAGCCTCTTCACGAGATGGTGCAGGATCAACTTGCTTCACTAAGCACCAGTTGAAGATGGCACTTTGGAGCATAGCGAAAGTGGTGATTGCTGTGGGGTTGAATTGATTGATATACCCATCATACTCAGGGCGGGAGTTCAGTCCCTTGACAATAAGGTTGAGAAAGGTGCTGGTAGAAACGATGTGGAGGCCTTTAATCTTGGGAATCTGGGAATACATATCAGCTGCCCTAGAGAGGTATGTCTGCAGGGATTCAGTGGAAGTCATACGTATTCCAAGTATGGCAGTCAGGGTGGTATGCTCTAGCCTGCTGCCTTCCTCAGAGTACAGGGAGTCCAGGAACCTGAAAGCTCTAGTGGCCATATCTGTGTTAGCATGAATGGCCTGCTGGATCGCATCTGACACATGATCTATGATGATCTTGAAGGCCTTGTTGTTCTTCCAGGTGGAGATCCTGGTGGGGACACCAAGAGCCGGAACAGCTGGATCAGCACCCGCAACAACAGGGTAAGTAATGTCATCAGCAGGGTAACCATTAGAGTCAGCAGGCTCGCCAGCGACCACCGCTTGTTGGCAGTCGAACGCAATGGCAATGGTGTCCCTATCGGACTTGAGTGCGAGGAGTATATTCTGTCTGGCGCAGCGCCAGTTGTAGAGGTTGTTACCAGTGAATATACGGGGAGGTTGCATGGTGAGGTCTTCTGTGTAGGAGTCTTGGCGTTGTAGGTCGGAGTGTTGGGATAGGGGGAGTTACGAGGGCGGGGCAGGGGAAGGGGGGATGGAGTGTGTGTGTAAATCGGCGATCCAAAGGGATCCAGCGGATTACCGGGGGGTGAACTTTGCCAAGCGGCAATGTTCGACGACAGGAGCTTCTCTTAAGCTGGGGTCGTAGACAAATTGATCGTCTGACATCAATACAGCACTGTGTGGGTCTCGGTGAGGGCGTCGTCCTATACTCACTTCATAGATTTCGGTGACTTGTGGTCGCTCTTGCTTGCTCCAGTCGTAGGACGCAGTGGCAGATCCAAGGATTCTTGGTAGGAAGCGGTAGGCGGAGCAGCGGGAAGTAGGATCCGCACAGGGAGCGAGTCCAGGTGCTTAGTTAAAACTCGGGCCTTCGACAAGTCAGAGGGGAACTGATTCCGAACGCTGAAAGCAGCGGCTGTTCTTCGTTAGCATCTAAAGATGGCGCACATAACCTGTTAATGTAAGATTGTTACAACGGCATAGGCTCGATAGAGGAGAAGATGCTATTAAGCGCAACAGGCGCAATCATATAGAATAGAGATGTGTACTTCAGGGTACTGCAGTCACGTGCAGGCCACAGCTAGCCTGTGGCCTGGCGGCAGGCAACGCGGTACCAGGAGGGAAAGGTACCGGTGTGCATTATGCCGACTCAGAGACTGATATATAAATCAGTCAATAACAAACTAGAGGCGGAAAGAAGAGCGGAAAGGGGATCATGAAGGGGAGGGATGCCGAGACAGGCAATCCAGAGCAACAAGCCCAACAAAGACAAGAGAAGAGGGCTGAGCCAAAAGAGCTACATACCAATAATCAAGGGCACGCGCTATGAGCACCTTCATATGCAGCGATAGTGCCCCTAACAGAAAAAAGCGCAAGTCAACCCAGCAGGCCAACACCACTTTCTTGCAAATAAGGACAAGAGTGCCTAGGAGAACAACCAAACACACCCCAAGGAGAAAAGACGCAGATAGTCCACAAAACCAAGCTAACAAGACTCAGCAAGGACGCACAAACATCTAAGATAAAGGAATCCTCCCCCGTTGACAGGGCAGGACTGTTGGCTGTATATATGTAGCCAACACACAGCCTTGCTAGAAAGGCTCTACAAACTTCAGTATACAGAGGCGCTGCAATGTCCACCAAAGGATGTCGTCACCGGCCAGGTCCAAAGGCAGCCATCCAGAAATCCATAGGTCATCACTCCGGCCAGATATCCGGTATATATTGGGCTCCTCCTCCCAATTCCAGCCAACTGTGGGCTGCGCAATGCCTCGCCTAGTGACTATTGTGATGTAAATTCCTAACATTCCACAGCCCCTTATTTAGTGATATACAATTACACACTGGTCTACAGGTTACGCTGCTTCAACGAGGAGGGTCGGAGGATCGATCCCTCCTACAGTCGTCCTCAGCGTTTCAAGTCGCTGTCATCCGCGATAGTAACTTAACCAACTGAGGAGGTAGGCCTTTCCCTGCCCGCGGACGACGTGTTCCCTCTATACTACGCCCAACCAGGCTTTCTCACTATTTTTAGGTCTCCACGCCTGCAGTTTCTAGTCTCCCCCCAAGGCCCCAGCTACACATTTTTACCACTAAAAGTACGTTAAAAAATACCAGTTGCGCGAATCGCACATTTTTTTTTAAGGCAGTTGCTCTTTTGACGCTACAAAAATGACACTTCTTAGATCCCCCCCGCCCCCCCCCCCCCCCCCCCCCCCCCCTCCTGGGCCATACCAGGGTACTTCGGGAGGACACCCAGCTTTGATGCCTAAGACGCAACCAATTACATAGCCTGCGTCCTGCGACACAACGGACACTTCCTCCGGGTCAACGGACCCTCCCAACGATGTATCTTGCAACGCAACGGACCTTTCGAGGCTTGGACGTTGCACCTTCGACGTAGGACGCAGTGTCCTACTGTCCTGAACAACCCTGGCCATATCGTTTCACAAAAGCCCACAGAAGTGCGTGGGAACTGGGAAGAGTAAACACACAAGTGCGGTCTTGCAACATATTTCAAGAAGGACATTGTCCTACCTTGCGCACATTTCCTCTTTTTCTCTCTCTCTCTCTCTCCCCCCCACGCGTCGCCAGGTAGGCGAGCGAGATTGTTCAAACGGGGTGAGGTGTCAATTAGTGGGGGGATGCCGCGTTGGAGATCCATTGTTCAAGTCTTCAGGAAAATGACAAGATGACACAAAAAGTGATTTGTTCGCGTTGACATTTCCCTGGTAATAATTTCTCTGCCAAAGACAGCGAGCAGCCAAATCGCTGGCTGAAGGTGTGCAAACAGGATCATGTCTGGGAATCACGGCCCATGGGGAAGACCCCCACTAATTGACAATATCTCCTTGCCAGGCTGCCAAAGATTTGGTGATTAAAATATAAGTTTTTAGTATTGATATTCCGATTAATCAAACAACGAAAAAAGAAAATGTTAAATATACACTCATTGATATGCCAACTTAAAGCACATGGACCTGCATGGATGTACAATCTATATTGTAGACAGATGTATTAACAAAGCATAAATCAACCTGGTTTTTAGTATAGATAGTCCGCTTAATCTAATATCTAGCTGTATCTATACCAATACTAATTGATAATCAGATGCTTAATGGTGTGCCAATTTAAGACACACGAGCCTGGATGGATGCATAATATATATCATATATAGATATTTCAACAAGAGCCCGGGAGTTATGAACTTCAGTGCCCCCGTGTCAACAAGTCCTGTGCAGCGTCTCACGCGACGCAGAAAATTGGTGGAGTGTGTTAGCAACGGATCGAAAGGTGGCAACATGGAGCTGACCGAAGCGAGTTAGTTACGCGACTGTTGGCTGACGTATCGGGCTTCAATTTTGTTTTTTTTCAGTCGGACAAACGGACAAATGGGTAAACATGGGGGCTCCCGCCCCCTTGAAGTGGGGGCTCCGCCAAAAATCTGCAACAGTCGAGAGGCGCAAATTTGTGGGGATCTGAAAAGGCAAGGCTACCTACGCCAGAAGGAGAGAAGCAAGGCAGTAATTGTGGGGGTGAACGATTTCGTTCCACATTTCTCTTACTGACTCTCGCACATGTCTCTTGGCCCAACGTTTCTTCCCATGGATGAATTCCGATGGACCTAAACTATGCCACATCACTATGAGTTCACCCCCTCCAAAAAAGTATCATGGGCATAGGATGGTGCTCACGACAACAATAAGACGGGAATGGTCTTAGGGTTGAATGCCAGATCAGCTAGGAGCTGTACCGGAGTGACTCAGATATCGCACTACAAAATAGAGATTGAGAAGTGAGTAAAATACTATCCCAGCATATTTTGTAAGAGTGGCAACGCCATTCAAACTGAATCCTCTGTGTCCCTGGTTTGGGAGACCCACCTCCTGGGGTGAAATACCTTACACAACTTAAAAAAAAACAGCAAGCTGGGTGCACGAGCGGAAAATGTGCTCACTCTTAGGCCAAAGACTGACAGCCAAAGCCATGATGAAGGAAAGGGCCATGACCACGAAGGTCACTAGAGCATATCATTAGGTTTGCGCTCAGTGTGACTTAGCAGTGATGTAGGGAGCGGTACTATGAAGAAGTACCGTCCCAATCTAACAGTCTCGGAGGGCCGTTGGCTAAGACCTAACTACCTCTAACTTACTGATTGTGCATAGATGCCGTTGCCGACAAGAAAAGTTACGAGATGTTATAGTGCACTAGCCTGCTATAGGTTTGGCTGAAGAGCCAAGCCAGCCAGGGGAGCTGCGTGGAAGCTGTTGCTTGTAGCTGAAAATACAAAACGATGGATGGTGCCTTAGGCACAACGGGAAGGGCCAAATATGGAAACCCGTCTGTGGATGACAATTAAGTTTGGCATCTGGAACCAGTCATGATCCAGCCAACTGGTTCCAAATGGCATGGCATACTTTTATTCCAACCAACTCATTCAGTTTATTAGAATCAGTTGGTCATGATCCAGCCAACTGATTCCAAACATTGACATCCTCTGTAGCACCCTATCTGACCCAATGCTATTATAAGTGCTACAGGCTAGATGCTAGTGCATCTAACAGTCAAAAATCAGACAAAACGTTACTGTTCTCGCTTGTCGCACTTAGTTTCACCTAATTGTTTCATCACACAGGCTTGATGGAGCGGGTTCCGTCTTCAAGTTCACGTCACAGCAGCAAGGAGCATGTGAAATATTAATCATAGGACGTTGAAGTGTGTCCCAACAGCAAGCAGGGGGGGGGGCAGGTTGGCCTGGGAGGATTTCAAAAGCAGGGCTCGCATGGTGTGCCATGGCTAGGATTCATAGGATTCATGAGACTCCTACATATGCTGAATGTTTATATCCTGGCCTAGCCGTTGTGAGACATCAGCGCGTACTGTCTAATGCCAACACGTGACCTGGCATCAGCACATGCTGTCTGACCTCAACACGTGCTGCCAAACACCAGAACGCACTGTCTAATGCCAAGACGTGACCTGGCAACAGCACATGCTGTCTGACCTCAACACGCGCTGTCTGACACCAGCACATACTTTCTGACGCCAACTTGTGTCGTCTAAGGCCAACACGTGATATCTGACATCCACACATGCTGTCTAACGCCAACTTGTGTTCCTTAATGCCAACACGTGATATCTCTCATCCACACATGCTGTCTGACCTCAACACGTGCTTTCTGACACCGGCACATACTGTCTGACGCCAACTTGTGTCGTCTAAGGCCAACACGTGATATCTGACATCAACACGTGCTGTCTAACGCCAACTTGTGTTGCTTAATGCCAACACGTGATATCTCTCATCCACACATGCTGCCTGACCTCAACTTGTGCTGTCTGACACCGGCACGTACTGTCTGACGCCAACTTGTGTTGTCTAAGGCCAACATGTGATATCTGACATCAACACATGCTGTCTAACGCCAACTTGTGTTGCTTAATGCCAACACGTTATATCTCTCATCCACACATGCTGTCTGACCTCAACACATGCTGTCTGACACCGGCACATACTGTCTGACGCCAACTTGTGTTGTCTAAGGCCAACACGTGATATCTGTCATCCACACATGCTGTCTGACCTCAACACGTGCTGTCTGGCACCAGCACGTATTGTATGTAGCCAACACGTGTTGTGTAATGCCAATGCTAATGCTTTATATTTTGAAGCCCTTCCCATCATGGCTGGGCGAGTCCCTTTAGCCTATTTTGCCTACCCCTGGATTGCAACATACATACATACATACATACACCCTGCTGGAAAACTGGTTGTGACGGCTTCCAGATGCACTGGGTTGCTTTCAATTTGGCTGAACAACCAGCGAGGGAAGCAGTCTAGAAGCTGTTGCTCTGCTTGTAGCCGAAAACAAAGGCTGTGCTTCCCACCAAATACCTAGCACACCACACAACAGCCCTCTTTGTTGCCTCCTCCCATCGCCTCAAGGAGCCCTTCGTCTCGGATGGCCTTCAACCTCTCCGCCACCTGGATCATCGCAGGCCGCTCCTTGGGGTCCTGTGCCCAACAGTCTGCTATGAGGAGCTTCAAATCACCCGGCAATTGTTTGTGGATGGGGGGGCGGTAACCCTCGCTCACATTTTGTGCGTATCTCTCAATCTCCTCCCCAGCGCTCTCCTGGCCAATAATAGCATACGCCATGCAGTACTTGTGCAGTAGCTCGTACATACACACCCCGAAGCTGAATACGTCCACCTTCTCCGTGTATTTGTTCTCGTTGCGGTACATCTCCGGGGACATGTACATCAGGGAGCCTGTCTTTCCACTAAGGAGGGCCTTAGGCACCGGGAGATTCTCAGCCTTGAAGTATGCCCTGCCCCCATGCACGCTGGCGCTGAAAAATGCATTGCCTCCCTTGATGCTGGGGCTGAAGTGACTACCCCCCTTCAGGCTGGGGTTGCTACCCCGCTTCATGCTTGAATTGAAGTGTTCCCCCCCCTTCATGCTTGGGTTGAAGTGGTTCCCCCCCTTGGTGCTATGGTTGTAGTGGTCCCCCTCCTTGGAGGTATGGTTGAAGTGGTTCCCCCCCTTGGAGGTATGGTTGAAGTGCCCCCCCCCCTTGGTGCTTGGGTTGAAATGGTCCCCCCCCTTCATGCTTGGGTTGAAGTGGTTCCCCCCCTTGGTGCTGTGGTTGAAGTGGTCCCCTCCCTTGGTGCTTGGGCTTAAGTGGTCCCCCCCCTTGATGCTTGGGTTGAAGTGGTTCCCCCCCCTGGTGGTATGGTTGAAGTGGCTCCCCCCCTTGATGCTATGATTTAAGTAGGAGGCACCATCCCTGACACTACGCTCCAATGCATCAAGCATGCCGTGTGCCCTGCGCTGTAGAGTCCCCGCACTGCTGCATGGATCCATCCGCTCCATCATTGCTTCAGCGCCCATGTCATAGTCTGCTGGGGACAGCTGGCTTGGGCAAGCCAAATTGGACGTCCTTGGCTTGGAGGGGTGAACGATCTTGTTTTGAACATAGGTAGCTAGGCCGAAATCGGCGAGGCAGGCTTCTTGCGTTGAGTGGGTGACACCGCCCTGGGAGTTTAGAAGGGAGGCTCAGTTAGGAGCGTAGTTAGTTAGGTTATAAGTAATGATAGCGCCTGGTGGGGTGTGGTATAAAGGGAGCTCCGTCTTACGGCGGTAGGGAACGGGCTGCTACTTTACCTGGACAACGCTACCATGGCGGTTGACAGAGACCGTGAACACTTAAGAGCACACGTGGAGATTCGAACCCAGCACCTACGTCATTCAAGGAGCTCTGCTATTGATCCATTCATTGAACGGGGATGTTAGTTGGGTTAAGGCAGCCAAGTTGGAGCCATGGACTATGGGTAGGGAAAGGCTAAGTCAGTTAAAAGAAGTGAATGAATAATATTAGTGAATGTTAGTTAATATTAGACTGAGGAGCCTTCTCACCAGAATTTTAATTTATTTGAAAATCTAATATTATTGTGACACTATAATAATATGAGTTAGTTTTATTTTTTCAAACACCAATATTAGCTGCCAATCCCTAACTATGGGTGCATCAGAGCTTGACAGACTGGCTTGGGAAGGGAAATGAATGACGGGATCATTGGAGCGATATCATCTCAGAATCATCAAAACCTCCACTGCCAGGAGGTCTACCAATGCTGACTGGCGAGGGCAGTAGGGCACAGCACAGCACAGCACATAGACAGACAGTCAGAGGCAGAACAGTTGTGACTGGATCCAGCATTTTTCCAAGATCTAACCCATCCCACCCCCACAATCCAGCTATAACTGGTGATCAATGATTATTGTTACATTCTGCAGGTGCCCTATTAGACTCCAAATGTGCCGCGCAGCTTGACTGAGTCAAGCAGGACTTCTGATTGGATTCAACACGAGCCATGCACCCATCTTATCTTGACCAGGATGTTCTCCAGCTGAAGGTCTCGGTGTCAAAATCCAACCCATGAGCCCGTCTTACCTTGACCAGGATGTTCTCCAGCTTAAGGTCTGGATGTCAACATCCGACCCATTAGCCCGTCTTACCTTTTGCAGGATGTTCTCCAGGTTAATGGCTCGATGTCAACATCCGACCCATGAGCCCGTCTTACCTTGACCAGGATGTTCTCCACCTTAAGGTCTCGATGTCAACATCCGACCCATGAGCCTGTCTTACCTTGACCAGGATGTTCTCCACCTTAAGGTCTCCATGTCAACATCCGACCCATGAGCCCGTCTTACCTTGACCAGGAGGTTCCCCACCTTAAGGTCTCGATGTCAACATCCGACCCATTGTTAAAGTTACCTGTTCTATCCTTCTATCTGTCTATCCCTAAACCCGTAACCTATGTTATCCCGTAGGCGGCTCCTCTACAGTCTCCGACCTAACTGTGTAATCATTCCATTTAATCATCGCCTCCCTTCTTTTGCTTCTTCCGTATCCTACTTAACTCCGAATTCCTGTTCAACGACACCCACTTAACTCCGAATTCCTGTTCAACGAATGACTCAATGGCAGAGCTCCTTGAACAGCACAGGTGCCGGGGTTGAATCCCCACGTGGTGCGCTTTGTCTTCGCGGTCGCTGTCAACCGCCATAGTAGCTGTGCCCAGGTAAAGTAGCAGCCCGTTCCCTACCGCCGTAAGACGGGCCTCCCTTCATACCACGCCCCACCAGCCATTATCATTCTTTTTCGGACACCTATGAGCCCGCCTTACCTTGAGAAGGATATTCTCCAGCTTAAGGTCTCGATGGATGACCGTAGGTTGGGAGGTGTGCAGGTAGGCTAGAGCATCCGCCATGTTGATGCACCACTTCATGGCAGTCACAAGGGTATAGAGGGATTTGTGGGGCATCAACATTTGGTGCATGACCAGCTTGTTCAGAGTGCCCCCCTGCATCACCTCGCATGCCAGGAACATACTCTCTCGCTTTTTCTTCTCGCTGCTTTCATCGGAATAGCCAATACCTATGTAGCGCATGATGTTGGGATGGTCAAGCTTCCTTAGCAGCCGAACCTACATCAAATCAGCAACAGACGGCCAACATGTTAGTTCAATTCAGTATAGCCTATAAAAAACAATTCAGTTTGTGTAATAAATAAACAATTCAGCAAGGCTTATAAAAAAACATTTCATTTTGGCTAATAAAAAACAATTCATTTTGGCTTACAAAAAAACAATTCATTTTGGCTCACGAAAAAACAATTCAGTTTGGCTTATAAATAAACAAGTCAGCTTGGATTATAATTAAACAATTCAGTTTGGCTTATAAAAAACAAATCCGGTTTGGCTTATAAATAAACAATTCAGTTTTGGTAAAAATAAATAATTTGGTTTGGCTTATAACTAAACATTTCAGTTTGGCTTATAAATACACAATTCAGTTTTGCTTATAACTAAACATTTCAGTTTGGCTTATAAATAAACATTTCAGTTTGGCTTATAAATAAACGACGCCAATGCCATGTTCTGTGCTTGTAAATATCTGAGGATTAATGGGGAGTTTTTGTGGCAGTGGGGCAAAAACCCAATTCTCTGTCAAATCAGTTTAACATCTCATCAGGTAACTAGGGACCGGCATATCATATGATACTGATCAAAGGCGAGCATGATATCATATGATCTCATACAAATTGCATCATATGATGTTGTATATAAATGGTAACTTTAGCCTATTCAGACCGGGTGACCACATGACGTGCGCTATTGCGCTCTAGCGCGCACAATTGTGGACTCCGACTGCGCGATTGATGCAATTTTCTAAACCACCTCTGGTCGCAGCGCGCATATTTCCATTTTCAGTTGAGTCAAAAGCGCAACCCAAAAGGAGGCAGTTGCATCAAAAGCGCAACCAAAATGACAAAATGTAGTAGCCTGATTCAGACTGCCTGCATCATATAATATCAAATGATGACGTGATATCATATGATATCAAATTGCCATTCCCTACAGGTAACATATCAGAGACCAGTACTTTTCTTTTCGGCTACAATGAGCAGCTTCTGGGCGGCTCCCTGAGCCAGTGCCTGTGCTGCATCCCATAATTCAGCAGTGCTACACAGCTGGTTTTGCCAGATGCCTGGTGCACCAGCTTGTTTTAGGTTGGGCTGAATAGCCAGCCAGGGGAGCTATACCTAGAAGCTGCTGCTTGTAGGTAGCTCCCCTGTATGAGGAGACAGAACACCTAACCATCACCAAGGGGTTACCGTGTCAGTCCGACTGAAGCCGATTCCAATTCCAAATCACAACGGAGCACTCAGATGGTCTAGCTCACGATGGACCAGGACATGTGTTAAACTGTACGCACCCATGTGACTGCATTCTGCTCTCAGGAGTGTGTGGTACTAATGTTTATGCTTAGGGATCGGCAATATGATATCATATGATATCATGTCATCATACGATATCATATGATATCATATGAAGCCGGCAGTCTGACTAGGCTAAAGTTACCATTTAAATACGTTATCATATGATGCAATTTGTATGACATCATATGACATCATACTTGCCTTTGGTCAAAATCATATGATATGCCAATCCCTATTTATGCTACCTGTGTTCACCACACCCACGGACGGTGAGCAGCCAGAAGGCTGGTAGACTACGGTACCAAACAAAACGCCCCTTTCAGTGATATGCACTGGTCTAGAGGTACATCATCATAGCAGTACCTCATCATAGCGTACCTCATCATAGCAGGCAAGTGACAGTGCAGAGCGTACCTCATCATAGCAGGCAAGTGACAGTGCAGAGCGTACCTCATCATAGCAGGCAAGTGACAGTGCAGACCGTACCTCATCATAGCAGGCAAGTGACAGTGCAGAGCGTACCTCATCATAGCAGGCAAGTGACAGTGCAGAGCGTACCTCGTCATAGCAGGCAAGTGACAGTGCAGAGAGAATCTCATCATAGCAGGCAAGTGACAGTGCAGAGCGTACACCATCATAGCAGGCAAGTGACAGTGCAGAGCGTACCTCATCATAGCAGGCAAGTGACAGTGCAGAGCGTACCTCATCATAGCAGGCAAGTGACAGTGCAGAGCGTACCTCATCATAGCAGGCAGGTGACATACAGACCGTACACCATCATAGCAGGCAAGTGACATGCAGAGCGTACTCATCATGGCAGGGCCAGTAACAGTGCAGAGCGGACCTCGTCATAGCAGCAATGACAGTGGCAGAGCGTAACCTCATATAGCAGGCAAGTGACAGTGCAGATCGTACCTCATCATAGTCAGGCAAGTGACAGTGCAGAAGCCGAGCGTACCTCACATATCAGGCAATTTACAGTGCAGAGCGTACCTCATCATTGCAGGCAAGTGACATGGCATAGCGTACCTCATCATAGTCAGGGCAAGTTACATTGTCAGAGCGTACCTCATCATAGCAGGCAAGTGACCAGTGCAAAGCGTACCTAATCATAGCAGGCAAGTGACAGTGCCGAGCGTACCTCATCATAGCAGGTAGCAAGTGACAGTGGCAGAGCTACCTCATCAGAGCAGGCAGTGACATTGCAGAGCTTACCTCATCAAGCAGGCAATGTGACAGTGCAAGCGTAGCCTCATCATAGCAGGGCAAGTGATCAGTGGCAGAGCGTACTCTCATAGCAGGCAAGTGACAGTGGCAGAGCGTACCTCATCATAGCAGGCAATTGACAGTGCAGAGCGTACCTCATCATAGCAGCAAGTGACGTGCGAGCGTACCCTCATCATAGGCAGGCAATTGACGTGCAGAGCGTACCTCATCATAGCAGGCAAGTGGACAGTGCAGAGCGTACTCATCATAGCAGGCAAGTAGACAGTGCAGAGCGTACCTCATCAGATCAGGCAAGTGAACAGTGCAGAGCGTACCTCTCGTAGCAGGCAAGTTGACAGTGGCAGATCGTACCTCATCATAGCAGGCAATGCAGTGCAGAGCGTACCTCACATAGCGCAAGTGACAGTGTCAGAGCTTAATGGAAGCATTCCCTCGTCATAGACCAAAGGCAAGTGACCGTGCAGAGCGTACCCATCATAGCATGCAAGGACAGTGCAGAGCGTACCTCATCCTATCAGGCATTGACAGTGCAGAGCGTACACATCATCAATAGCAGGCAAGTGACAGTGCAGAGCGTACCTCATCATACAAGGCAATGACCTGGCAGAGCGTACTCATCATGCAGGGCAAGTGACAGTGGGCAGATGTACACTCGTCATATCATGCAAGTGACAGTGCAGAGCGTACCTCATCATAGCATGCAAGTGCAGTGCAGAGCGTACTCAACATAGCAGGCAAGTGACCGTGCAGAGCGTACAACCTCATATATCAGGCAAGTGACAGTGCGAGCGTACCTCTCATAGCAGGCAAGTGACAGTGTCAGAGCGTAGCCTCATCATAGCAGGCAAGTTACAGTGTCAGAGCGTACCTCATCATAGCAGTGGCAAGTGACAGTGCAGAGCCGTACCTCCTCATAAGTCAGGCAAGTGACAGTGGCAGATCGTGACTCATCATAGCAGGCAAGTGACAGTGCAGAGCGTACTCATCATAGCAGGCAAGTGACAGTGCAGAGCGTACCTCGTCATAGCAGGCAAGTGACAGTGCAGAGCGTACCTCATCATATCAGGCAAGTGACAGTGCAGAGCATGGTAACCTCATCATAGCAGGCAAGTGACAGTGCAGAGCGTACCTCATCATAAGTCAGGCAAGTGACAGTGCAAGAGCGTACCTCATCATAGCATGGCAATGACAGTGCAGAGCGTACCTCATCCTAGCAGGCAAGTGACATGTGCAGAGCTTACCTCGTCATATCAGGCAGTGACAGTGCGAGCGTACGCTCATCATAGCAGACAAGTGACAGTGGTCAGAGCGTATCCCATCATATAAAAGCAGGCAAGTGGACAGTGGGCAGAGCGTACCTCATCATAGCTGCCAGTGACAGTGGCAGAGCGTCCCTCAATCATAGGCAGGCAAGTGCAGTGTCAGAGCGTACCTCATCATAGCAGGCAAGTGACCGTGCAGATCGACCTCTCATAGCAGCAAGTGACATGCAGAGCGTACCTCATCATAGCAGGCAAGTGACAGTGCAAAGTACCTCATCATAGCAGGCAACTGACAGTGCAGAGCGTACACCATCATAGCAGGCAAGTGACAGTGCAGAGCGTACCTCGTCATAGCAGGCAAGTGACAGTGCAGAGCGTACCTCATCATAGCAGGCAAGTGACAGTGCAGAGCGTACCTCATCATAGCAGGCAAGTGACAGTGCAGAGCGTACCTCATCATAGGCAGGCAAGTGATCGTGCAAAGTACCTACGCCTAGCCTTCATCTAGCAGGCAACTGACAGTGCAGAGCGTACACCTTCATAGGGCAGCAAAGTGACAGTGGCATACGCGTACCGCATAGCAGGCAATTGGACATTGCAGAGCGTACCCATCATAGCAGCAAGTGACAGTGCAGAGCGACCTCAATCCATAGCATGCAAGTGAATTGCAGAGCGTACCTCATCATAGCAGGCAAGTGCGAAACAGTGTCCGAGGCGTACCTCATCATCGCAGGTCAATTGACAGTGCAATAGCGTACCTCATCAATAGCAGGCAAGTGACATGCAAGGCGTACCTCATCATGCAGGCAAGTGACAGTGTCAGAGCGTACCTCGTCCTAGCGGCAGTGACATTGCAAAAGTACGCTCATCATAGCGGCAGTGACAGTGCAGAGGCCGTACCTCATCATAGCAGGCAAGTGACAGTGCAGAGCGTACCTCATCATAGGCGGCAAAGTGACAGTGCAGAGCGTACGCTCATCAATAGCAGTCAAGTGACAGTG
This sequence comes from Chlamydomonas sp. ICE-L, assembly GCA_013435795.1. NCBI lineage: Eukaryota > Viridiplantae > Chlorophyta > Chlorophyceae > Chlamydomonadales > Chlamydomonadaceae > Chlamydomonas > Chlamydomonas sp. ICE-L. The sequence continues at coordinate 782,264 of JACBWV010000678.1, read as the reverse complement.
TCAGAGCGTACCTCATCATAGCAGGTAAGTGACAGTGCAGGCGTCCCCCTCATCCCAAAAATAGCAGCAATTGGACGTGCAGAGCGTACCTCATCAGAGCAGGCAGTGACAGTGCATAGCGTACCTTCATCATAGCAGTAATTGCCTGTGCAGAGCGACCTCATCATATCAGCAAGTGGACAGGGGCATAGCGTACCTCATCGTATCAGGCAGTGAACGTGCAGAGCGTACTCATCATATCAGTCAAGTGACAGTGCAGACGTACCTCATCATACGCAGGCAGAGTGACAGTGCAGAGCTTAACCATCGTCATAGCAGGCAAGTGACATTGTCAGCGCGTATCCTCATCATAGGCAGTCAAGTGACAGTGTGGCGATGGCGTACCTCATCATAGCAGGCAAGTGACAGTGCAGAGCGTACCTCATCATAGCAGGCAAGTGACAGTGCAGAGCGTACCTCATCATATCAGGCAAGTGACAGTGCAGAGCGTACCTCTCGAGTAGCAATGGCAGTGCCAGAGTGTACCTCGTCATATCAGGCAAGTGACCAGTGTCAGAGCGTACCTCATCATAGGCAGGCAGTGCCAGTGCAGATCGACCTCATCATAGCAGGCCAGTGACATGCAAGCGACGCTCATCATATCAGGCAAGTGACAGTGCAGAGGGCGTACCTCATCGTAGCAGGCAAGTGACATGGCAGCGCGTACCTCATCATAGCAGTCAAGTAACAGTGCAGAGCGTACCTCATCATAGCGCAAGTGACAGTGCAAGCGTACCTCATCATAGCAGGCAGTGACAGTGGTCAGAGCCGTACCCCTCATAGCAGGCAAGTTGACAGTGCAGAGCGTACCTCATCATAGCACGGCAAGTTACATTGCAGAGCGTACCTCGTCATAGCATGCAAGTGACAGTGCAGAGCGTCCCCGCATCATAGCAGGCAAGTGACAGTGCAGAGCGTACCTCATCATAGCAGGCAAGTGACAGTGCAGAGCGTACCTCATCATAGCAGGCAAGTGACAGTGCAGAGCGTACCTCATCATAGCAGGCAAGTGACAGTGCAGAGCGTACCTCATCATAGCAGGCAAGTGACAGTGCACAGCGTACCTCCCGTCATATCATTGCAGTACAGTGGCCCGAGAGCGTACCTCATCATAGCAATACAAGTTCAGTGCATAGCGTCCTCACATAGCAGGCCAAGTGACAGTGGCAGAGCGTACCTCATCATAGCAGGCAAGTGACCGTGCAGAGCCGTACCTCATCATAGGCATGCAAGTGACATTGCAGAGCGTACCTCGTCATAGCAGCAAGTTTACAGTGCAGAGCGTATCCTCATCATAGCAGCAAGTGACAGTGCAGAGCGTCCTCATCTAGGCCGGCAAGTGACATTGTCAGAGCGTACACCATCATAGCAGGCAAGTGACAGTGCAAGCGACCTCGTCATAGCAGGCAAGTGAACAGTGCAGATCGTACCTCTCATAGCAGGCAAGTGACAGTGCAGAGCGGACCTCGTCATATCAGCAAGTGACAGTGCCGAGTCGTACTCATCATATCAGGCAAGGACAAGTGCAAGCTTACCTCATCATAGCAGCAAGTGTCAGTGCAGAGCGACCTCATCATAGCGGCAAGTGACATTGGCAGAGCGTACCCCTCCTATAGCCGGCAGTGACAGTGCAGAGCGTACCTCATCATAGTGGCATGCAAGTGCCAGTGAAAGTACGCCTCATCATAGCAGGCAACTGACAGTGCAGAGCGTACACCATCATAGCGGCATTACAGTGCAGAGGCGTTACCTCGTCATAGCAGGCAGGACAGTGCAGAGCATACCTCATCATAGCAGCAAGTGACAGTGCAGAGCCGTACCTCATCATAGCAATGCAGTGACAGTGGCAGAGCGTACCTCGTCATACAGCAATTGACCAGTGCAAATTACCCCTCTCATAGCAGGCAAGTGACAGTGGCAGAGCGTACCTGCCTCATACATGCAAGTGACTGTGCAGAGCGGTACCTCATCATGCAGGCAAGTGAACATGCAGAGGCGTACCTATCATAGGGCAGTGCAATGACAGTGGCAGAGCGTACCTCATCATAGGCAGTCAAGTGACAGGGAGAGCGTACCCTCATCAAAAAAAATAGCAGGCAAGTGACAGTGCAGATCGTACCTCGTCATAGGCAGGCAAGTGACAGTGCTAGAAAGTGCAAGCGTACCTCATCATAGCAGCAAGTGACCGTGTCAGAGCGTACCTGCTCAGAACAGGCCAAGTGACAGTGCAGAGCGTACCTCATCATAGCAGGCAAGTGTCCTTACCATGCATTGCAAGCTTACCTCATCATATCATGCAGTTTACAGTGTCAGAGCGTACCTCATCAATAGCATGCAGTGTACAGTGCAAGAGCGTCCTCATCATACGGAAGTGACAGTGGCAGAGCGTACCCATCATGCGGCAATGACAGTGCAGAGCGTACCTTCATCATAGCACGCAAGTGACAGTGCAACGTACTCATCCTAGCAGTCAAGTGACAGTGTTCTAGAGTGTACCTCATCAAGCACAAGTGACCTTGCAGAGCGTACCTCATCATAGCAGCCAAGTGTACATGCAGGTGTCAGACGTACCTCATCATAGCAGGCAAGTGACAGTGCATAGTACCTCATCATATGCAGGCAGTGACAGTGGCAGAGCTTCCGCATCATAGCAGGCACGTGACGTGCAGAGCGTACCTCATCATACATGCAAGTGAACAGTGCAGACCGTACCCTCAGTCATGGCAGGCAGTGACAGTGCAGAGTGTACCTCATCATAGCAGCAAGTGACATTGCGAGCGTACCTCATCATAGCAGGCACGTGACATGCATACGTAACCTCATCATAGCAGGCAAGTGACAGTGCATAGCGACCTTCATCATAGCATGCCCGTGACAGTGCCGACCGTACCTCATCATAAGCAGGCAAGTGACTTGGCAGAGCGTGACCTCGTCATATCATGCAAGTGACAGTGCAGAGCTTACCTGTCATAGCAGGTGCAAGTGAAAGTGCAAGAGTCGCACCTCATCATAGCAGGCAGTGACGTGCAGAGCGTACCTCTCATAGCCGGCAAGTGACTGCCGAGCGTACTCATCATAGCAGCAATTGACCAGTGGCAATAGCGTACTCTCATAGCAGGCAAGTGACAGTGGCATAGCGTACCTCATCATAGCAGCAAGTGACATGCAGAGCGACCCATCATAGCAGGCAATGACAGTGCCGCGGCGTACCTCATCATAGCCGGCAAGTGACAGTGCAGAGCGTACCGTCTCAGCAGGCAATGCCAGTGTCCGAGCGTACCTCATCATAGCAGCGCATGCAGTGCAGAGCGTACCTCTCATAGCAAGGCAAGTGACAGTGTCAGAGCGTACCCATCATACCGGCAAGTGACGTGCCGAGCGTACCTCATCATAGGGCAGCAGTGACAGTGCATAGCGTACCTCATCATAGCAGGCAAGTGACAGTGCAAGCGTACCTCATCATGCAGGTCCATGACAGTGCACCGACCTCATCATAGGGCATGCAGTGACAGTGCAGATTTCGTACCTATCATAGCAGTGCAAGTGCCAGTGTCAAGAGCGTAAGGCTCATCATAGCATGCAGTGACGTGCAGAGCGTACCTCATCATAGCAGCAAGTGACGTGCAGAGCGGACCTCATCATAGCATGCAAGTGACATGTGCAGAGCGTACCTCCTCAGAGCAGGCAAGTGACAGTGCAAGCGTACATCATCATAGCATCAAGTGACAGTGGCATAGCGTACCGCTCAAGCAGGCAAGTTACCTTGCAGAGCGTACCTCATCATAGCAGGCAAGTGACAGTGCGAGCGTACCTCATCATAGTCATGGCAATTGACATGTGCATAGCGTACCTCATCATAGCAGGCAATGACGTGCAGAGCGGACCTCATCATAGCAGGCAAGTGACCTTGCAGAGCGTACCTCATCATAGCAAGGCAAGTGGACCCGTGCAGAGCGTACCTCATCATAGCAGGCAAGTGACAGTGCAGAGCGTACCTCATCATAGCAGGCAAGTGACAGTGCAGAGCGTACCTCATCATAGCAGGCAAGTGACAGTGCAGAGCGTACCTCATCATAGCAGGCAAGTGACAGTGCAGAGCGTACCTCATCATAGCAGGCAAGTGACAGTGCAGAGCGTACCTCATCATAGCAGGCAAGTGACAGTGCAGAGCGTACCTCATCATAGCAGGCAAGTGACAGTGCAGAGCGTACCTCATCATAGCAGCAGGCAAGTGAACAGGCAGAGCGTACCTCTCAAGGCAGGCAAGTGGACCGTCAGAGCGTACCTCATACTAGCAGCAAGTGACAGTGCAGATCGACCTCATCATCGTCAGCCAAGTGACAGTGCAGAGCGTCCCTCATCATAGCAGCAAGTGACAGTTTTTTTGGGCAGAGCGTACCTCATAAAGCATCAAAGTGACATGCAGAGCTACCTCATATGCAGGCAAGTGACAGTGCAGACTTACCTCATCAGAGCAGGCCAGTGACAGTGGCAGAGCTACCTTATCATTGCAGGCAATGACGTGCAGAGCGTATCCGCCTCATCATAGGCAGGCATTGACAGTGGCATAGCGTACCCATCATATAGCAGGCAAGTGACAGTGCAGATGCGTACCCTCATCATAGCAGCAAGTGACAGTGCAGAGGTACCTCATCATAGGCAGGCAAGTGACAGTGCGAGTCGTCACCTCATCATAGCATGCAGTGACAGTGCAGACCGTAACCTCAACATAGGCACTCAAGTGACAGTGCAGACGGACCTCTCATAGTCATGCAAGCGACAGTGCAGAGCGTACTCTCAATAGCAGGCAAGTGAACAGTGCGAGCGTACCTCATCATATCCGGCAAGTGACAGTGCAGAGCGTACCTCATCATTAAGCAGGAAGTGACAGTGCAGAGCGTACCTCTCATAGCAGGCAGTGACTATTGCCGACGTACCTCATCATACATGCAAGTGACAGTGTCAGAGCGTACCTCATCATAGCAGTCAAGTGACAGGCAGAGCGTACCTCGTCTAGCAGGCATTGACCGTGCAGAGCGTACTCATCATAGCAGGCAATTGACATTGCGAGCGTACTCATCATAGCAGGGCAGTGACAGTGCAGAGCGTACCTGCTCATAGCAGGCCCATGTGACAGTGCAGAGCGTACCTATATCGCAGGCAAGTGACAGTGGCAGAGCGTACCTCATCATTGGCAGGCAAGTGATCAGTGCAGAGCGTACCTCATCATAGCCAGGCCTGTGACAGTGCGAGCGTACAACAGTACACCTTCATAGCATGCCAAGTGACAGACAGACCTTACCTCTCATAGCGGCCAGTGACCGTGCAGAGCGTACCTCATCATAGCAGGCAAGTGACAGTGCAGAGCGTACCTCATCATAGCAGGCAAGTGACAGTGCAGAGCGTACCTCGTCATAGCAGGCAAGTGACAGTGCAGAGCGTACCTCATCAATACAGCCATTGACAGTGCAGAGCGTACAAGGCTTGCACAGCCTGTTAGCCACACCCCATCCTTTCACCCGCTAACCCTTTCACCCCTGAACAGGCAGGGCGCTTTGCAAACTGTGGAGAAATGCATGTACACCCCCAAACAGGAAGCCAAGGAAGTAGCCGTGAAGAAGTGAGCCTAGTGTGATACAGAACCCGCTTGTCACCAAGGTTCTATGATGAGGTACGCTCTGCATGTCACTTGCCTGCTATGATGAGGTACGCTCGCACGTCACTTGCCGCTATGCTATGATGAGTACGCTCTGCACTGACACTTGCCTGCTATGAGAGGTACGCTCTGTACTGTCACTCTAACTGATATGCGAGGTACGCTCTGCACTGTCATTGCCTGCTATGATGAGGTACGCTCTGCACTGTCACTTGCCGTATAGATGAGGTCGGCTCTGCACTGTCACTTGCTGCTCTGATGAGGTACGCTCTGCACTGTCACTCTGCTGCTATGATGAGGTACGCTCTGCACGTCACTTGCTGCTATGATGAGGTACGCTCTTGCACGGTCACTGCCTGCTATGCACGAGTACGCTCTCGCACTTGTCACTTGCTTGCTATGATGAGGTTACGCTTGCACTTGTCACTTGCCTGCTATGATGAGGTACGATCTGCACTGTCACTTGCTGCTATGATGAGGTACGCTCTGCACTGTCACTCTGCTATGAGAGGTACGCTCTGCACTGTCACTGCTGCTATGATGAGGTACGCTTGCACTGTCACTTGCCTGATATGATGAGTACGTCTGCACTGTCAATGCTGCTATGATTGAGGTACGCTCTGCACTGTCACTTGCTGCTATGACGAGGTACGTCTCTGCACTGGTCATTGCTGCTATGATGAGGGTCGCTACTGCACTGTCACTTGCCTGCTATGATGAGGTACGCTCGCACTGTCACTTGCTGCTATGAGGAGGTACGCTCTGCACTGTCACTTGCCGCTATGATGAGGTACGCTCTGCACTGTCACGTGCCTGCTATGATGAGGTCGCTGCACTGTCATTGCCTGCTATGATGAGGTACGCTCTGCACTGTCACTTGCCTGCTATGATGGAGGTACGCTCTGCACTGTCACTTGCTGCTATGATGAGGTACGCTCTGCACGTACACTTGCCTGCTATATGAGGTACGCTCTTGCATGTCACTTGCCTGCTATGATGAGGTACGTCTGCACTGTCACTTGCCTGCTATGATGAGGTACGCTCTGCCACTGTCACTGCCTTGCTATGAGAGGTACGCTCTGCACTGTCACTTGCCTGCTATGATGAGGTCCTTGCACTGCCATTGCCTGTATGACGAGTACGCTCTGCACTGTCACTTGCCTGCTATGAGAGGTACGCTCTGCACGTCACTGCCTGCTATGATGAGGTACGCGCTGCACTGTCATTGCTGCTATGATGAGGTACGCTCTGCACTGTCATTGCCTGCTATGATGAGGTACGCTCTGCACTGTCACTTGCTCTGCTATGACGAGGTGTACGCTCTGCACTGTCACTTGCCTGCTATGAGAGGTACGCTCTGCACTGTCACTTGCCGCTATGACTGAGGTACGCTCTGCACTGTCATTGCTGCTATGATGAGTACGCTTGCACTGTCCCTGCCTGCTATGTGGCGGGTGAGGTCGGCGAAATTCTCAAGCAGCCCAGCTGCAATTACTCAATTAGCAATCAAACCTCTTGGGAAGACCAAATCGGTTGCCATGCGGGACTCAGAGAGCCAAACCGCCATACCAATTATTCGCAGTGTTTTTCACAGAATGAGGTATGGTAATCGAGAAGCAGACCTGCATATCACTAAAAATATCCAACAGAGAAGTAGTGCTTTGATACCTCTTGTGCACTAACCCTCTGGTGCATTAACCAGACTACGCAACGGGAAACCTACGCCAATACACACTAACCATTCTCCCCCAATACTGGATTATATCTGGTCGTGGCAGAAACACTACTAGATAGAATGTTGAGGCAGAAACGGGTTGCTCGCCTGCTCTGCACAACCTAACCAGAACACACAACCCACAACTCCACCAACTAACCAGAACACACTCCACAACCAAACCACAACACAGTGTATCTCGGCTAAGAACACTCTGTTGAGTTTTTATATTTTCTGCACTCAATTTATTTTGTGAGGATGGTTGGAAGACCCCCCCAGATGGGCTTGAATTGTGTCAACCCTGGCCTGCTTATTAAGACCATGTAATGTATGAACGTCAACAACTTAACAGTGCACACATGCCCTCTTAAGCAGGATCACAACCAAACACCATCACACCACCAGGCTCTTACGAAACAAGTTAACTACAAGGGACAATACAATGAAAGCGGTGTACAAGCGGTGTGTACAAACTTCAGACGAGGGTGTGAAGAGGAAGCCAGTGTTAGCTGTTCAGCTCACCTAGTTTCGAAAGGGTCTTCAGCTGTGAGGGCTTAATTTCGTTCAGACAGTGCTGGTCGCGAAGAGTTCCAAACGCGCGCGCCACAACTAGCAACACCTTGACCTTTTTGTACGCCCGCTGCCACCGCTTGGCAGCCGTAGCAACTCCAAATTCGAAGGCTTGTACGTTACACTCAGCGGGATTGATGACTTGCAAAACAGACGGGGCGTGTTGCGCCGTACTCTCTATGAGAACGGTCATTATGAAGATGAGACAAGATGTGTTGGTATTTACGTGTCGCCTGGTACAGAAGCTCCAACAGCCGATAATAGCCTGTTGATAGAGCTCTAGCTGGTGAATATCACTGCTGAGGATGCAGATAATATGTTAACAAGGAAGATTTATAGCTGAGTTGCAGAGAGCGAATTGGTATATAGTAAGGTTGTGCTCCTTCAAGGTATCGTCTTATGGAGATAATCATAAGGAAAACTAGTGTTGCTGACGGGGCGGCGAATGGTATATTCTGAACCGTGGTAGAGGTAGAGGACTAGAAGTTGAGTAGTTGCGGGTAGTTGCGGGTAGTAGATCTCGGGTGTCCCGAAATTCGACTCACAGGACCTGGCTGGGCTACTACTACAGCGCTTCACAGTTATAAAGACAACTTCGCGATGTGAAGAGTTGCCCCCTCTGATTGCAGGTCTGCCAATTAGGCTCTATCCGAGGGATATAAGTGCAGACACCCATCTATCAGATGTCCGTAAAAACTTGCAAAGTCATCCATCCGATATACGCCGTTCATAACCACAGAAGCGCGCGATGCGGGCGCCCCCACTTCAATCCATCAGATGGATGTATGTGTTGTGTATGAGTGACTCAGTGCAACGGAAATGTGCTACGGACCTTCCCGCGTCCTGCCTTGTCATGCTGGCCTGTCCCGGTCTGTCCTATCTATCCGTCCGACCGACCCACCGACCGGCGACCGTGCGGGTTTCAGAGCTTACTTGGCAATGGTTCCGCTTATCTGGCAAGCATTTCCCCCCCTGTCAAGTTAAAAGTCTATGAGCAGAAGTCTATGAGAAGGGTTTACAGCCTGTTCACAAGGAAAAGAAAAGACAGCCGTCAGGATGGACAGGACGTAGTGGCCGAGGAAGATTAGCTTCCAGGGGGGGGGGGGGGGGGGGGGGGGGGGGGGGGGGGGGGGGGCGAGGAGGCTTCGCCGTTAATGAAAAGCAGGAAACAGGAGATATGCCACAAGCCAACTGTCTGCCAACGGTGCAAGTGCCACGTGTTGAGTGGGGTTTAGGAGATAACGCTGGCAATGTCCGAAACCAGTTGACCGGCAAGACCTGGGCACGAGCGAATTTATGAACTTCTACGTGCCGAATGGCGCATGCTACTAGAGGCGCAGGCGCTTGATAAGTGGGGGAGCGAGGGGGAAATAGTAGCAACAACCTATGAACTTGCACAATCATTCGGGCATAATCATTTCTGTCTGAGTTGCTCTAGCCTCGTTTAATGGTGGAGGTGCTGGAGCCTCATTTCCAGCTTCGGTCTTTCATCGAAATTTCAGCTGCCGCATGGCGCATCGTAGCAGCAGGTGCAGGTGCTTGGGGAGATACTCGCAACACCTAGTAATTCGACAATTATTCCAATCATGCGAACACCTTGCTTCGTGCCTAGCAAAATTCTGGTGCTTAACCCTTCTTCAATGGCGGAGCTGATGGAGCCTGTTACCCACCTCGATCCCACGAGCTGGTGCTGGTGCGATCTTGGCCTTCTTCCATCCATGCGAGCTGCAGGCGCAGGCGCTACAGAAGTAGGAAACGAGTGAAGAGATACTCGCAACAAAATCTCACGACTTCATCATTTCTGAAACAATAAGCGTACTCAGTCTCGTTTGTTCCCGAGTAAACCCCTGCAGTTACGTCTCTTTCATCAATGGCGAGGCAATCTATACAGCCTCGTCAAGTGTTTTCATGGAGCATGCAGGTTGTCGTGGGACATCTCGAGGCTGAGAGGTTGCGCCTATCTCTCTCCTCGCTCATCATTTCACCATGCGCCAGGTCCTGCTCCTTCAGATCTTCTTTTACCGGTTAATTCGTAGGTACTGCATAGCGCATGCGAATTGCAGGCGCAGACACTAGAAAAGTACGGAGCGAGCAAAATTATTCGCAACAAAATATCCAGACTTCATCTTCTCTGGAAACTAATGCGTCCAGTCTCGTGTTGTTCGTGTGTTATCCTACTGTAACGACTGTGTCAAATATGGATAGGCTTCCTTATCAGCCTCGTTTAGATTAGTCTCCGACCTCGCTAATCACTTCCTGCGTTTGCGCCTGCGCCTACATCTACACATGCGCCATTCCTTCCT